>CM056586.1:2172656-2505156 GCA_029721435.1 Gymnothorax reevesii
GCAACAGTTACAGTGTGCGGGTATCTTCTTTCTCTCTATTCTTTTGGTACAGTTTTATCTAGTACCTGTATTCATCTGATGTGCGTGCATCGTATTCTTTAAAATAAAAAGTTCCCACAATGATTACATGCTATATTGTGTTTTCAGTTCCTCAGTCCTTTCTTTTCTCCATCACACGTCTCCTTCAGAGTGCGATGAACTGGCTCCAGCAACATTATAATTCCATAATATTTTTCTGCTGTCATAGTGGTTTATTATGGAACCAGTATTCCTGGAGTGTTCCTGAGGTAAACAATACTCCGTTTTTATTGCTTTGAAGCAGAACATTACCTCCCTCTGCATTTGTGTCCTTCCCTTGTGAACATGCCACAATGGCAACTGAAAGTGTCAACATTATACAACATGCCAAAGGGGTTAAATAGTATGCTGTCGCGCATTTTTAAAATAATACCAATTGTTTTTAATTAATTTATTTATTTTTGGAATGTTGTTATTGCTGACAGCCTGACGCTTTACTGTTGTACAAAAACTGTTTTCAGTGAAACTCCTATAGTCTGGAAATGAATGGCTTGTAGTTGTAAACCACGATTCAGATAGATAACACGCCGCCGCCCCCCCGGTACTCTCGATAATCTCCTGAATTTCCATTGCAAGAAGGTACTAAAGTATGTTTTCTCTACAAACGTATGTATCACAAAGAGGTGCCACAGATGTTGCCTCTCTGGATTCTGTCCATTTAGCATTTCAAATCACAGGCTGTAGATATACAGCAATGTCCTCCACATCTGGCAGAAGGTGCTGAACCAGTGTGATAGATCCAAGATCAACAAGAATGCACTTTATGTAGTGCGCAAAAGCGCTGCATGTTTGGTTTAGATCGCAAATTTTGCAAAAGAACATATTATTGGACATCTGTGAGAGTACATGGCTGCAGTCTGCCTTTATTGACCAAACTGTTGTACCATACTAAATGAAAACTGAAGTTGTTGGTAATTTTCCATTATTGTTTGTCAAGGATACAGCAAAGAACAGGGATTTTGTAGTTTGAAATCAGTATTAGTGGACTCTGGGTATTTTATGTGTACTGGGGACATGTCTGTCAAATGTGACTTCAATACATCCGCAGGGTTACAACAATAAAAGAAAAATCACCCACACAGCTTCAGGAGCTGGACTCATAATAATGTTTGCAAATGGCTTTATATTATAACTCCATCACCAAAAAAGTTGGGAAGCTGAGTAAAATGTAAATAAAAAGTGCAGTGATGTCACAATCAATGGAAGCCCATAATTAAATGAGAATAGTAAAAACACAACATATTAGATGTTGAAACTGAGACATTTTATTGTTTCTTGGAAAAAAATGCTTATTTTAAATTTTATGCAAGCAACACTTTTCAAAAAAGTTGGAACAAAGGCATGTTCACCACTGTGTTGCATCCCCTCTTTTCATAGGTACTCAGTACACTTTTGGGTCCTGAGGAGAGCAACTTATGTAGTTTTAGAGCTAAATATATTCTGTTCTTGCTCGGTGTAGGATTTCAGTCGCTCTGAGCCTCCTTTTTCATTTTTTTGTGTCATAATAATGCGTCTAATATTTTCAGTGGGTGACAAGTCTGGACTGCAGCAATGAGGAATAGGTCGTTTGGACTCCATACCAGTTGGACCCTAACTGAATGGATCTGGTACCAGTTGGACCCCTGACCACTCGGACCCCAGACCCAACCCAGTTGGACCCCATGCTGTTTGGAGCCCAGACCCTAACCAAACCCTCACCCTAACCCTGACCCAACTGATCTGGGGTCAAACTGGCCCTGGGTTCAACTTGCCAGGGGTCCAGATGGTATAAGGTCCAAACAGTTAGGGTTAGGGATCCAACTAGACAGGGTCCAACTTGTATGGGTCCAACAGGTACAGGTACATTTCCGCAGGAAAGCCAGTTTAGCACACAGACTCTTTTACCACGAAGACATGTTGTTGTAATATGTGCAGTGTTTTATCTTATCTTTGGAAATTGTTTTATTTGCATCTGTGAGTACAGTGACAAACTGTGTTCACTTGCCATGGTAAACAGACGTGTTTCTGAGCCCATGCAGGGATTACCACCACAGAATCCTGTCCGTTTTTAACGCAGTGCCGCCTGAGGGTCTGAGGGATTGCAGCAAATCAATTTTAGTTTTTGGCCTTGTCCCTCACGCCCAGAGATTTCTCTGGATTCTCTGAATCTTTTCATAATATTATGCCCCTGATTTTGACTGGCTGTGACGAGTGAATACTTTTGAAAATCAAAATCCATCTGATGTGTTCTGTGATGCTTAATCTGAAAATCATCCACGCTAATTTTAGTGAAAACTGGACAGGATATGTAGCTTGTTGTCATGACTTGATCCAGGGACGGGTGCAACAGACAGGGAAAGGGAGAGGCCATTCTCCATTTAACTCACAGTTTATGTGATGAACACAGGGAATGACTTTAGAAGCTGACCAGGCCAAATCAACAAACAAAACAGTTCATACTCAAGGTAACCAAACCTAACTGTGAGTAACAAAGTCCCCTGTTACTCAGTGGGTTCTTTAAGCAAATACAGACACCAGAGGAACAATTTTCTCTGTTTGGAGCTCAATACTCCATTTATTAAATCTCTGTGACATACACAAGGTAACACAATTACATAACACAATTGGGCACTTCAGGGATGGTTCTTTTCTTCCTGAGCCGGTGTTCGGGAAGCTTGTAGGAGGTGTGTGACACACAGGCTCCAGAACACTACTACAGATATAAAGGGGAGGGGAATTAGTCAACCTGCTACACCTGTGACGATTACCTCTCCTCAACATCGCTCCTCCAGCCACATCCCCTATCTCTCCCATCTCTCGCTGAGCCTGACCAAGCCCCGCCCCCACGCTATGCGCACAAAAAAGCAATCACACTGGGTACAATTAAACAATCAGAAAAGGCAGGCAACAAGCACACAGTTGTGAGGTCACCGTTTCAGAAATGAACATTTAGCCAATTATTGCCAGGAAATCACTCAAGATAGTCAGTCAGTAATACCAATTAGCATAAAATGCACGATGATTCATGAACTCAAGCTGACTTCTCTACGATGTAATTGGCAAGCTGTCCGGGCTGTGTCCCTGCCTATTGGCCACAGTCAGCTGGGATAGGCTCCAGCTCCCTGGCAACCCTCGTGAGGAAGAAGTGGTAAAGATACTGGATGGAAGGATAGCAGACTTACATGCTTTTAACTTTTTAGGCTGCTTTTTTCATGATAGGTCGCCAATAATTCCTAAATGCCCATCAGAAACAGTGGGTTATTTTATGGCCTGGTGAATTTTAGCATTTTACTAATGATTTTGAGCATTGCTGCCCAGCCCCATCCTGTAGATTAGGTTTTTGCTCCAAATCTAATTTGGTACCAGATTCTAGTGATCACTATTTCACCAAGATTGCTTGCATTTGAATAAGGTGCTTAGTAACGGGCAGCTCTGAAAAAGTGAAATAAAACTTGAGGAATCAGTGGCTGATTTACAGAATGAGAAATTCTTGAAAAAGATGTCTCCACCACTAGCCCTGAAATTTTCCAACCAAGAATGTCTGGCGATGCACCTAAAGGAAAGACTTGCAGTCAGCATAAATGCTTAATATGCCTCCCTCAGGTCCACTCAACTACAGCCAGCTGAGTACCTGATGCCCACTTGAAAAATTGTGTCCTTTGTATTGAGTACAAGTGAACAAAGCTCTGAATTGATGTGATATTTTGCAACAATGGGATGCCATTTTAGATGAAAAAAGTTCTATAAAAAATGACAAGTTTTGTGAACTAGACAATTGGAGAATCTCATTTTCCTTGTGGCATCTTTGCAGCAGTTATGTCTTCCATCTATTCATTCCTCGCGTCTTAATATTGTTCATAAAAGATAAACTTTAGGTTACCAGCTGTAAAGCAGGATACAGGATTTCTGCTGAAATTAAAGGCAGTAAATTGCAGTTGTAAAAAATAGCAAGACCCTTGTGATAAGAGAAGGAGGCATTTGTCTACTCTCCATGGATATTGAGCCGATCCTTGTAACTCAGTTCAATTTACCACCTAATTCTCCTCAACAACCATTCTTGCAGCCCCCTAATAGTGTATTTTTCAGCCTGTGCACTCTGTTACAGCGCAGTGAAAGCTCATCTGGAAACACTTTCTTTGCAAGTTCCCCTTAAAAAAAAAAAAACCTCCCTCGAGTAAACATCTTCTCGCATTTACTCGTTAATCTCTGAGAGGACGCTAGGATCAGGTCAGATTGGTGTAGTTTACTGATGGGACTGGCTATTCGGGCTTTCAAGACCACCTCACAGTTTATTGTTGCTACCTGCGGGCGCGTCTACAACAGGGACAGAAATACCGAGGGTGCAGGGCCTGCAGTAGCACCGGAGCCCACATGTGATGGGGGCCCGTTGACAAGGAAGCATGTGACTGTAGTAAAATTAGCATAGTCATTATATTATTGCAGTCAGAAGACAGCACTTAGATTTTATATTCCAGTTGCATTTCTTGATTTATAAACAGCACCGAAGTCAAACAAATATCTTTCATGGTGACAAACATTTTAAAGTATTTAATCAGTCTAATAATAATGCAAATATCGTGGGGCCTTCGTATGACCTGGTAATGATTGTTTTTATACACAAATGAAAACTGACAGCGTTTAAGCTGCATATTTTAATTTAATATTATGGAAAATATTCTTCCTCTTGCTTTTCTACTGTGGGGATTCATGAGAAGTATAGTGACCAATCAAATGCCTGTGTTAGCCATTTTGGTTAGCAAGCCTCTCTCTGTGAAGGCATGAAACGACAGACAAAGAAATTTGAGCAGAAAAAGTACAGAACATATTTGGAGTCTGTATAAAACCTGAATTACAAGTAGATTCTAATTTTTTTGTCTTTGCATGCAGTGAGCAGCAATGGCACAGCTAGCGCCAAGGGATGGCGAGTGCCAGTTGGTAAGCTGACGTTTACCCTCGCTAGCCGTGGTGCTAACCAGCTACCAAGCCTGTGGTCTGTGCAGTTGGTATTATGTGACTGAATTTAATTGTGTCAGAATGCGGTAGGATCAATAGTTATCTAGCGAATAAATTAAAATGATTTTTAAGCAATTTTAGTTAATACAACATATTGTTGTGAATTCAAACATAAATTGCGAATTATATGACATTGGCAAGGTTCATAATAAATGTCAATAAGGTTAGATTTTTGTGAGTATTTTAAATTATTGATAAGGATAAACAATAAAGACTTTGTGCAGCTCGTTTTGCTTAATTTTACCACAGCGTGCCAATAATTTTTAGCTTCTAATTATTGATAGTTGGATTTTAAAGCATTCAAAACTGTTGAAAGCCAAATCAAATCAACATTTGGCGTGACTACCCATTGCCTGAAAAACTATAAAACTTTATGGTAGTTAACAAACTTAAGGTTGAAGTCAACCCACACAGTGTTGATTGGTTTGTCTCTACCAGCCATAGCTTCACACACCCTAAAAGTTGATATCTGGTCCCTGGAGAGAGCAGATTGTTTGTGACTTTGACCTTTGCCCCAATGACCTCAAAAGCCTATTCAAACCAGCTACCCTGTGTGTTACCATGAGTGATTTATATTATTTAATAAAATATTTTGTCAATTGATTATTCAAACCATCATGGAGAACTTTCCACAGTTCAACAAACTGCCTCACTTGCTTGTGTCTTGTCAAGGCTGTCTTGGATCATCAGATATTAATGCAATGTACATAGTGATTTGTAAAATTATTTCCCGAATCAACTGTTCGGTTTTACAAAATGAACCAATGGCGACAACCAGTAAAATACAAAAAGGAGGCTTTATTTCTGAAGGGGGAAACCCCCCACAGAGCTGGCAACAGTACAAAGTCCGCAATCCAAAATCAGAGTCCAATAGGCATAATCCAGAGTCATACACAGGGCACCAATCACAAAATCGTTGTCGGACGAAAAGAGGTCGAAAAAGTAAGAGTGCGGTACAGCAGGGAATCGGCAAAACTCGATGTCTAGGACGGTCCAGTCAGAAAGATAAATCACAATGAATCAAGGCGAGAAAAGCGTGCCACAGGAAACAAGGAAGATAACGATCAGACAAAGGAAGTGAAACAAACAGACCTCTTAAATACATATTCGGGTGAACACATGATCAGGGAAGGCAGGTGCAATCAATGGAACCACAATCAGGGATTGACACATGGGAAAAAACTAATAACATGAATTTGGCCGTAGCCAAAACGCAGACAGGGTTTACAAGACAAACCTATGGACAGACAAACAGCTCCAGTCACGGAGTACTAAAAGTGCATAGTTTAAAGAAAGGAAAGAACAAAGTAAATGTGGAATCCACAGAAAATAGCAGCAGAGATAATTAGGGAAAGGCAAGGAGGTGGAGACTAGAATAGGGTGACCGCTGAGAGATCGTTAATCAATTAGTATGTGCAGCTATACAGTCCCGAGTGCTTGTTAGTAAGTCAGTAAAAATATACAGGGTTAGTGTGGGTTAGTAATTAGCGAAAACAATAAACTGTTAGTATGTGTTAGTAAGACAGTAAAAGAGAGAGGAAGGAAGAACACGAGATAATGAAAGAAGATTGAAACCCAGAAACCAATAAATCACCCGAATGAGTGGCACGCAAGACAAGGGACCGTGAGCAAAGATACACACATGACAAGACAGGGGAGACAAAGTGCAAAGCATGGAAATGAAACATGGCCTGGGAACTATGAAACATGGCAAAGACTATGAAACATGGCAAGGGACTAGGAATAAATCTGAACATGAAAAATAATAAAACAAGGAAATCTAAAATTACCAAAACACAATACAAGAACAAAGAATGGTCAGACATAAGCAGTGGTCAAGGAATACGTGGGTCAATCCAAACATGGCACAAGGCCAGGCACAGAACTTAAGCATGGCATGGGGCAGAAACATGGGACAAGGCATGGAACAGGCGGAACAGCGGAGTCACAACATCAACATCTGCCATCTGAAAGGTGCGTTGAATCTAAGGTATTTTAAGTGTGGAAAACAAAAGCAAATATTTAAGACCAAATTAAAATAAAATAAACTAATTTGATGTCTTGTTGGGCACTTACTCTGTCAAAACCTTACTATTAATGCATATTACTGTATGTAAAGAAAGTTTTGATCGTGTAGAAAATTACCATTTCACATTCCATTAAATACTCAGCCAATGATATCGCCCAGATGTCAAATACTGGCTGTCCTCTCTGCATCAAACGCCTTTGATGGAAGGAGTAATGAGCAGCTGTGGCAGCATGTGAGAGAGAGAGAGAGAGAGAGAGAGAGATGGGGTGAGAGCAAGAAGGAGGAAGAAAGCCGAGTGGTTCGAATGAACAGGTAATTTATTTGAATAGTCTGCTTACAGAAAGCTGACAGAGTATTTGTTATATTTTTACTGCTTATTAGTCAACATTGAACAATTCAACTGTTTTGCTTTGCCTGAATATGTTTAACAAATTATCTATAAGGCATAGGAGAGAGTACTTCTGACATGTCATCTGCTCATACATTCAGACATACCAAAGAAAATGGCCAAAAAGTGACATAAGATTGTCAGATGTTGAAAACATGCCACATTCCAACTAAACTTCGTGCCACAACACTTTGAAGTCGATACATTTTCGCCAGAACTAAACTCAGAAAGTCACACGGCTTGTAACAAACACAGAGAGGAACCCGATGACTTTTCAATTGTGTGTTCATGGACAAACCAACATATGTTCAAAATAATTTAGTACAACTTAAACTGCTTACTTAACCTTTGCCATACAAATTTTCAACAGTTAACCCTTTGATGCATATGCTTCACCTACGTGAGGTTTTTTTAAGAGGCATTTCTAGTGACAGGACCCATCAACTGTCACGAATACACAAATATTCAACAAATAATTAATTAATCATCTTATTGATCTTTGTTGAACATTCTAATGATCAAGTAATGATCAACATAATATATACTAATGGTCAAAAATCTATAAACAAATGTTAAAAGAATGTTTTACCAACTGTATACTGCGGTGACAGATGAGTACAAACGTGCTGCAATGGCTCAAAACATCTCCAGTTAAAAAAATGCACTGCAAAAACAGAAACAATGCAAAGACAAAAACACACAAACCTCAAAAACAAAGGCAAGTGAAAAACGCTGCATATCCAAGTCAACACAACAGATGTGCTCCAAGCCACCAGCATGCCTTGGTTTTAGACCACAGTGGAGGGTTCGCTCAAGGTTGTGACCTCATGAGATGCGGAAAGAGTTTGATCGCGATTATGGCCTTACATCTGATGCATATAAATCAATGGGATGGCAGTGAATCGTTATATATACATTCTTCAATAAAAGTAGGAGATATTGTAATTTCAAGGTCGATAACAAAATGCTGATTGTGTTTTGGATACAATAACCTACTGCAATGAGGTTACATGAATTGCTCTAAAACAGAGAAGCAAACCGCAGCCAGTGCTGTGCACGTGCGACACATAGAAATCCCGAACATGTGGGCGGGGTGCATATTCGAATTTGACACCTTACAGAAAGGTCATCTACTCTCCTGTGATCAAGACTTCTTTCATTCTGATAGCTCCTGACTGTTACCCATTGTTGATTTTGTTTACCTGAGACTTCCTTTGATTGTTTTCAATGCAATATCTCCAACGTGCTGAACGTCTAAGAGAAATTGGTATGCTTGAAACTGACAGCCGTCAGTCTAAGGTTACCAATTTCTTCAATGCTTCCCAGTCTGTGATTAGCAGATTATCTAGCAGGTATCAGTAAACCTATAATGTTGATGATCGATGCTGTTCAGAGCATCCATGCTCAACAACAAGAGCCCAAGATTGATTCGTACCCAGGCTCTGAGAAATCGCATTCAAACAGCAAATAAGATTGCTGCAAACCTACACCAGGCTACTGGTGTCTGAGTGCCAGGTCAGACAATTAGAAATCATCTACACCAGGGGTCTTTAACCCTGCTCCTGGTGAGCTACCATCCTGAAGGTTATCACTCCAACCAACGCAAACCACACCTGCTTTCCCAATTAGAGATCTTGACGAGCTGCTAATGAGCTGAATCAGGTGTGTTGAATTAGGGTTACAGTGGAAACCTACAGGATGGTAGCTCTCCAGGAATAGGGTTGGACACTCCTGATCAACACAATGCCCATCATCATGCTAGACGGGCTCATATTGTGCCGCCATTGACTAACTGCCACATTGCGAAGACATGAATGGTGTACACAATGCAGGAGCTGGAGAAATCGTTGGTGGTCACTAATGTTCTCAGATGAGTTCCGGTACACTTTAGTCTTCCTTGATAAGCGTGGTTGCATCTGGCGACATCGCAACGAACGCCATGTCAATGTCGCCGAAAGGCAGGATTACCGATTTAGTGGTGGGTCTGTTATGGTGTGCAGCGGGATCACTATGACTAACCAAACCCCGCTCCGTATCATGCCAGGTAGAGTCACTGGCCAGCACTATCGGCACAACATACTGCCACCCTATGTTGTCCTGCTTGCACAACATGAGGGGCAACATTTTGTCTTTCAAGGCAACAACGCCCGCGCTCACCGTGCAAGAATAATCAATAACCACCTTCAACAGTACAATAATCATAGGATTCCCTGGCCAGCAATGAGCCCTGACTTTTCCCCCATTGAAAATGTCTGAGACATCTCTCACTGATGTGTGCCTCAAAATGAAAGGCTACCAGCCATACTAGATGAACTTGGCCAGGCGTTGGTGGAAGAATGGGACAGACTGCATCAAATCACCACAGATAGACTCATACACAAGATGCCTCAATGAATCAATGAGTGTTCGGCCAATAACGGGGACATTACGCACTATTGACGCAAAAATGTCAACTTTCAAATTCCATTTCTCACCCATTCCTTCTTTCACAGACCATGACAGCAAGAGAAACTATTTAGGTAGAGGAATATTGGGTGAATTGTTTACTCAATTCGTTCTAAGATACAATTAGATTGGGACCAATTACTCTATATCATTAGTTTGTTATTGACCTTGCAATTTCAATATCCCCTACTTTTTTGAAGAGTATACATTCACCAAATATAACGAGCTAAGTTAGCAAAAAGGCTTTTTAGCTAGTTAACTAGCTAACGTTAGTTTGTTTGCTTTGCTAGCTAGTTTGCTAGCTTTGCTATCTAACAGTTGCTGTACATATGGTGCATGCTCACAAGGTTGCAATCCTAAGCGAACCCTTCGCTGTGGTGTAAGAACAAAACACACCAGCTCGTCTCACGCAGGTCGAAGTAAAAGGTCTTCTATTTGGTGCTCCCCATAGCGGCTTGGAGCACTTCCGTTGTGTTGATATGGATATGCAGCAATTTTCTCTTGTATTTTGCCTCTCCAAGTCCCGCAATCGTGAATGAGAACTGTGCACAACTGCGGAACTGGGGAGGCGACAAATAACCAAAGCGCTGGGAGCATGCTGGAGCCATCGCATGGTCTCCGGGGCCGATGAGCAGTGCTGGATGATCTCGAGGCCAAGATAGATGAAGTTGAGCCACATTAACAGCCTGCTGGCTAATGTTGATCATTGGGGCTGGTGGTGCAATGAACAGGCACTGCACAGCAACTGAACCTTAGTTTTTGCTGACTGAAAATCCAATTGCTGTCGCCTCCAGCGACTACATTTGGCTACAAATTCTGCTACATACTGGATAGCCTACACAGATATGGGGATTGATTCTCACTGTTATAGCCAGTAAACACCTGTGGACTTTCATTTGGACTATCCAAGTGAAGAGAAAACAGAGTCCACAGGCTATATATACATACATATATATATATATATATATATATATATATATACATATACTCTACAGATAATCTTTATAACATATACAGGGAAAGTGAAACAGTTGAATATCAGCAAAAAAAAATTTTGAAATGTCATAAATACTCAGAAATCTCTCTGTCAGCAGACTATCCAAATAAAGTGTAGCTGATGAACAGATGGACACAAGAGCTAATAGAGTTGGTACAATTAAAATTACAGAGGAACTTCAGGCTGAAACAACAATGGTGACTGATTTTCTTTGGCATTATGGCCTCATAAGCAATTTGATATGTGATTTTGAAGCTCACTGTTTTTAAGGACCCGTTGATTAAACTCGTATTATCAACAGAACGTTGTGAAATGTCATTTTGTGAGTGACAGAAAGATAGAGGGGAAGAGGAAAATGAAAGAAAACAAAAATGTGCATTACAAAAAAAATAAATAAATTTGCCTTCCAGCTAATCTCATCGAGGGCAATATGACAGTCCTGTTTCACAGTAATTATTACAGCAAACACTTGTAGTGGAATATTAGCTGGTTGTACGGGGTTCTGCTGGGGAAGCGAAGCAGCGTGGGACTAACACCTGGGTCCCATTAATATGTATGAAAACCTGTTCCCACGATAAACAAAAGGATTCTTGTAAACCGTTTAATATAAAAGCTGTCACGCAGGGACATAAACTATCTGATTCACGCTGAGTTTTTAATTTAAATGCGGACAGGAAATTGGCTCAGAATCAAGATGACCCAGCAACATTTAAGGAGGCGCGGTTTCCTTGCGACGTCCCATTCTTATTGATAAGGGATCTGCAGTGTGAAGGGAGGGGGGGCAGACATAGCAGTGCATTGCAGGGGGAGAAGTCAGGGAGCAAGTTAATTACTAAATGAGTGCAGTGTAATTTGGATCACTGGAAAAGTATGACAACAGTACGAGCAAAAAGCAGAGGCGAAATGGTAACAGAGACATCAGAGATCATGTGACAATGGGAAATGACAGAGGCTGCAGTGAGGCTTCACTGACTGACAGACAGGCATCTTCATTTTTTTATCAACAGGGACAGGAATTAGTGGTCACATGAACCCGATTGAAATGCTTCTCCCAAAACCGGGGCTATTATGCTGACACTGCCTGATAATAAAAGTTAATAATACATAGAAGCACATAGTCATAAAAGTAAAAAACAAGGCTTAAAATAAGAAAACAGAATAGGAGAAACAGGTAAATTTAATGAATTCAAAGCTCGCTATGGCTCTAAACATTAGAAACAGTGCTAGTATAATGTAAATAATATCAGGGCATGAATAGCAACAAATACTGATATGCCATTTGCCACATGGGATAGTGAACAGTAGGGTAGGTGGGTTAAAAATCCATGGTACTTTCAGAGAGGGGCATGACTTATGATAACCGTGAAGCCTTCTGCACCCTTTGAGATTGTTGTTCTTCCAGCAAACGTGATACGCATTAGGACTTTACCTCTTCAGAATCAGGACAGTATCCTGCTACCTCTGCTTTTTTTAGAAATTGGGGAACTGTACAAGTCATTGCACACAGACTTACTGAGCCATGCAAGGGCACCCAAAACTCACCAGTGCTCCAATGCTTGCTGTGTGTGGGTGTGGTATTCAACCCAGTTTCTGGAGATTGTCCATTTCTATCCTAATATGGCACGCTCACATCCATTATGCAGCAGCTCGTAGGATTCTTCTGTAGCTGAATGCTAAGTTCAGGTTGGAGTACAAACCTACAAGGTGGGAGATCACAAGGAAGATGGTTTAGTAGCTCTGGGATAAATTTTGTGGTTCAGTTCATAAAACACCCTTCCAAGCAACAGGTGGGATAGCAGACTTTATAGGCTTGTAAGTTTATAAACAGCTGTTTGACCACCTACAAGTATATAGTTTTACTACAGTTTAAACCAGCTTGACAAAATAAGGCTGAGTTCAAGCGCTACGTTCAGCAGGATAGCCCTGTTTACTGCATTCAACTGTTGCTTGTCAATACATTTAAAAAACTTCAGTGAATATTATTCTATTAAAGTATATCATGGCACCATCTTAACTATTGGACTATCTTACAGATGAACAGATAAAATAAGTATTACCTGATCATGTGCTTTGGAGGGGTTCAGCACATGCAAGTTTCCATTCCACAAATCACCATAACAGCTGATTTCACTGATTAGCACACCTTAAGGCAGAGAGGAGGAAACTTATCAGTGAAATCAGAAGCCAGTGACTGGATGGAATGAAAGCCGGCATGCTTTCATTCAAATGGCTGCAGTATAAACCGTGGCAAATTTAAAAACACAATTTCACGTCTGTAACTCTTTTTTCAAACCTTAAATGCTGCATTGTCAGCTTCTGTCAGGAGCGTAGGGATGATAATGGTCTTCAAGCACTTGCATTATTGTATTATTGCTGAACAATAAATGCAGTAGACAAAAATAAGGAGAGCAAATATTAACAAATAACTTTGAAAATGCTTGTAAATTAGTGTTTGTGGTGTGCAGGAGCACGTAAAATGGAGGCTGCAGCTGTAACATGTAAAATCATCCACTTTTGATTCCATTTACTCCTGTTCTTGGCCATAAGTGGGACTGGAGCCTATCCCAAAATAAATTGCACCAGCGGCAGGGAAACGCAGTGGAAAAGATAACTAATCGATCGAGGGACGCACTCATCAATCATGAACTCACTGGTGATATGGCTTGTTTAGATTCACAGTTACTCGTCAAAAGCACAAACTCCACACAAACACCCTGACTGACATCAGAGCCGAGGACCATTAGAGTTGGGCCTTCTTTGCTGTGTGGAGGCAATCAAAGGTGCATAGTCCAGGCGTCAGGACAGTTAAAGTCCTACTTTGTGTTTCTAGCTTCAGAGAACTCAGCCAACTGCTTTTACTGATTATTCCTACATCCTGATAGGATGATTCGCAAATCCAGTTGATTAGAACAAAATACTGGGGAAGGCCTTTATGTTCTGGATCTGGATTTCCCACCTTTGGGGACAACACTATCAGCTGCACCACTGTGTTTCCCATGACAAGCACCCTCCAGTAAAATAGTGGAAATAAGCCTCGTATTCGCTTAGCGACAATGCAAACACATTGTAAACTGTGCGCCACCGTGCCGCATTTCCCTCCAGGCACCGCAACAACATGATGAGCAGCGGCATGTAATGAGGGAGAGAACTCAGGCGCTTAAGCTAATTTGCACAGTAGCCTAGTAAAAAATAATGAGCCTCTAACACGTGTTTATAACCGTCTGGTTCCCACTAAATGTTATTTACCACTTTAGTTTTCAATAAACGCTTCTCTTGCCAACAAAGAACATTTTATTCTATTTTACTATATAGGCTGCCTTACAAAAGAAAACCAATGCAAGTAATAGCATGCAGTATATTCAACATATGAGGGAGGCCAATACTGCTCACATTAAAACGCCTCTGGTCTCAGAGTCACCTCTGATTTACCTTGAATGGAAGTTCCTTCATTGAGAGCAAGTTTTTTTTTTAATAGTTCTCACTCGCACATCAAAAGACATGCTGAATTATCACTCGTCTGTCTTTTGTGCTAATTTAGGTTTCCTGAGGGAGGCAATGCCATGACTGATGAAAGAATGGATCTGAATGCTCCGGAATTAATACCCCTGCATTGCATTACTTAGCTGGCTTATTCATGATCTAACCAGGAATATTAACTGTCGGGGCTGTGGCTGTACAACATGTGAAATGGCGAAGATGAATAATTACGACAGGTTTGTCTTTATAATCCTCCTTCGAGACACAAATTTGGTGCAGCAGGAAACCTGTGTGGTTTGAAATCAGTCTCATTAGATCACTACTAGAGAAGTTTGGAAGTTTGGAAGCAACTTCATCATGCATTGACGCAGGGAATTGGAGGAGTATACTGCAGCGAAAATTCATCTACAGATGGGGAAAAGAACAGAATGAAGGACGTTGCAAAACTCCGAACGCGACCGTGATCAGGCATGCAGGCAAATAAGGAGTCTCCAACATTGTTGAAATGCACATGGACTTTACCAAGAAAAAACAGAAGAATATTTATTTTGGTTTCATCATTAAAATATTTGAACTTGCCGCTGTTTAGGTGTCTGGCTGTGACGTGATCATTTTTCTTGGCTGATGAGTTTTAGTCACAGTGCCGCAGTGTCAGAGGAGAAGACACATTATCTTATCTACTGGACAGAAACGTGCTTTTCTACCACTGTTACGCAATTTGGGGAATAGTCTCAGTGATTCTGACTATTTGAGAACAATCTCGTCAGCATTACCTTTCAGGAGAGACCACAATTATACCTGTGTAGTTAAAATGGTTGATGACCAGTGAACACTATAGTTTTTTTTATTTTTAAATGGGTGGAAAGTCGAGCAGTTGACACTTCTGCACTTCAACTGCATTGTCATTGTATCCTAACAAACTCAAACTGATTAAGCACAGGACCAAAATAAAGATTAAGTCACTGTCCAGACAGTTATGCGGGAATAACTACAGAATTTTTGGATATCAGATTGGCCACCACACAAGTGACTCCGGCACGAATCCAGGCCGGATCAACTGGAATCAGCCCAGGCGTGGCTCGTATGTACTTGCTATCGAAAGTACTGAGAAGATTGTTCGTGAAATCTCAACATCAGTCGCTATTTTGCCTAGTTATCGTTTTAGTTTTTTATGGTTTTCTGTCAACAGAGGAGGGAGACGGCTAGGAAGTTTCTGACTTCCTTAAGGAGTCGGGGGTTTATTGAAGATGAGACAGGGTGTTTCTTGCTTATTCTCATACAGACCTGATTAAAGCAGACAGGGAACTGAGGTTTGGAGGGTCTGCTCAGCGCTGGATTACAGAGACAGACAAAGAGGGAATCCGGACGTCCTCCTGCATCATCACAGAGAATTTGTGTTTTAGTTGGACTGAGTAATATGATGATATACACTGCCCTTGCAAAAAAAGTCACACACTATAATATCTTGGGCCACCTTTAGCTTTGATCATGGCTCACATTTGTTGTGCTATTGTTTCGACAATCTTATGAAGTGTCACAACGTTAATTTTCAGCCAGATTTGCATTAATTTTTGGCCAAGATATTGTATTGACGATGGGTGAGTGAAACCGCTCCGTTAAGACTTTGAATTGGTTAAAGTCCGGACTCTGGGATGGGCAATTCATGTGTGAAAATGACTCCTCATGCTCGATGAACCACTCTTCCTCAATTTGAGCTCGAGGAATCTCACGATTGTCATCCTGGAACATATCGGTGCCATCAGGGATTTAAGTCCATTGATGGGTTACTACTCATTCAATATATTCAGGTAGTTTGCTAAATTCTTTTTTTCTTTTTTTCTTGCTGCAGAACAGCACAGCGCCGACACCTGACCAAGTGCAGCAACCCCAGATCATAACACTGCCTCAAGAGGCTTGTACAGGGGGCCCTGTGCATGATGGGTGCATCACTTCTTGGGATTCCTTTTGTTGTATATATGTCTTATACAACCCCAGATCTGAAATAGTTGGGACGAAGTGTAAATTGTGAATATAATCAAATTGCAATGACTTTCAGATCACAAGAGCCATTATGTTATTAATAAAAGAACATAGATAACATTTCAAATGTTGAAACTGAGACATTTTACATTTTAATCCACAAAATGAGCTTATTTTCTGTATTTTCTCTCTGCAAAAGGTCTCAGAAAACTTGGGACACAGGCAGAAAATGGCTGAAAAAGCTATTAATATATACAGTATAATATATACGCCCTCCATAATTATTGGCGCCCCTGGTTAAGATGTGTTAAAAGCCTTAAAATAAATTCAATTTTTATTGCAGAAACATACTCTCACACTGAAAATTGTAGAAAAATGTAACCTTCAATGCAAGTGAATTTTAAGGGGAAAAAAGTCCCTGACTAAGAAATAATTATGTTTCATAAAATCACCTGTTCCACAATTATTGGCACCCCTAACAATTCCTAGGAAATAAATGTAATTGAAGTATTTCTGTAATTTCTACAGTAGTTTACAAAGTTGATCAGAGTATCTAGGAACATTAAATTAGTGAATCATCACTTCCTGTTTCCCTGGGGTATAAATATGACATGACACAGAGGCCATTTCTCTTATCCACTCTTCAACATGGGAAAGACAAAGGAACACACCATTCAAGTAAGGCAGATGTGTGTCGACCTTCACAAGTCAGGCAATGGCTACAAGAAAATAGCCACTTGCCTGCACCTGCCCATATCTTCTGTCAGAGGAATCATTAAGAAGTTTAAAACAACTGGAACAGTGGTAAACAAGCCTTGAGGACGCAAGTTTATTTTGCCACCACGTACAGTGAGGAGGATGGTAAGAGAAATAAAAAGTTCTCCAAAGCTCATTGTTAAAGAATTGTAACAAATGGTAGCATTTTGGGGGTCACAAAGTCTCCCAAAACAACCATCAGGAGCTATCTACATGCCAACAAGCTGTTTGGGAGGCATGCACGGAAAAAACATTTTCTCACTCCGCAATCTTAAACGCAAACGTCTGGAGTTCGCTAAGCGGTACTGGAATTTCAACTGGGACCGTGTGCTTTGGTCAGATGAGACCAAGATAGAGCTTTTTGGCAACAAACACTCTGAGTGGGTCTGGCAGAACACAAAAGATGAGTATGTAGAAAAGCACCTCATGCCCACTGTGAAGTATGGGGGAGGATCGGTGATGCTGTGGGCCTGTTTCTCTTCCAGAGGCCCTGGGAACCTTGTTAGGGCGCATGGCATGAAATACCACTTTGAAATACCAAGACATTTTGAATCAAAATCTGGTGGCCTCTGCCCGGAAGCCGAAGATGGGTCGTCACTGGGTCTTTCAGCAAGATAATGACCCTAAACATGTGGCCAAATCTACACAGAAATGGTTCACCAGACACAGAACCAAGCTCCTCCCATGGCCATCTCAGTCCCCAGACCTCAACCCCATTGAAAACCTGTGGAGTGAGCTGAAGAGGAGAGTGCAGAGGAGAGGACCCAGGTCGCTGGATGATTTAGAGAGATTGTGCAAAGAGGAATGGTCGAAGATCCCTCTTTTTGTATTCTCCCATCTTGTGAAACATTATAGGAGAAGATTAGGTGCTGTTTTGTTGGCAAAAGGGGGTTGTACAAAGTATTAACATCAGGGTTGCTAATAATTGTGGCACACATGATTTGATGTAAAAGATTTATTTCTTAATGTGGGATTTTTTTTCCCACTGAATAAATACACTTGAGTTAAAGGTTGGATTTTACTCTTTTTTTCTTTGTGGTCCTATATTATTTACAAAAAAAACTGAATTTATTAGAAGCTAAAGAACACATCTTAACCAGGGGTGCCAATAATTATGGAGGGCGCTGTAAGAGAATCAGCTGAAAGGACATTTAGCAAGTAATTAAGTTAACTGGCATCAGGTGTGTAACATGATTGGCTATTAAAGAGATGTCTTAAGAAGGCTGAGTCTCTTAGAAGTAAAGATGGCCAGAGGCTCTCCAACCTGTGATGGCTTGCATTAAAAAAAATTGTGGAATACTTTAAAAACAATGTTCCTCAATGTGAAATTGCAAAGGCTTTGAAGGTCTCATCATCGACAGTACATTACATCATCAAAAGCTTCAGAGAAACTGGAAAAATCTCTGCGCGTAAGGCACAAGGCTGAAGACCTTTACTGGATGCCCGTGATCTTTGGACCTTCAGACGCCACTGCATCACTCACCGGCATGATTCTGTCATCGACATTATTAAATGGGCCCAGGAATACTTCAAGAAACCACTGTCTGCAAAACCGGTCCACCGCGCCATCCACAGATGCCACCTAAAACTCTATCATGCAAAAAGGAAGCTATTGTTGAGCATGATCCAGAAACGCTGCCATGTTCAGTGGGCCAAGGCTCATTTAAGATGGACTGTAGCAAAGTGGCAAAGTGTCCTGAGGCCAGACGAGTCCAAATTTGAAATTCTTGATGTAACTCATGGGCACCATGTCCTCTGGGCTAAAGAGGAGAAAGACCACCCCTCCTGTTATCAGAGTTCAGTTCAAAAGCCTGCATCTCTGATGGTATGGGGATGCATTAGGGCATATGGTGTGGGACACTTGCATGTTTGAAAAAGCACCATGAATGCATAAAAGGTATATAAAGGTTTAAGAGCAACAAATGCTCCCCTCCAGACAACATCTATTCCAGGGAAGGCCTTGAGTATTTCAGCAGGACAATGCAAAACCACATACTGCAGCTATTACAACAGCATGGCTTCGTAGTAGAAGAGTCCTTGTGCTGAACTGGGCTGCCTGCAGCCTTGATCTTTCACCGATTGAGAACATTTGGTGCATAATTAAACGAAAAGTCTGTCAAAGGAGAGCTAAAACTCTCCAGCAGCTGGAAACCTGTATTAAACAAGAGTGGGATCAAATTCCAATGGCTAATCTCAAGAAACTTGTCTCCTCAATACCCAGACGCCTCCACTCTGTGTTAAAAAGAAGAGAGGATGCTACACTATGGTAAACAGGCCCCTATCCCAACTTTTTTGAGATGTGTAGCAGCCATAAAATTTGAAATGAGCTCCTTTTGTGGATAAAATTTAAAAATATCTCAGTTTCAAGATTTGCTATGTTATCTCTTTTCTATTGTGAATAAAATACTGCTGGTGTGATTTGAAAGTCATTGCATTTTGATTTTATTCACAATTTACACTTTGTCCCAACTATTTCGGAATTGGGGTTGTACTTCAATATATCAAGCTGTATTTAAATTGGAAAAAAAAAAAAACTGAAAATACAAACATTTGAACACATCATTTCAAAGTTGGTAACTTGTTTTAAGTGTGACTAATTCACAAGACAAAAGGCAACTTAAAATTATCCAAAGCAATGCAGTATACTTATTTGAATAATTCAATAAAATTAGTATAATGTGATATGCATTGTTATCGTAATAATAAAAAAAAACTACATATCATTAAAAAGATTCTTGCCATATTACCAGGCCCTTTATATAAGGCCTCATATAATCATTGTCCATGTAATCATTTGGTTATTTGCCAGGTCGTACACTTGTTCACATTAAATTGACATTGCTTGTGTATTATCTGGTATTTTACTATTGGTAGTACATCTGTTGCTGTTTGCTTTCACTGAAATATCTAATGATTATATTTCAATCAGGACAGAAAAGTGAATCATGTGAAGATAATTATTCATTACAGATGACATATCCCCCGTGGAGTCCAGATACTGGTGCTGGTGGTGGCTGAAGGCTGTGCTGGGTCTGACAGACAGATGAGGGCGATGAAGCTAATGGATCTGCAAAGACTGGTGGTGAAAGGGGGGGGGGGGGGGGGGGGGCGGGGCATGCAAACCACAGGCAGCATATTCTCAAGCAGAGAGAGAATATATTCAAGAAAACAGCAGTAAAATGATTGTTTAGTTCTGCTGGTGTATCCAGCAGCAATTGGATGGAGGTGATCAGCTGATAGAGCATCAGATTTCTCAGTTGATTGTCCCAGTCAGTGACCGCAGGTAGAGTCAGTATGTGAGAGGGGAGAGAAGGCAGATCATGGAATGAAGTTAAACCGTGAGCCAAGCATGCAAACGGAGAGTTTTCCTGACGCAGTTATCACAAGAGCTTTGGTTATTAGTAACTCATAATGTTTCATCCGATCGCTCCATTTGCGTAGTCTGAGTCGATGCAGTCTGCGGTGCCGTGTTTTGGGCATTGTGGTCAGTACTTTGGTCTCTCAATCAGAATTTCACTGCAGGAATCATTCAAGAGCGAATGTAAAGACCTCTGAGTTCTAGATTCCTTAAAACAAGGGAAACTAACTCTGTATACTTTGAATTATCAGTTATATTATGTTTCATTAACCCTCGTCTAACCAAGGGTTTTTCTACTACAATCCCGACCAATGGGGGGTGGTTACCCCCCCCCCCTCCCATTATTTCGAAACTAAGCGATAAACATCATCTTGTTTGCTATTAGTGTACAGCTACATGTCCTTTCTTCAAATCAAGTACAAATAAAACACATTTCTAACACCATATTAGGAAAAAAACATCAAAATGACAAAAATACATGTTTTTTTTTATATTTTTCCCTTCAATTTTAGCTGTTACATATTTCCCCCTCAATTTTAGGAGAAGGTTAGCAACTTTCCACAAGTCTACATGTACTATACCAGTGCTACTGAAAACAATATTAGTATCATACATATTTACACATAATTCTATGAACATGTATAATAGTAGGCCTATAGCACAATATAAACATAGTACACAGTACAGTAACCAGTCAAACACACAAGTAAAAGTATAGTCGGTCCTGCACTTCTAGTATTATTATGGGAAGATCACTTCAAGGTTACTGATCACTGCTGGTCATTGTAATTCCAAGATTTACTAATACAAGGACCAGCTACATCAATAAGTCAGTAAGGAT
This sequence comes from Gymnothorax reevesii, assembly GCA_029721435.1. Taxonomy (NCBI): domain Eukaryota; kingdom Metazoa; phylum Chordata; class Actinopteri; order Anguilliformes; family Muraenidae; genus Gymnothorax; species Gymnothorax reevesii. The sequence continues at coordinate 2,193,998 of CM056586.1, forward strand.
GACAATCAGTGTGGTCTACAAAGTTCATTCAGCATGAAACATAATAATAGTATACTATTTGCAACTAATTTGTAAGCATATTTTGTATCAAAAATGAGCAAAAATTGACGATGGCAATCACCCCCCCACCCTTCGGCTTTGACGGCCTACCCAATCCCCGTGGGGTGAGGTACCCTCATAGTTTTTTCATGAAAATGAGTGCAAAGGATGAATAAACAATTACCTGGAAGCATTAGATCATATCTGTTAACGTTTTTGTGCGACAGGAAAAAATCCCCCCCCCTCCACCCCCTGGTTGGACGAGGGTTAAAGAACCTCATTAGAAATCAGTCACAAGTAGAAATTGTTTGATTATCTAGGCACAGAATTCCAGGTCAGTAAGGCAACCGAGTTTTCTCTTTAACCCCTTAACCTCCAACTTTTAAATTAAGTTTTCCCTTAAGAAGGTTCAAAGTAAGAAAAAGAGCTGTTTTCATAGCTGTTGGACAGTGTCCCATAAATTGAGTCACACTTAAGATGAGAAAACTATTCAAACTCAGGACGTTAAATTTGGCCATGGTATTATATTTCATTAAATGGAAAATATCTAAATTGTTCGTTGCTCATAATTTTATACACATTTCCCTGTAATTCAGCAGGACAGACAGTATATATGGGATCATTGGAAACCTTTTGATCCCCATTAGAATTTAAAATAGGTCTGATGTTCCACAGGTTTGAATACAGCAGCTGCATTGATTGACCATCGACAGTAAAAGAAGTGGACGGCGGGATGGCGCTGTACTCAACGGGAGAGTGTGAAGCACAAATGAACGAGTTTTCAGTTGAGCACCTTGCCTACTGCGCAGGCTCAAAGTAAGCTCGCTGATTTTTTGTGATGTAAACCAACGTCTTGAGAAGCGGTAACTCGTCTGGTAGATGTACCCTACACATAATTGCCAGCGAGCAAGTATAATCTGATTCCGTTCAATGTTATTATGTTTTAGTTCCATTACTTCATAGGTACTTCACTTCCTTAGCGATGTGGCTCAATCGTCTACTGTCTATGATTCCTCCATGGGCTTCTGGTCTAAACAGTACAGTTATTTACCTCCTTTGCGACAGATAGTCGCCGGCATTTCACGTCACTTTTAGCCTAGCCTGGTGCCATCGGCTAATAATGCTTATTATTAGACCATAACGCTACATACGAAGTAAAGACATCTGCTGCAAAATGTAGTTTCTCTGTAGAAAATATTGTCGCTGACATGAAGGCTCATAATGTTTTTAGTGTAAAGTTATTTGATGTCAGAAGTCAGACAAAATGAATGGGGATGAATGGAGCAGCTACCGCTAGGTGATCATCTGCTATCTTCCAGAGCGTTCAATTGAGCTTCAACTTCCGGGTGTATTCCCACCCCCTTGTGATTGACCCATATATGGGTACATCAATTTTATGGTGTTAAAAAATAGTCCCCGAATGTCTGACATTTTTGTCGCTTAATAGGGTGACACAAGTATATTGTCCAGCACCAGTACCATATGTACCATGTTGTCCCAAAATTTCTGTTCCAAAAATCACAATTCCTTTCTTTCTTGTCAGAGAAGACAAATTTTTCTTAGAGTGTAGTTTATGCGTTGTAATTAATTAACCAAATTCCTTCCCATAATGCATCAACAATTGTGAAGTTTGAACCATGAGTCGCAAGCCAAAGTGATCAGGTACAAGACCTAAGGAATCAACAATAATGTTCCAACACTGACAAAACATTCCAGTAACATTGTGAGAACAATTTGGCTTTTTTATGTGCAAGCACCAAACCATTACTTAAAGGATTGTATAGATTGGCTGACTCCCCCCCGAAAAATAAAGACGTTAACCCTCTTACATACACCGCCCTCCATAATTATTGGCACCCCTGGTTAAGATGTGTTCTTTAGCTTCTAATAAATTCAGTTTTTTTCTAAATAATATAGGACCACAATGAAAAAAGAGGAAAATCTAACCTTTTATTCAAGTGCATTTATTCAGTGGGAAAAAAAATCCCACATTAAGAAATAATTCTTTTACATCAAATCATGTGTGCCACAATTATTAGCACCCCTGATGTTAATACCTTGTACAACCCCCTTTTGCCAACAAAACAGCACCTAATCTTCTCCTATAATGTTTCACAAGATGGGAGAATACAGAAAGAGGGATCTTTGACCATTCCTCTTTGCACAATCTCTCTAAATCATCCAGCGACCTGGGTCCTCTCCTCTGCACTCTCCTCTTCAGCTCACTCCACAGGTTTTCAATGAGGTTGAGGTCTGGGGACTGAGATGGCAATGGGAGGTGCTTGATTCTGCGTCTGGTGAACCATCTCTGTCTCTGTGTAGATTTGGCCACATGTTTAGGGTCATTATCTTGCTGAAAGACCCAGTGATGACCCATCCTCAGCATTTGGCCAGAGGCCACCAGATTTTGATTTAAAATGTCCTGATAGTTCAAAGCGTTCATGATGCCATGCACCCTAACAAGGTTCCCAGGGCCTTTGGAAGAGAAACAGGCCCACAGCATCACCGATCCTCCCCCATACTTCACAGTGGGCATGAAGTGCTTTTCTGCATACTCACCTTTTGTGTTCTGCCAGACCCACTTAGAGTGTTTGTTGCCAAAAAGCACTATCTTGGTCTCATTTGACCAAAGCACGCGGTCCCACTTGAAGTCCCAGTACCGCTTAGCAAACTCCAGACGTTTGCGTTTATGATTGTGAGTGAGAGAAGGTTTTTTCCGTGCATGCCTCCCAAATAACGTTAATGATTACCGCCCTTGATCGTTACGGCCGCTAGAGGGCAGCCTACTCACTAGGGCGTTAATCCCTTCCTACCAGCCAGCGGTTCGCGCGGTCACCCCATGACCGCCCAATCAGCGAGCGAGCCAGGTCTGACGTCACTTCCCATCCTTTTTCAACATATGGAGAACAGTACGGAACGTGCTACTATCAGTACCTAAAGATAGGGACAATTCTTTCACATTGTCAATATTTCCGTACTGCTCGAATACATTCCGTCTGCTTTCATTTTTCAGATCGGTGACATCAAAATTATGATTGCACTTCTCCTGCCAAATGTCAACACGACCTACAATGCATTACACCGACAAGTCGACATCGAGGCTTACATCGACGCTTGCAAACTACTGTGAGGCTATAGTGCGTATAGGCGTTAGTGAAGCGACCGGACGCATTGGCGCGGAACCGAACGGCTATATCATATAGGTTAGTCTCCCAAACAGCTTGTTGGCATGCAGATAGCACCTGATGGTTGTTTTGGAAACTTTGTGACCCCAAGATGCTACCATTTGTTGCAATTCTTTAACAGTGAGCTTTGGAGAACTTTTTATTTCTCTTACCATCCTCCTCACTGTGCGTGGTGGCAAAATAACCTTGCGTCCTCGTCCAGGCTTGTTTACCACTGTTCCAGTTGTTGTAAACTTCTTAATGATTCTTCTGACAGTAGATATGGGTAGGTGCAGGCGAGTGGCTATTTTCTTGTAGCCATTGCCTGACTTGTGAAGGTCGACACACATCTGCCTTGCTTGAATGGTGTGTTCCTTTGTCTTTCCCATGTTGAAGAGCGGATAAGAGAAATGGCCTCTGTGTCACATCACGTTTATACCCCAGGGAAACAAGAAATGATGATTCACTAATTAAATGTTCCTAGATACTCTGATCAACTTTGTAAACTACTGTAGAATGACAGAAATACTTCAATTACATTTAATTCCTTGGAATTGTTAGGGGTGCCAATAATTATTGAGGACGCTTTAGTGCAAGATAACACAAATTAGCACATATCACAGTCTATATAATCTGGGATGTGAAAATTTATAAATGTACAGCTGGCTTAATTGTGGAATTTTGATGAATTGTACAGTTGTATAAGGAATTTATTTATTTAAATCTGGATTTCATGAGAAAACTCAGTGAATAGCTCCATCCTCCTTTCTGGTTTGTAACCCCTAAACTGGCCTTTGAAACACAGCAGAAATATGTTTGGACTAGTTTCACAAATTCTGCAATGTGGTATTGCGGGAGCTTCACTGTCGCCAGCCAATTACTTAGAGGAGTAGAGCCAATGCTGCTGATACTCAGGAATTAAAGAGCACACATAATCTACTCATGAAAGTCGAGATGAGAGATCAAAACCAATGTCTATCCCTGCATATTATTAAACTGCACAATACATTGTAGTATTCATGCTGCTGTGTTAACACTAGGTTTTATGCAGCATGGAATTGGTGCAAAGTCGGATTCTCTCAGGGTCACATGGCTGTCATTTGTTACAAAGACATGAATAATCCAAGTGTTTGACTGCCGGTCTGGCTAAATTGGGCCAAGTGGTGATACCTTTCAAAGAAAAAAAACTCCAAAATTGATCCAGCCTTACCTTGAAGCCTTTTTTGTTGGTGTGGGAATAAACTAGGACAAGTGTGAAAGGAGAGGTGGTAAGGTATATACTCTCAGCAGGAGAGACAAGTGTGCATGGATGTGGGTGAAAATTAGTACTTGGTTTTACGCTGATTGAAATCAAATGGAGCCATCAATAGTTTTTTTTTTTGCTTTTAATTTTTTTTCCTGACTTCTTGGAAAGAAAAAAAAAAATCAAGGCTCCTCTATAATCATTCTGTGATCCTTCATAGAGTCCACTACTGCCATCCAGTGGTACATTACAGCACAAGTCCTCAGTCTCAGGCTGTCTCCTTATGCAGAGAGCAGGACAGTGGTGTCTAAGCATGTGCCGTGACTGGCCAAGTATATAGGAGCTCATTCCAACCAGTCATTGCACCTGCTGATTACACCAAATAGCTCCTCCTCTCTGCTTAACGGTGAACAAATTAGTGAAATCAGTGAAATTTGACCGGAATAAAAACTTGCGTACTGTCAGTAGAACCTGAATGAGGTGATTCCCCTTAAAATATTACTCTTTGTTATTGTTATAACACTGTGCCCTGAACCTGATCTGCTGTCCATAACAGATCTTTACCCCTTTACACAGATATAGATGCCAGTGTCCGTAAATACCAAAATTTAATTCCTAAATAATTCTGTAATTGAATTTCCTGATGTCTCACTTACATGAAATAATTTTCTAGAGTCTCTATGACACAAATACTGAATTATAAAGCCTAAATAGGCTCATGCATTACGGGAAAAAATTGGCATTATTTGTACTCTGCACAAAGGGGCAAGTGGCCCCTCAAAGCAAGTGGCTTATTTGTTTGTTTGCACCATACATATATGAAATGCATCTATATAATTAATACGTCTATAAAACATTGAAACCTAAGAGTCTTTTCTTTCCAAATTCATTTCCTTAACCCACATAACATATCCCCGCTGAATCATTCGGAAATTTCTGCTGTGCAAGATGAGCCATGATCACTTAAAACATAAATTATGTTTTGAAAACAATAGCGTGATTCCAATTTCCTTGTAATTTTGTGGTTTAAAAAAGAAGCTTTTATCATGCCACAATTATCAGTTAGGAATAGCTCATTTTATTTGGGTAAACATGCATTAGTCAATCATCAAAAATAGCGCTCAGTAAAGCGATAAATAATTATGTCGAAATTTTAAAAGCATCTCCTCTGTCGTCTGCTAATTGAAGGACAGACTAGCATAAATCACGGATTGGCGCACTGGGAGATATTGACGCTTCATGGCTCGGTGACAAATCTCAGCCTGGGACCTCTGTCTGCGGTCAGTCCTGCTGCCGTTCCTGTGATGGGAAAGTGCTGTAAATCATGGGCAGGGGAGCCATTTCCCAGTAAATTCATCACAGTGCTCTACCCTCACTTTTGACGCACCACACTGATGCAGCGAGCAACTAACCCTCTGAGGTGTAAGATCACATATGCATGATCAGAATTGTTCCCACTTTAATATTTTAATACAGATGTAGTCATCATAATTGCAATTGAAAACAAAGGAGTTCCGGAGCAGAATTTTGTAAATTTATTAGCACACTTCAAAGGGCTAAAGGGTCTGCGGAAACATGCTCTGTGTTGACTGTAAAAGAAAATGGGCTGGTCTGAATCACTGCCTGTCTGGAAGTCTAAGTGTACAGCCCCTGAATAATTGATCACGTCATTTGAAACAGCGACCCGTTCCCAACTTTACACGAGTCCTGCTGTTTTAGGAAATCAAGATGTATACCATGTGATTAGTCAGCATTACAGTCCATTGGGATTCAGCAGTGGTTTGTTTAAATACCCCCTCTAATAGACATTTGAATGAAATATGTGCAGGTAGATCAGTCTGATTAGTTTATAGCCCTGTGGTCCCTGGAAAAGTCCTCATGCCTGTCCTGTTGGCTGAAATGTGGTCTACCGATGAAGAATATGTGCAGAGGATGGATACTGTAGGTTAAACCATTATGGGTTGTTTGCAGGAACCCTGAAGTAAAGAGCTGCTGAGCCCGGGGGCTGAAGAAGGCTTTGAGGTGTGGAGTTAGCTGTCACAGAGACATTTGTGATGCAAAGGAGAGATGTGTGTAGGTCATTGATATACTGCACTTGTCAGGAGACACTCGGGGAACACGACTGGGGGCGGACAGGCCCGGAAGATGTGCACGGACCAGGTTCTTTAATATCACAATAAAAGCGTGAATATCCTGTTATGTTTGAGTATTTTATGTACAGCATTGTATATCATTTGTAAATTGAGATTTGTTACATGCTGTTTTTGCTGCCTTGCTGGTCAGCTATTTATTTTGTTCTTCAGCACCCTCTGGTGGTGTGTCTGTTGCAGAACATGATCTGGTGGTGTGTCTGTTGCAGAACATGATCTGATGCAATATCATTTGAAATAGATGAGTGTTTTCTAGAAGCTTTTGGCATCTTCTTGCCTGGAGGGGGCGGAATTACCCAGGAATCCTGTAGATCTTTCCAGAATGTTGCTAGTCTATATGAATACTGTGATTTTGGTCAGTGAGAGCAGAGCACAGCTGAACAAAAGAGCAGAGTTTTTGTTTTGGCAACAGAGTTACATAGTGGCATTAGAGTGTTATTTTAAGATTAAACAGTGGATTTTTTGTAGAGCTTTTTTTATTCACTGAAGAATAAATTTGTTTAAGTTGTCATTGTTGGTTTTCTTTATTGTGATTTTCAAGTCATAACAATCCACAGACAATAATACAGATCGAGGACAAGGCATAAGAGATCAGGACAATAGATCTAAACCACTACAAGGGAAATCTAAGTATATAAGACTGAGAGACAGAATAAACAGATGATAACTATAATGCTCAGAAGATATCTCATAGTACAAATATCAATATCAACACAACTCAGGAAACAGAGAAATACAAAGGCCTCCACAACTTTACAACATAAATCAAAGAAACAAGAATGAACTGATTAAAGTCCAAACTCTACATGTGAGGGAAACAAATGGACCGGAACTGCAGGAGCAAGAAAAACAGGAGGACAAGCGACGGCGCCCAGCCCCCAGCAGACTGAGACTACCAGTTCAAATAGGTTTACAGACAGGTGCGGTGAATCAGTATTCAGGGGCGTCATAACGAGAAAGTGGGGAGTTTTCCCTTTACCTCAGGGGTGTCAAACTGACCTGCAAACGGGCCAAGAGGCTGCAGGTTTTCACTCCAACAATGCAGAAGCGCTCCTGATACAACTAATCAGTTGTGCAGGCCGAGATCAGTTGATTAAATCAGTGCTTTCAGGTGAGCTTCTGCTTGGTGGGATTGAAGACCTGCAGCCTCTTAGCCCGTTTACGGGTCAGTTTGACACCCCTGCTTTACCTCTTTTCAGTGAATATTCCACATTTATCTAATTTTACTTTATATATTAAAAAACAAGCTGTAAAGAGTGAAATAAAGAAAGAAAATAGATTACTGTTTTGTTTGATTTAATATTATTTTATGTCAGTGGTGATTTAAAATATGCCATACACAATGAACAGAAAACACATTTTAACATTCATATTACTGTCTTTCCACACTGTTAATGATTTTCTGATCAAAAAGAGAGAAAAGAAAAGCAGAAAATAATGAGCAGCCAGATTGCCAGTAACATAACGTCACATTTTGTTGGAGATAATGCTGTTGGTTGGCTGTTGCATAAATGCTTGTCTTTTTTTAGCAGTGTAGTACTGTTTATTTTCACGCTGTTACAGGTTTTACCTATTTTTAAAAAAGACAAAAAAAAAAAAAACAGCAAGTACCTGGGAGCAGAGTTGCTGGAAAGTTAATGTAAAATTAATGGTTTCTTGTGTTTGCTAAAATTTACTGTTTTCTGCAGTTTTTGTCAATAGAGCAAAAAACAGCTATTTTCTGCTTGATACTTTATTTGCGCTTTTTAACAAAAAGAATATCAGCAGATTTCTCCTGAGAAGAGCAGCGCTGCGCATGTAAAGACAGTTTCATGAAAAAAATCTTTCCTCCCTCCCCAATTTCTTTTACTTTGTGTGTTTGCATATCTGAAACAGTGAAATGTTTAATGATAAATCAAACTTTTAAGATAAATATTTGACAAAGGTAACCTGAGTAAACGCACAATGCAGTTTTTAAATGATGATTAAATTTATTGAAGGAAAAGGGCTATCCAACCTTGGACCTATGGGGAAATGCAAATACCCCCACAGTTACTGCGTCAACTAATTAAATAAATTAATGGATAATTGGGTTCAGTTTCACCAGACACACCCACGCATGACACCTGCCAGCCCTGTTGAATCTAAATACCACTTAAATACAACCTGTTTGGCAAAATGAAGAAGGGAAGAAGCAGGACATGATCCTGCCATCTAAAGAAATTCAAGAACAGAGATGGAACAGACAGGAAATAATTAAAAAGCCATCAGTGAAGCTTTGAGATGCCAGTGAACTACAATGAGAGCCACTGTCTACTAATGAGAAAATTTCATCCCTGTTTCAGGTTTTCTTTTTGTGAACGGCTGACCAAATTCCTCCAAGATTGCATCAATGACTCGTCCAGGAGGTCACAAAAGAACCCGAACTAACATCTAAAGGACTGCAGCTCTCACCTGCCTCAGTTGATGTCAGTGTGCTGGATTCAACAATAAGAAAGAGAGAGACAAAAAAGGCATCCACAAAAGAGTTGCAGGGCAAAAACCACTTTTAACCAATAAGAACACAAAGGCTTGTCTCTCATCTGCCATAAACATCTTAATGACCCCCTTGAATCCCCCTTGGGATTTTATTCTGTGGACTGATGAGTCAAAAGTGGAACTTAAAGCTGCAGTTGGTAACTTTGAGGAGAGAGAGGACTTCAGATAAAAATGTGAAAAAATGCTACTTTCAGATCCTTCCCCCTCCCTCTCCACTGCACCAGTAAGACCCTCCTCCAAAAGGCTACCGTGCACGCGAAGGCACGCGAACTGTTATGCATGCAACTGCAGAGAGATTTTGCATGTTCACATTATGAAAGCAGCCAAGTTGCCGAGGCGAGACGTTACTGATGCGAATAGTCAACACTGCTGGCCAACAAACAGGCGCGTCTTTAGACTTGAAAATTCCGGGGCTAATATCCCTTCTTTTATTGATAATAATTAGTCCTGGCTAATTCTAGATGGTTTTCCTTCATTCACACGTTTTCCAATTCAAGAATAATCAAGTGGCAGTTGAAGACACAGCTTCTCTCCCCCATGCGATCTAAAAACGACAAAATAATGGACTACATTCAAAATCCGAAAAATAATTTGATTATAATTAGGTCTATGCACCGTCACTCGGCAATGGCATTTCAGAACTCTCCAGCGAAATAAGGTAATTTCAGCGACAAGTACATACACCTGTTTTCGCAACACGGTCGCTCAATTCGCAGTAAAAAAAAATAGACAGCTGTCCGATTGGAAAAAGTAAACGGACGAAACCACTTACTAGTCTGAAATGGCATCGCCAAGTGCAGGTGCATAGACCTAATTATAATTCAATTACTTTTTTGTCCTGAATGCAGCCCGTCATTTTGTCCCTTTTGGATCGCATGAGGGACAGAAGTCGTCTCTTCAATTGCCACTTGATTATTCTTGAATTGGAAGAATGTATTAATAAAGGAAACCCATCTAGACAGGACTAATTATTTTCAATAAAAGGAGGGATATTAGCCCCGGATTTTTCAGGTCTAACGACGCGCCTGTCAACAAACGAGCAGAAATAAATCATGTCGACATGAAAAGTAATCTACAGCAGTATGTATTCATTAAAAACCCAGCACACGCTTATTTCAGTGAGTTACCAGTTTTTTGAGAACAGAAACTGTCGTGAATCCAGCTGAATGGCCAGTAAATCATGTATGTCAGCATTTAGCTGTGAGAGCACAGAAACGTTACACATACTTATAAGGACAACCACCCAACTGATAAGACTGCCAGGTCACTTCATAAAGAGATTTTCTGCTGCTTTCTAATAAAACAACGCCAAGAGTATTAGCCCTAGCATCTGAAACAGGCTAACGTTACTTCGACTGCAACATCACAGTAACATCACATGCACTGCGGGGTACTGTAACAATTACAAGACTCTGGCTATTCGAACAGTGACTGTGCTTGTAAGCGACGTTCACTCGCTTATTTGCTCAGCGAAGATGAATTTATGCTGGTTAGGGCTGGGGTTAGTTTGGTGATCATGTCAGCGACACCAACTCGCTTATTTGCAGAGCAAAAATGAACCAATGAATAAAGCAGGGGTTTACCTGTCAAGGAGAAAAGTTGCAAACTCTGCATCAGTTTTTAATCCTTCCAGATCACGGAGTTCCTTCCACCTCTTAAAAGCCACTCCGATGTTCACTCTGGTTTTATCCGGGTTTTGTCAATTTTTTTTTGTGCTTTTTTCTTCTGCCTTCCTCTTCTTACTTCTCTTACCCATGTGTGCCGTTTCTGGTAACTGAGGTATCGGCATTTTTTTCCTCGCTGATGGCTCTAAGCTCCTGAACCCGCTCTGGGAGATTTGAACTTGACTGAGCACTGGCGTGAACTGAGGAGAAAGGGGGAGGGGCTGTCTGCAGCGCGTGCATGTGCACTGTTTGACGGCTTCAGACACCATCCTGGCTCTGATTGCTTCTTTTTAGTCGGTCCGAACGATTCTTTTAAATTTCAGTAGGAACATTAGGTGAGTTTAAAGGAGCCTTTTTTAATTACAAAGCGTTAGTTTTATGTAATACTTTCTGTACACAGTGACAGTGACAAAAAATGACCAAAAAAAAATGACAAAAAGTTCCTTTTCTAAAACTTACCAACTGCTGCTTAAAGTCATGAGTGCCATTACATTTGGTGGATTGCTTACACAGCATTCTGTCCAACAGACAAACACGCTGATGGTAGTGTGGTGGTCTGGGGGATCACTGCTTTGCTGCTTCAGGACCCAGGCACCTCACCATGACTGATTCTGTTCTCTTCGACAGAATCCAGGAGGAGAGTGTTTGGGTCATCAGTTTGGGACATAAAGCTCAAACACAATTTGATTACGCAGCAGGACAATGATCCACTCACACAAGCAAGTCCACCTCTGAATGACTCAGAGGAAACATAATACAGGGTTTAGAGTGGCCTAGTCAATGTCCTCACTGGAATTTAATAGATATGCTGTGGCGTGACCTCAAACAGGATGTTCAAGCTCAACAACTCTCCATTGTGGATGAATGAAACAATTCTGCAACAAAGGGAGGGTCAAAATTCCTCCGCAGCGATGTAAGAGACTCATCGCCCTTTCTTGTTAAGGTTTGTCTGCTGTTTGTGCCACCAAGGATGACACAGACAGTTGTTAGGTTTAGAGGGACAATTATTTTTTCACATGGACGATACAGGTTTTGAATAATGTTTTACCTTCAGTAAATGAAATTATCATTCAGAAGCTGTATTTTGTGCAACTCACACTGTCTTCATCTGAAATTAAAATTACTCAGATGATATGAAACTTTAATTGCGACAATTATTGGAGAAATCAGTCAGGGGGCAAATTCTTTTTTATTGAATTGGATACTACTTGGTATTGTTTAAATAACTGCTTGCCAAAAGGGCTGCAGTGATATTGTTTCTGAACTGTCTGATTTCATATTGGCAGTCTTGCCATAAAACCCATGTTTTAATACACTGAAAATACATGGCCTTTGAAATTGCAACTTAAAATGTTTAGACAAACAAGCTTGAAAGTATCTCCTCAAACCATCCGTCTCCCTAATATGGTTCTGAAAAACTTTTTATAACAAAAAAAAACCTTGAGAACATTTAAAAAAACTCAAATATTAGTAATTAAAAAATACATAATCTAACATGTATTGCAGTCTGTATGAACAGTGACTTCTGAACACAAATAGACGCAAAAAATGTAATCAAAAATCATCAAGTGGTTTTACAATACAAGCTGTAGCATGAGTGTAACTATGAAGATTGTATGAGCAGATGGCTGAAGGACTGAATAAGAGAACAAGTGAAATACAGAGAATGACAGTGAGTGGACTGACTGAATGACAGCGTAACTCATCGGGAAGTTCCACTCTGCTGTAAGGTTATGTACACGAGGTAACATAAAGCCTTACATAAAACCTACAGCTGAAATCTTGTGTTCTTGCATAAGCTAACTGCAAACCAGTTGATCAGCTTTTACGGAATGTTGTATAAGTCCATGTAAGTTGTTGTTGAATTGACGGTCATGTGTAATTTAGCAGAAAAAAACAGGCACACAAAAAGTTTTCCAGTGTGTCGGAAAAAAGGCAACCATCCAACATGATGTACCTTTACGTAAAAATATGCAGCAAGCAGTAAAACTGCTGGCAATACATCAGAATATATATGAAATGCATCCATATCTTAAAACATCTGATTCACCTCAAGCTAAATATGTCAACATTACTGACCAGTTTTCTGGCATTATGGAAAAAAGTCCTCCATAGTGTAATGTGTTGGTTCCTGTATATTCACATGACTGCAGATCAACTGCCTCATGCGCTCGTGGATTTTTACTGTCACTTGCGAAGCACTACAAATTCAACTACCTGTCATGGTTTGTGAATGTGCGTTTTGCTTTCTTCGTTACTCTTGTCCCTGACGACATCGTTTTCTTTCCACATCGGATTCTTCACCCAGCTGGCTGATTATTTCTGGGCGTTCCTTCCCCGGAGTCTATTTAAGCCGGAGGTTGCCACGCCTCCTTCGCTGGAGTGTTTGATATGACTTTGCTCACTTCAGCTCGATATATATCTTTAGTCAGGGGTTTGCCGATTTATAAATATATTCTGTGTTTCTGAGCAGCTTTGCTTCTTTAGGTTATTTGGCACTATTGTTGGGTGCCTTGTTAGTTTTCTCTTTTATTGAGATTTCTTTTTCTATCTGGTTGCTCGCGCCATTTCTGGCACTTAAGCCTTTCGTTTATTCAGAAACGCGAGCTCCTTTCCTCTCTAATTTCGCCCAATAACTTTCAGCTGCGTCGCTCTGCGCTTGGTGCAGCTTCGCCTGCCACGGCATCTGAAACTTCGCTCTTACCAGCCATTACACTACCATACAAGTTTTGTGTACATTTTTGTAAACTAAAATTGTCTTGAGGAACTTTACTGCAGAATGGATCTGTGCAATCAGTTTTATGAATTATTATGATTTTAGACCGTTAACCAGAACATGTACAAGGGAGAGCCAGCAACCAGCAATAAATATAGATAAGTAAACATCACTGTTTAGCTGAAAACTTGATATTTTGATCGGAACAACAACTTGGTTATCAAGAATGGACGTCTTTAAAGGATTCTTGTGATGCTCCAGAGCAGGAACTAAATGCGGAGTCAGAGCACATTCTAATTGTAGGGTTTATTAACAGTAATAAGGTTTGACTGAGGGACAAAGCTGAGAGCAGAATCAGTTGGTACAGGTTTGGGTTCGAGGGGTATGTCTGTGCTTGGCCAGTGGGGATCCAGAACAGTTGCTAGATGGAGTTCGCACTTCGCCAGAGCCGAGCTGTCAGGTGGCAGGACTGTGGGGTTTAGCAGGGACATGGTCCCAATCCTGATGACTGCAGAAGGCTTGAGGGTAGCTCAACTATGCGGTAAGGTTACGCGTGAGGAGTTCAGCTCGCATAAATCTACATTAACCTACACTGGTAGTCGAATCTGTGGTGCCCCACTAGGACAGTAAAGATCCACAAATTTACTTTGCAGCAGATCTGCGGTCTTGAGAAAATACAGGAACCAAATGGGCTGCAAACTTCAAAAGATGCAGGACGAAACAACTTGAGGACACCCTACGTATAAGGGATAGAAATACACCATTACGTCAATGTTTTTGTTACGTGGTACAATGACTACATTCGGTAGGCAGAAAAAAATTGTCTGCTTTCGGCCTGCACTCATTTTCCACGTAAGAAAATTTCTGAAAGAAATCGAATGTAGAAAACAGTGGCTTCTCGCCAATAACAGGGAAGTCTGCTGAACTGAACACAATGACAATCTTGTTTGTGGGAATCATTTTGCAACAGGTTGGTCACGAAAGTAAGTGAACCCTTTTTTCATCTGCATGCCTGTTGGAATTTATGAAAATGAAATGAACTCTTTTGCTATCTTAGACCCGAGAGGGGGCCGCTAGACATAATTGCATTTTTATATCGTCAAATATTGCGCTACACTGAAGAACTATATATCGTTCAAAAAATGTGAAGTAACCCATTTTATGACACAAACATAATCCCGAAAATTGTTTTAAAATTGTGTCAGAACCACCCTCAGCCTGAATATGAAGTCCAGTAGGTTCCGTTGTATAACTTTGTTCTGAAGCTTGTTCACAGCACCACAGGGCCAGAGGGAAACATGCAATCTTTTTTGTCAAATGAAAACTTAAATTCCACAGTTGTCACCTGATAATACTTGTGGTGACTGTGAGCATTTCAGGGCAATCTACTGAGTGTCACCTCTCAAATGAGACCATGATTATGCCTGTAGTAAAACAGTCCGGGCGTATTAAGAAGTAGACATCAGTGAAGGTAGTGCCTGGCCACAGCTATCGGGTTTTTCTTGATGCTGTGGGGATCAGGGAAACACCAAAAAAATGCTCACGGGCTTCAACAGGGAGATTTAGCTCATATTCCAAGAAGTGTTCGCTCTTCACATTCCATTGATTCTCTTTGTCATCAGCCATTACTCCGTTTTGCTCACCGGTTCCCACGCCATTCCTGTGCGTGTCAGCATACCATTGAGGAAGCCTCCATTTTGGCAATTCGAAAAGCACTAGTTTGTAATTTTGAAACTGGATGTGAATCCTATTGGACGAGAGCGTGTATTGAAGATCCAGGGAGGAGCGAGGGGTGGATCTATGGGTGTATCTGACCATATCTGACGAGGACCAGAGGATAGTCAAGCCCTCAAAGTATATCTGGCTATGCTTTATTCTAGTCTATGTGGGACTGTGATTATCAAAAATGAACATCATGGTATATCGAAGGAGACTTGAAACTTGCGATAGATAAAATAATGTGGAAAATCATTATTGAAATAGTAAATCAGGTGGGAAAGTAGGGTAATTTTCTCAAGGACATCTATAGGATTGAACTTCTTTCTGCAACCACTGACTTCGCCATCTGCTATACAGTCTGCGCTGTCAACACATCTGCAGAACTTTGCCAGTTCCTTTACTCTGGGAGAAATGCAGTTCTTTTTATGACCCTCCATGTGGGCAGAGAGCACTCACTGAACACTGCTCAGTGCCCTGCTCAGAGCCAGTGTTAAGCCTGATTTATGATGGGACTCTTGACACTTTTGATGTGATTCGCTTTCCCAAAATGAAAGAGCCATGCGATGTTTTCAATTTATGCTGCAGCTAAAGGCTTCAGTTGTCTCTATGGTAACAATATGCAGTTCTCCAGTTGGCTTATTTAGTCACATTCCATCATCCCAATCAGTGTGGATGTTCTACACTGTGCTTCTCAGTTAGCACTGCACACAGACCACCATAAGAGCAGGAAACACTGTCTTTTTGTACTAAAAGTTCTTCTTCTTACTTGCAGGTTAAGATAAAACTCACCTTGTAATTTGAAGGGTTAGAACCGAAGTGTTGTCACACATTAAAAATGGACACAAACAGGTGTTTAAAGAGTGAATGCTCTCGTACAGATCTGTTCTTTGAAGACGGTAGTGTTAGCTGGCAAAAAGGCCGATGCTCTGACCTCTTGTGTATTGTGTGTGCCGCACCTACCTGTGCTGTTTGTGTTTCTGCATTTTTGACTCGAATCGCAAAAATTATGTAAAATCTGCGCTTTGGAGAAAACTCCACGTTGTCCACAGTCTAGTCAACATATGGGCTCATCACAGCTCTTTTTGTACTCAAAATGCAATGAAAAAAATACCGTAATGCGTTGTTCTCTTTCCTCTGAGCAATGAAATTGAAGCTGTAGTGTAGATACGCTTATAAGCCATTTCATCAAGATAAATGAATAGCAACGTAATGCATTTAAATTCAATTCAATTTAAATTCAAACTTTATTGCAGACTCAAGGTTCAGAACACAAGATACATACAATAAAGGAAACACAATGCATAGAAATGCAGTGGAAATACAGCAGAGAAAATAAAAGCTACATGCAAAAAAAAAAATTTCATCTTAAAAGGAGGCATTTTCACCAATGACACCGTTGCTGGGAGTGGTATCTTACAGACCTGCATCTGATGCTCGATAGGGCAGAATAATTTCATTTGTTAAAGATAACAGGAATATATGGATGACATTTTTAGGTAAATTTTATTTTCAACAGCAATTTCTCACTGTGCAGCTATATTTGATTAATTAACTGTAAATTGTTAACTAAGATATGTTAATGAAGGATTTTGTATGGAATTAAGATTATCATTACCATTATTATAAAAATGTTTGAGTCATTAATAAGGTGTTGAGTTGGACTAAATTTTTTTTTTCCCCCCTCATTGTATTAATCAACTCGATGTGATAAATGTTTTCAGGAAAATGTTACCACAAAAATGGTGGGCCAGTGAAACTCATTTTGGAGAAATTTGTTATTGCTACATTGCAAGCTGCAATTTTTTTTTCTGTTCAGGTGTATCACATTAACAAGTTGTTCTTACTATAATAGTTGAACGGAGGGCCGTTAAAATAGCCCTGGAGGACAGAAGTATCCAGAATAACATTACAGACCTTGAGCTGAATCTCACATAGGGCCTCACCGCTCAGACTGTTCTCTTCTCATATTTTTCAGTGGCCTTGGAAAGCAGGCTGGGTCCTTTGAATCATCATTAAATTTTTCAAATGGGATATCTCAAGTCGTGGTTCATTATTTTCAATGTGTTTTTCTTTCAGTATCAGCTTTATAAATTAAACATCTTTATCTTTGGGCCTCTGAGGCATGTATCCTTCAGCGGTAATGCTAGGAGACACATCTCTTTTTGTCTAATTTTGGTATAGCACTTCAAATTCTTTTATCAAGGCAAAGTGTGTCTCATTTCCCGTTCTTGCCTCTTTGAATTAGCAATAATGATCTCGATAAGACATTATCATCCATAAATTCTCACTCTGTTTTAATATGCTGTTATGTCAGGCCAACATCATGATCATATCCGTGAGCCTTTGCTGCATTGACTTTTTTTCCTCTCCCATTGGCAACATCCACTAAGTTTATAACTAAACTGAGTTTTCAAGTGGACAAATCGCTCATCTGTCATCATAGTCACCAAGTTCTGGAGCAACTAGAGCGTTGTACATGTGATGCACGGTGACGTCCCCCACCCTCAGATAAAGTCTGTGGAGTTGAAACTCTTTCAGAGTTGAAACGATAGTGCTTCGGACTTACAGAGTCAGGGTATCTCAGAATTACGGAATTATGGAATCACGGATTGAGGGCAGAACAGTATATCCCCCGCTTTCACAAGGAACATAACAACCCCTGTCACATCCAGATGCCTGGCAAGTAGGGGGGTCAGGACTCGCCATCTACCATCAAAAGGGTAAGAGGGGCAGGGAAATGTATTTAAATGACTTCCTGCAAACTAAAATTACCCTCAATGTGTCTTATCAAGCAATGATGGACCAAAGGATGATTCACATGGAACAAATCGCACATCACTCTCAGAAATAATCAAATAAATTTTCCATTAGTAAAGGAACAAATTTCTTAACTGAATCTGAAAAATATACTTATTTTTGTTATGATTCTGCTCTGACTGTCATGATTTTGATCTGCTTTGCCATGTCCCTGATCTGTTTGCCTTGTTTGTATTTGGATTTTTGCTATGTCTGACTATTCTTAGTAATGTGTATTGTGATTTGGTTACTTTGATTTGTTCATGCATTGTCTTAGTTTAGTTTTTCCATGTTTGACATTTAACCGTAGTTTCATACCAGTCCATGTTTCGTTTTCTCCCATGCATTGCACTTTGTCTCCCCCTGTCTGGTCTCTTGTCTTGTCATTGCTCACAGCCCCGGTATTGCGTGCCACTCTTCGGGTGATTAAATGGTTTCTGGATTTCAGCCTTCCTTCCAATCTCTTTTACTTTCTTCATCTAGCTTTTCTATTTTACTAAGCCATACTTACAGTTTGTTATTTTGCTAGAGTTACTAACACAAACTAACATTGTATATAATACTAACTTACTAACGAGCACTAAGGGATTGTATAGCTGCACTTACTAATTGATTAACAAGCTCTCAGCACTCGCCCTGTTCTAGTCTCCGCCCCTTGTCTTTCCCTAATCTTCTCTGCTGCGTTTTCTGTGGATTCTCCACAATTGCTTGCGCTGTTCTTTCGCTCATTATCTATGCACGTTAGAACTCCTTGACCGGAGCCGTACACTCTCAGAAATAGGGGTACAGCAGGAGTCCATTTCTGTTCCCCAAGGTATAATGTACCCTTTAGGGCTAATTATAGGACCTCAAGGTACCTTTGTAAACCTTTTTAGGGTCTAAAAGGTACTTTTATGTTCCAAAAGAAATAAAAACCCACTTCTAAGGAACAACAGCAGTACCTTTAAGGGCACTGGGCCAGTGACAAGCCTTGGTACTGCTGTATGACCACGAGTTCTGTGTTTGGATGCCCTGTGTATGACCCTTGGCTTTGCTCATCGACTACGACTTTTTGCCAATCGTTTTGGTACCTCTACCCATCTGTCTTACTGGTTCTGACCCCTGCCTGTCTAGTCGATACTGTTTTTGGATTTCGTATTGTGGCTTGGCAATTCTTGTGTGTTTTGGCTTTGACTCGGACTCCATTAAAGACATTCGTTTTTTGGATTTCTGTCTCTCGCGTGTGGTTCCTGAACTGTACCTCACAATTTTTGTTTTTAATTAGCGCAAAAACTGAAGTTAATAACCTACCTTATAACTGAACAAACAGTTACTATTTTCACTGGATGGTCAACATGGCACCTCATGGGAAAGAACTCTCTGAGGATCGGAAAAAGAGAATTGTTGCTCTCCACAAAGATGGTCTAAGCTACAAGAAGATCTGTGAAACCATGAAACTGAGCTACAGCACGGTGGCCAAGGTCATTCAGCGGTTTTCCCAGATGGGTTATACTCGGATCAGGGTCGACCGAAGAGGTTGAGTACTCGTGCTCTGCGTCAGGTGCACAAGTCAGCTTCAGAAAACAGATGCAGGAGTGCTGGCAGCATTGCTAACAAGGTTGCAGCAGTGGAAGAACAGCCTGTCAATGATCAGACAATACGCACTACATCAAGACTGTCTGCATGGCCATCAGCCAAGACAGACACCTCTTCTGATGCCAGCCCCCAAGAAAGCCTGAAAAAAGTTTGCTGAAGACAACCAGTCCAAGAACATGAACTACTGGAACCATTTTCTGTGCGCCGACGAGACCAAGATAAACTTGTTCGGCTCAGATAGAGTCTGGCATGTGTGACGGCGCCCTGGTGTGGAGTACCAAGACAAGTGTGTACTGCCTACAGTCAAACATGGTGGTGGCAGCATCATGGTCTGGGGCTGCATGACTGCTTCTGGTCCTGGGGAGCTGCGCTTCATTAATGGAATAATGGATCCAACACCTAGTGTGACATTCTGAAGCAGAACACGATGCCCTCCCTTTGGAAACTGGGCCACATGGCAGTTTTCCAACATGATAACAACCCAAAATTCCAAGATGACAACTGCCTTGCTGAACAAGCTGAAGCTGAAGATGATGGCGTGATCAAGTATGTCAGACCTGAATCCCATTGAGCACCGGTGGGGCATCCTCAAGAGGAAGGTGGAGGAGCAGCAGGTGTCCAACATCCACCAGCTCCGTGACGTTGTCATGGAGGAGTGGAGGATCCCAGCAACAACCTGTGCAGCTCTGGTGAATTACATGCCTCGGAGAATCAAGGCAGTGCTGGAGAACAATGGTGGTCACATTATACAGTGACATTATGGACACAATTTGGCATGTTGACGGTGAGGTGTACTCACTTTTGTTGTCACCCATTTTGGAAATAGTGACAATTTGTTCAGTCATTTGGACAGTGCAGTAAATCTACAGTGCTACACATATTGTGCAATGACTGCTCTAGAATATGTTCAAGTTTAGTTTCTGTAACGTTGTCCCTTGAAAAGATATAATAAATTAATTGATGAAATGTGAGGGGTGTAATCACTTTTGTGAGATACTGTATATATATATATATATATATATATATATATATATATATATATATATATATATATATATATATATATATATATATCTACTAGCTGCTACCCACTTTGTAGCCCATTATTTTGTCGCTTTTAGATTGCATGAGGGAGAGAGGCCGTGTCTTCAATTGCCACTTGATTATTCTTGAATTGGAAAATGTGTTAATCGAGGGAAACCATGTAGAATCAGCCAGGACTAATTTTTGTCAATAACTGCCGCCAAATTTTCAGGTGTAACGCCAGGCCTGCGAGTGTTCAACTGTGAAATTTGAATTTGGGAGCTGTCAAGTTCGACTAATGAGAATGCTCCATTCGTGGACGAACGCGGTGCCCTGTCAAAAGCCTGGGTTTCGTGCAGGTTCTCTAATCACTCCCTTAGCCCCACTGCAAACAGTAGCCTGCACACAGGTTACCTCAACGCCCGTTCGTTAGGACACTGCGGCTCCTAGCGGTGCAACCGGATATTGCATCAGGTTAAATAAGTTTACACGCTACCCGAAGTGAAATTGCCATTTTTTTTGCGTGCATGACCGTTTTTCAAAAATCGGGCGACGTCAAGTCCTTTCTGGTGTCTAAGTGGATATTCACACCAAATTTGGTGATAATCGGTTGAGAAATGTGGGTGAAAAACGTGTACATACACACACGCAGACACACACACACACACACACACAGACATCGACCTTACACACACACACACACACACACACACACACACACACAGACATCGACCTTACACACACACACACACACAGATAGAGAGACATCGACCTCAAATATATTATAGGTATAATATATATATATATGTATATATATATACACACACACACACACGCATACGGATGAATGCATGCACACACATCTCATTTATCTCTTACCTGCTGCAACATGGTTGTCATGCTGTGCCAAATAAAATTTCTGTTTAGTTATTAACAGCAGATTTTTATGATAAGAAAGCTCTGCATTCGGCCAGAATATGTAGGATCTGTCTCCTTCACCAGAATTATGGTATAAATTAAGTCCCTACAGCTTTAGTCACGACTCCAAAAACATGGTTCTGAGCTCAGTTCTCTCAGGGTAGTGGCAGTAGTTATACAGGACCCACATCAACAAATGATCAATATATGACCTTGCAACCAAACTGAAACAAGTCAATGGTTCGACATCTCTTACGAGGCACACCTTTCTCGTTGTGATGTAAAGCCTATATGTTCTTTTGCACCCAATTGCATTTTGTTTTATTTTCTAACATTTTTAAAATAATTTACGCTCAAATATTACTCTCCCGTTTTGGTTTCATTGAAACCCCGGATACACGTTAGGGTTTACCTTTCGCTCGTTACAGTAAACTGCAATTCGAAAAATGTCCAGTAGAGAGTGTCATTGCACCAAATTCCACATTTTTTCGCACTGTTCGCAAAACTGTCGGAGGTTTCTACTACTATGGCTCAATGGTTAGGTTCAAGGGATGTTACCCTGAGACAGGTACTCAGAGGTGCCACGGGATCTTCAAATCACTTCTCACATCATACCAGACAACCTCGTCCTGCAAAGATGTAGAATAATTACTGATTATACTAATGATGTCATAATTTTGAATTCTACATCACATCAGAAAATTTTAACACAGTTACTTACTAAAATGTAATTAATATAGTATTCAGCATTAAAATGTGCCTGAAAGTGTGCACCATATAATCACAGTATATTATATTAAATCACACAAGAAGCACTATACTGCATGACAGTGCAGGTCACTGTTAAATTAAGCTAAATTATCATTCATTTCAATGTGACATAAATAGTAAAATTTAATAATTTGCACAAAGAAGTAACTCCCAGATTTCCTACGTCATAGAGCATACATTATCAGTGAATAATTTTAATCTGTGTTGGTAATCACACTGAGTTTTCACGACTGACCCATCAAAACCAGTAAATTTTCTTACAATCCCTGTCAAATTTTATCACATGACATGTGAATTGCAAGACAGCTGATCAACTATGTGATTCAGACATTTCAGTTTTTTTTTTTTTTCCATTTTTCGAGCAGATGTATTATGGCACCTTTGGCAGGACTTGGTTTAAGCACTCTTGTGGATAATAGCTGCAATCAATGCATGAAAAACTTTGCCTCCACCGCAGTGAATTTATTTCCATGCAGTATAAATGTTGAAGGCTGGTGCTCTTCTGTGTCAGGAATAGGACATATCTCTGTGCTCGGAACTGATGCAGTGTGGTTCTGATGGATGCAGTAACACTGGATCAGACAAACTTCCACGAGCACTGAGGGCAGTATGTCAGTCAATGTGCTTGCAGTGTTTCATCCATTAAAATATGATTCTGAAAGTGATGCGGTAAGTTTCTTCCTCGCTGCTGCCTTTCCATTGATACAGTGAAAAAATAAATAAAATTAAACAGTGGATCACGGTTAATACTCAACGGACAATGTCTCCTGATTCAGTTGAATAAAGAGATAAAAATGTTTAATAATATATGGTATCAAAGTAAGCTACTTAATCATGCAAATAGTTCCAGAGTTTCTAATATCCTTTGCAGTTTACATTAAAAATGTTCAAAAGCTTCACACCACGAAAGCCAGAGGTCAATATAAGCGAGAGATTTACTGAGAGAGTTCCATTTTCGGGCATCAGGGGGCGCGACACATCAGGCACGCTCCTGAACAGTACATTCTAAGTGCAGGACATAATTATTTTCTGCCTTCGCGCATTGAGAGTGTCACAAAGGCTGGTTAAAGATTTCACAATTCAGGTCAAGATTGTGCTTGTTTATTCTTGTCAAGAATTGATTGTTATACCCTTATTTATAGTAGCCAACGGAAGTGTTATGACTTCACTTGCACAGTGAACACAGCTGAGCATATTAAACCTTTTTTCTTTTCTTTTTTCTTTTTTTAATAAATGCGATGTATACAGCCTCCGTCCGGCAGAGTTTATGTATGAACATAAAGTGGAATATTTTGAACTAAAGAACGGAACAATTGAACTAACAAACGCGCTATAGCCTACGTGATCTTTCGCACTCATGGTTTGGTCATAAAAAAACAAGGCCATCTTGTTTTTCCTACAGTAATATTACATATGAAACCATTTACAATGTACTCAGTAGATTGCTACTCTCCGTCGGTTACCTCTTGTTTCTTTATAACCGCTCCCTCACGATAAAAATAAGATTCTGTTATTTCCTTAGAAAGCAGTAGGCCTATATTGATTTCATTACAAAAAAATTCAAAACATCACAAGTCAATTATTTGTGATTGATCTAAATTAATACATTATGCGTGCTGTAATAATTAGCCTACCATATTCAAATCAAACAAACCTTGGGCGGCCAACTGGCAAGTCCATATTAAGATGGGATTGTTGTAGCGCATCAACATGCACCTATTCACAATAATGCATATCTGTCACAAACTGTAATGCCACCTCGAACCTTTCCCCTCCGTGTAATCAAATGCTAAACACAAGGCAAACACTCCGATGGCGGGCCAATAGAAACCGCGGTCGCGATAATTTTTGGGGGCCCTGTAATGCGGCTTGCACAGCTTACTCCATTTCAGAGATATGAGGATCATTTTTAGCGCGGTTGACTGAGTGATTTGTAAAGAAAAGGGCCACACAGGCTTCTCTTGATATCAGCACTACGGGCGCAACGGCGGATCCGATGGAACCAACCGAGGCAGTTCCAATTTTATCCTCTTATTTCATCGAAAGTATTCTGGCCAAAGGGAACACGCAAGGTGCCGAGAAAGAAGGTTTGTATTATTATTATTATTATTATTATAGGCGACTATACTTGGTTTAAATAGTACTAATGTATTCTCGATTTAATTTTTAACCTCTCTATGACCTTTTATTGAACCGAAAATCGAACAATCTCTCATTTCTTTGTAATTTCATTTTTTAACGCAATGGTAGAGCAAAATGAAAATGTAGTATGTCCCTGGATAATTTTGTCCCTGGCTGACCGGTTACTCCATCAACTGGTAGAACTATGTCATACGGCTGTATGAATGCTGTTCTTACTGTTTTCAAACAGTGAGTCCCAAGGGGCCAGAGCTCTTGATGGATATGGGGTCGCAATCACACCTCAAAAGGACATGCTGTGATGCGAGCAGTGGCAAACAGTCCCCGTCCCGTCAGGCCGCTTCACAAGAATTGAAGGAACCTCACTCGGATACCTTCAAATTATACCGGAGGCGCATTTCCTCCAGTGGAGGATGCCAGGATGGTTCTGTGTGCAATAACATGCCATGTATCGCGGACATTGAGCCATCAGGGCCAGTAAAGGGTGATACAACAGTTTTCGCCAAAAAATGCCCTCAAGACATTGGAAAGGACGCGACTGCGGAGGACAGTGAAGTGGACCGCAGGGCGATGAACGGCGCCTCCAGTCCGGGCGGCTTTGCTCATTCTTCAGTGAAAAGAAAACAACGTCGTTATCGAACCACGTTTTCAAATTTTCAGCTGGAGGAACTGGAAAGAGCTTTTCGAAAGTCTCATTACCCAGATGTGTTCTCCAGGTAAGGTCGTTTTGTTTTTGGCCAATCATTCATTTTATTTCATGATTGATATCAGTCCAAAAGGCCTGTTTCCGTTGTTCACTCCAGTCCCAGAGAAACCAGTTATTAAGCATAGCCTATATCTCTTATTGTTTTAATTGACTGAATCTGAATTTATAGTGGTAATATTTTAAACTGTTCGTCATAATTGACTGCGAACAAGAAGAACTCGTTTTGTAAAGCAAGTAATTGCTGGCTCTCGCACTAGCCTATAAAAAGTCCAGCTACTTTACCGGATAAAGTAGCCTGTATCCATAGTGGTGACTTAATAAGGGGTAAAACAGATATATGAGCAGTTAGTGCTTTAAAATCGAGCTGTTTTATGCTCAAAAATAGTAAAAGCTCTGTTTATGATCATGCTTTCTGCCTGCCTGTCAGTCTGTCTATTGTTGTCGTTAGTATTATAATTATTATCATCTTTGTGTTACCTGGTATATTGTACTTCTGCTCAGAGAGGAACTGGCGATGCGCTTAGATCTGACTGAAGCAAGAGTTCAGGTAAGGTCAAATTGATTGTATTTTGGGGTTTTAAAATGTTTTCTACATAGGCTGTTAATTTAGGCCAATTAATCTCCAGTTGTCCTTTTCATTTTTAAACAGTCTGATAACAAATGGACACGTTTTACAGAAATTAAAATTGAAGCTTCAACCTATGTTGTTTCAGACTTTTTTGTCTTAGATTTCCATTATTCCATTTTTCTCAGAACTAAATTTTAGGCCTCTAGCTGTCATGTTTTTGTGTCCATAGGTGTGGTTTCAGAATCGTCGAGCCAAGTGGCGTAAACGCGAGAAAGCCGGAGCACTTAACTCCGTACGGGGACTAGCGGTTAGCGGTCCTCTGGGTGTGTACTTAGATGTTCCGCTTAACCAACCCACAGTTTTGGACCCCACATGGAGGACAGGAGCGGGGCCGGTCCTGGGGGTCCCACACAGCGCGCCTTTGTTAAACAGCTGTTCCTTGGGCCTGGGCAGTCTCTCATGGACTTCCCTGTTCCGCCACCCTCTCATCCATCCTCACTTTAACAGGTAAGGGAATCATTTGGAAAAGCTCTGGGCTACAGGTGCTTAACAAATTCAGCTGGGGCTTGATCCCCATCAGAAACTTGCACACTTGCTGCACTTAGAAATGCGTTGATCCTACTGACATTTGGAATTGGCAAGGATTGGTTCATCTGTACTTCTCATTTTATTTTATTTTTTGGCTGATTTAATTTATTTTAGTTTTTTGTGATCCTCACTGCACTTGCTTAGGAACATCAGCAGTGGTTTTACGAGAAGTTAACCTAAATTGTGACTCATTTCCTCAGATATTGGTTGCATTTGTTGTGTGCTACAAATAGGATATTTTTGATTACTTAAAATGCTTCTCATCTTGACAGGAATCATCATAAGAATATGTCTGTTAGAAATAATTCAGCCCTGAAGTGAGTAGAATTTATTTTGCTATCAGTAGGGTTGTTATTTAGCCTGGGTGTTTATATTTTAGGTTTATAACCGTAGTGAATCCCCTGAGCCACACCACCATGCTGACAGCCAAAGCCGCAGCCCCAGCCCCAGGCCTGACCTTTGACCCTTCACTCACTGTGGCATGCGAAAGGAAGTCGTCGAGCATTGCAACGCTAAGGTTCAAAGCTAAAGAGCACTCAGCTCACATCTACCATCCGAACTCTTAGTGTGACATACCATATAACAAGAGAAGACTGTGGCTCTGTTACTGTTTGGTAGATGACTGGTCTTCTCTGATCAGCACGTGTGGTCATTATCACCATATGACCTTGACGTTTTACAAAATAATTTTTTGCAGATAGCACCCTCCCGAAAGAAATAACATATTATAATAATAATTATTATTAGGGTGGAAAAATACTGAGTTCAGTAAAGTTTCATTTAGAAATACATGAGATCAGGTTTTTGTAAATTATGTGATTGTAAAAATATTTCTTAATAAAATTCATATGGTTTCACAGTTAATAAATTAAGGCCATATTAATCGCGTAAAGATAATGTACAATTACAGCTAGTCCTGATGTTGTTTAGGGATTACTAAAAGAATTATCCATCTTTAGCAATGTGAAGTTTGTGAAGCACTTTGTATAAGGAAGTTTTCTTGTGATAAAGGAATATTGCATTTATAAATTGTTGCTGATTTTTGTAACTGAAATTAAAATCTGTAATTTAAAAACAGATAAATTCATAATGAGTTGGAGATAACATATATTGCAAATGAGTACATTTTAAATGAAAGAAAACATTCAATTTTTGCTAAGCAATGACTGCAGTACACTGCTAATGAAATTAATTACAAACATGATTTTCTAAAAAGATTCTGAATGGTAAAATTACGGTGGGATATCTGAGTATTTGCAGTGACTCAATTTAAGAGGGCTATAATTCCTCATTCTAGTTCACTTGATTTGAATGTAAATACACTTAAAATATTGCTTAAATCTGACATATAATTTTAGGGTACCTGTACATAGTGAGATACAGTATGTGTGCCCTTTGGAAAACCCGCTATTGTGCAAATGCTTACAGATCTCACTGCATAGTCAAATGTGTAACATTTTTCATTCACAGCTTTTAATCTGTCAATGTTGAATAATAAAAAAACCAAAATGTTCATATGTCTTAATTTATTTTATAGAGTTGAAATGTACGAATGAAACAAAAATTCAGTTTGTTCAAATGATAAATCTAACCTTAAATTTGAATGGAAAAACATCCACACCTGCCTGCACAAATAATCATTCACATTCTGAAGTATTTATATAATGATAAAATTTTC
Source organism: Gymnothorax reevesii (assembly GCA_029721435.1). Taxonomy (NCBI): domain Eukaryota; kingdom Metazoa; phylum Chordata; class Actinopteri; order Anguilliformes; family Muraenidae; genus Gymnothorax; species Gymnothorax reevesii. The sequence continues at coordinate 2,221,972 of CM056586.1, forward strand.
ATAATTTTGACTCTTTATGATCATCACAGTGTATTTGAAATGAACAAATAATTTTACGCTTTAAATGTCGCCATTCAGATTTAATTTTATGACTTAAAAGATCACAGACCTACTCCGAAACAGTTGGTATTTCATTGAAAATACAAATAAATTCAAAAGGATGAATTTGAGAACTCTGTGACATTGAAAACTGTACAACAGCACTAAATTTCATGTTGAGACAAGCATTCCATTGCTTATTGCAAGTATACCTAAATATACAAATACACAAAATATACAGATTCCAGAGGCGGCACAATTGAATGAGACTTTTTTTGTTGAATATCTTGCCACATAATTTGCCACCAATTTTCAAACACTGACAGATCAGGACCGCAGCCTGGCCAGTCTAGCAGCCATACCCTCCACTTACCCAGTTGTGCACTTCTAATCTGTGCAGTATGTGGTTTGGTGTCATCTTGCTGGTAAATGCAAGGATGTGATAGATCAGACATCTAGATGGCTATGTTGCTACAAAATTTTTGCAATGCTTTCTGCATTCAGGCTGCCCTGACAAATGTGCATGTCACCCATGCTATGTTCATTGACATACAATGACAGATGCTGGCCTTTTCACCTGGTGCTGATGATAACGTTGTAGGTTATCCATGTCAAGAACAGTTTTTTCCACAAACCATTTGAGATGTCGAATCTCCGGGCCACCTAACATGCTTCCAGAGTGCTACTGTCCATCCTTGATGACACGGAGCCCACAGAAGTCACTGTCACTTTTGGACATTTACATCTGTGGATGCAGTGGTGCTGACTGACAAAGATTAACCAAATTATTTCCTAGACCATGTCATGAAGCCTACTACGGTCACGATTGATCTTACGCCGATGATATCTGTGCGATTGTAATTTTCCATCTTGCCCTTTATGCACTGAGATACGAGCGGATTCCCTCAATGTTATAATTATATAACGCATTGTTGAGGGTGTAATGCCCAAAATCTTTTCCTTTGAGAACATTGTAATCAAAGTGATGGATTTTAAGCTTACACATCCGTAGGCAAATTGGTGAGCCTCAACCAGTCTTTGGTCTTAAGGGGCGAGGCCTTTTTGGGGATTAATTTTATACTATAACTTGATTGGCTGTTTAACATCATCTTATTGTTCCCACTCGTCACATCGTTATTAGTCCCGAATTTGATCCTGGGCCATTTTTCGGGAGTCTACTTTAGTCATCAGTATACACGTATTTTTTATAAACAAATTAATTTACAAGGAAAAGCATCTGATAATGCGTTGTTGTAGTCTTGTAAAAATGCTTGAGAGTGAATGATCTTTTCAAATGACTCCTCTGAGATTTCATTTGCATCTTGCACAATTTGCTAACTTTCTTGGAATGGGGATTAAACTTTAACCCTGCAGGAAAGATATTTTTACGTGTAGCCCTCGAAATCACAGGGATCCCAATGTCATCGGACAAGCTGATATAATCATGAATGAAATTGTCATTTTTAACTCTTTGTTGAAAATTCTTTATATGTAATAACTGCCTGAAGTCAGTACCCCAGAACACCACCACACTGTTAAAAATTGACTGAATTTAACAGTGAAATTAACACATCATCTCCATGTTAATTTAATTAGAAGTAGATTCCTGTGCGCATTTAACTGCGGTTTACAGTTAAAATACACCTAACGTCTGTTTATGAACTGATTGTAAAATTACAGTCAAAATAGGTGGCAAAAACGGTGCGAGTTTATAACAGCACAGATGTAGGTTTTTTCCCTATTGGTGCTCTGCTCAGCCTTCAATGCAATTGTCATCAGTTCCTGTTTGTTTTGGGGGCATTGTGCCTTCAGATTTGAGAAATGCATTCTTAGATGGATAGAAGGATGGCTGACTTAAAACTGTTTGTATTGATATTAAAGTCATTTACAATTAGGAACTCATTCTACTACTTTTGTTAGCAGTCACATCATTAACCAAGACAGGGGAATCAGTTCCATTGGAACCATTATAAGCACGTCATCCTCTAATGTGCTTCAGACCATGGGCAGTCCCTCTGTATATATTTCTCATCATTCTTCAAGTCGATCTTTGCTTCATCTGTCCATGGTATGCCAGTCCACAACATAGTTTTTACATTTTTTTTTTTTTAACTAAATTCCAGATTTTGAGGCTTACCAAATGCTCACATCTTGTGGTACAGTCCCTGCATTTACTCTGCTGAAGTCTCCTCATTTTTGACATTGACACAGATACCACTGTCATCTGGACAGCGTTTGGTGGCCATGTGTTTTGATGGGGTTTTTTTTCTCTCTAAAGCAGGAAACTAATGTCTGGTTATGTTTAGATTTTTCAGCATAATAAAGCCTTGCTGGCATTTACAGCTCCATGGACTTTATATTGAGAATCAATTGTAAGAGATTCTACATGTAAACACTTTAAGGCAATTTTAGACATTTAATTTGCCTACTTGTCTGTTCCAGAACAATACAGGCTTTTATACCTGTTATTTGGCCAATTCTATTCCGTGACGTCTGTTTTTGATGCGTACGAATGGCGTACATCTCGTGGTAAACCCGGTGTATTTACCCTGGTGAAGTCCTCTCTCGGTTGCTCACTTATACGGATTGATACGGATACTTTTACCTCCGGGATGATGTCCTTGATCTGGCAAACTGTTGTGGAGGGATTTTCCTCGCCAGGAAGGAGAGTGTTCTTCCATTGGCCCGAGTCTTATTCTATGTTCTGTCGAGCTTGTTGTGAGTTCCAGAGCTCACCAGGTCGTTCTGTTTTTGTAAAAATATCCCACTACTTTTGGCATTTCTCTGGTGGCTTTGTTTTGATTTTTCAGCCTAAAGATTTATTTATTTATTTATTTATTTATTATTAGGATCCCCATTAGCTGCGCAGAGCTGCAGCTACTCTTCCTGGGGTCCACCCAAAAATTACATACATAATAAATAAGGCACAAGATTCCTAGTATATAAAGGGAAAAAAAATAAATAAATAAAACAGATAAAATAAAAATAAAGAAGAACAAAAAGTCCAAAACAAAGTGATTTATATATCAGTCAGATCCCACTTAGTCTACACACATGTAAAAAGAGATGGGCTATATATATAAAGGTTCACAAATGTGTCCATCTCATCTATGTATTATATATATCTATATATATGCACGTATACATACACATACACATATACATACTTACACATACAACAATGCATATACACATACAATATTCTTATATTATTATATATATTATATACTTAGATGCAGTTTTACGAGTCTTTTGAAATGACCTACATTTGGGGTGAGTTTTATATGATTGGGTAATAAATTCCATCCTTTCATACCCCTAAAGATGACAGTGTTTTTAATGGCGTTTGTTCTCGCTGTAGGTAATGTGAAGTTTCCTACCACAGCATGTCTGGTTATGTATCTATGATTTTCTGTACTAAAAGAGAGATTCCTGAACAAGATGCACGGTGACTTAGTGACAATAATATTTCTGGTGAAAATGATCAGAGAGTATAAAAGTCTGTCTTTGACCATTAGCCAGTTTAGATTTTTATGCATTGTAATGATATTTGTTCTATAGTTGCACTTAAGTGCAATACGAGCAGCTCTATTTTGAATAAGTTGTAATTTATTTATCATTTCTCCTGTGACATTCGACCAAACCGCTGGGCAATAGTCGAGGTATGTTAATATTAGTGCTTTAATAGCATAATTCATTGTCGTACAACTTAGAAACCTTGCATGTCTTCTAATAATAGATATACCCCTACCCATTTTTACAATAATATTATTTATATGTTTTTTCCATGATAATTTTGAGTCTACCATTACACCCAGCAGTTTGGTCTCATGTACTTGATTAATTGTAATGTCATTGATTTTAACGTTTAATACAGGATTTTTATTAATAGTACGACTGGAGCCAATAATCATACAGTTAGTTTTCGTAGCATTTAACACTAGCTTATTTGATATTACCCAGTCAACTACATTTTGCAGTTCAATATTTAAAACCGTTTCCAATTCTCTGCATGTGCGTGCTGATGTGTATATGGTAGAATCATCAGCGTACATCACTACATTAGCTTTATCTAAAATATATGGCAAATCATTCGTGAAAATTGTGAACAGTAATGGACCTAGGCAGCTCCCTTGTGGCACGCCACATGTTACACTTCTGGTACTTGAGAAGGTGCCATTAAAAAACACTGTCTGTGTTCTATTAGATAGATAGCTGTAAAACCAAGTGAGCGCTGATTGCTCAAAACCATAACAAGCAAGTTTTTCTAACAACAAATCATGGTCAATGATATCAAAAGCAGCAGAGAAATCAAGAAACACCGTACCAACTATATTCTGCTTTTCAGTCTCTCTGAGCCAATCATCAGACATGTGAGTCAGCGCCGTAGCAGTGGAGTGACTCTTTCTGTATGCGTGTTGAAAATCATTGATTAAGTTGTTCGAAGAGAAGTAGTTAATGATTTGATCATGTACAATAGACTCTGTAATTTTTCCTAACACAGGTAGAATATTTATGGGTCGACTATTTGAAGTCGAGAATGGGAGTTTCTTATTTTTTGGCAATGGAATAATTTTAGCTTGTTTCCACGCTTGTGGGCAAGTACTGCAAGTAAAACTGAGGTTTATAATGTGGGCTAAAACAGGAGCAATAAAGTCAGCTGCTAGTTTAAGAAGCCTGCTGTCAAGGCTGTCGACACCTGGGGGTTTGTCTTTACAAGATTTGAGGAATTCTTTTACCTTATTTGTACTTACTTTTTCTAATTTGAACCTAGTGTTTTTATTTTTCATAATATTATTTCTTATTAATAGGTTAGATTTAACATTACTTAGATTAGGCATATTTTCTCTTAGCTTGTCTAATTTGTTTATAAAATAATCATTGATATAATTAGCAATCTCTAAAGGCTTTGTTGTAAATTTATTGTCTACCTCAAGAAAGGACGGGTTGATTTTGTTTTTCTTACCCGTCAACTGATTTAAAATGTTCCATAGTTTTTTACTATCATTTCCTGCCTTCTGAACTCGATCATCAAAGTAAATTTTCTTTTTCTTCCTGTTGAGTTTGGTGATAGAGTTCCTCATTTTACGATAGAGGTCCCAGTCATCATTATTTCCTGTCATAATTGCTGTTTTTTTCATCTGGTCTCTCTGTTTTATAGCGACTTTGATTTCATCATCTAACCAAGGTGTGACGATATTCCGGACAGCAAACTTCTTCAGAGGAGCATGAACTTCAACTACAGGCAGAAATAGATTATTAAATCTTGCAAGTGCAATTTCAGGATTGTGACTAGATAGCACCTCAGACCAGCAAATGGCTTTCACATCATCAACAAATTTCTCATTATTAAACTTTTTGTATGACCTTTTAAATATTACTGTGGGTCCGGGTCTATCCACCACAGTGGCTATTACTGTTATGATCAGATTGTGATCACTGCTGCCAGTGGGAACAGAAATAACTTTGCTGCACCAAAGATGACTTGCTAAAATGGTGGTGACATCTCTTGGGACGTCATATTGCAACATGTAGTATTCCAAATGCAAATGCCACACTCAAAATCAAATCTTTTATCTTCTTACTTATGAATATAATAATATAATGAGGGAATAACACACACCAGGCCACGGATCCGCTGAGCAGCTGTTTGTCTAATTACTTTTGGTCCCTTAAAAAGGACGGGGGGAGGATGATCGATAATAAGTCCTGTAATTCCTGTCCCGTTCACTGTCTTTTTTCCTTTTTTTAATGCAAATGTATACATTTTCTCACTTTAGATCACCCTCTTAAGGTGAGCACTCATGTATGGTTTCCACATGAATCAAGTTTTGAGTACGATATATTGCTCAGTCACTCTTTAACACAGTTTTTTAGTTGTATTGTTGTGACTGACCTTAAGAAGTGGGTACCAGCTATGCAGCAGGGGGAAAATGCTTTTCCTGAAGCAGTAGAATTGAGAATATTCATTTTTGTACAAAGTGTTCCATGCACACATCAATTTTGTTGATCTTTTGAACATATTTTGCAGTGCAGATTGGGAAATGTATACATGTTGGTTCTGCAGAAGTGAATTGTGAGCGTGAATTCGAAACCCTACCATGTTCCACTCGTCATTTTTGAGGGCTTTACAAGGTCCCATTGATTGTTTTTTTTTTTTTTGTGCAACCAGTGTCGCAGAAACCTTGGTGAATAACGCGAAAGCAGTGCAATCAATAACCCTTAAACCCAGGCCATCGCTAAGGTAACTTGTAGAAGCATATTATAGCAGAGCGTGAGTGAGTATCCTGATATCCTCTGGCTAATGTGTCCCAAAAATATTTTTGGGGATCACTTTTGTCTCATCCCATCTTTGAAGTGGGTGGGCCTGAATGCTTCATTTAGCGCTATTTGGGCTCTGACCCGGCCTCCGCAGGTGGCCCAATTGAAATCACTTATGAGCGTCTAACTGATTTATCAGGCTGGTAATGAGAGCTTTGATTCCCTGGGGCAGCTGCAGATTCAACTAATAACGTCAGGCTCACAGATGTGAACATAAAGGTGTAGTCAGACCCCCAAGCTGGCCATGGACTTTATGCCAGAATATGCTTGCAAAATAATCTGCCGCAGAAATGTTTAAATTGAAGATTTTTTTTTTCTGAACATTTTTATTCTTTTTAAATGTGCAGGCTTACTGCAATGAAACTGCATTGAATATCTTCAGCGCTTGTATTGAATTTTTTTTCTCCAAGTGCAACAGTTATAACTGACCTCTGGATTCAGGCAAATAGCATTTTATTAAATTCCATGGCTGACACAATGAGAACATTTTCCAGCATAAAAATGCGTACGGCGTTGAATAGAGGATGAAGTTCATTGCGCTTCGATTGAATACACTTTGTTGCCTATAGTTCATTGCCTGTCTCCCGGCCCATCCAATAACTGAGGATTTTAGAAGTCATTTATCAAAGACTCCGCTTTAAAATGCATAATGTCCATATTGGGGACTAGAATCTGGTAAAAAAAAAAAAAAAAATACTTGGGAATTTTCCTGTTTTCCAACTGAGTTAAAAAAGACTGAAAAGTTATATTAACTGCAGGCATGATATCATTTGCTTGTTTTAAAAAGCTACCAGGATGGAAATAAAAAGGTGTGAGAATCAGAGTTAAAATGCCAGGTGTCTGAGGGCGAAGGCAATGATTCAAGAGCAGCGGGAACTTGTAACCCCCAACGCTACGAAGTGTTCATACAGGGAGTTAATTTACCAAGTATGCAGCTTGGTATCCAAGTCCATTCAGGGGAGATTATGATTACAATTTGTGGGTTTTAATTCAAGGGACTCGCTAACAATTATAACAGTAATTGCACGTAAGCCGCACAGAGGGCGGCGGGGCTGAACCTGAGAGCTGCGGTCTGCACATGTTACTCTCGCTCACTACTGCAGCTTTTACTCTGCACCTGTCAGAACACAACTGATGTGTAATTTAAGGATAAAGCAGCTACAACAGTGCTGTATGACTCCTAATCACAAATGTAATGGGCCCAGTCCTCTGGCCCCATAAGCCTGCCTGAAGTAATCCTTTGATAAATAAGCATTTCGCGTTTCACCATTTCCCAGCACACTGGGTTTTTCAAGACTTACTCCCATTTCTCACGTGAAAAACTAACTTTGTGTGAAAAATTGAAAATGAATAAATAAATTTCACAGGGCTGATAAGCCATATCAGTCCACATTGTTAAAGGTGTTCATTTCCATTTCTTATGTTTGCACAAGCAGGTCTAATACTGTTTATCATTTTTGTGGATGTCACATATTCTCATTGATGCAAAGTGTTAGATAGTATACTTATATTTCAAGTGAAATTTATTAACTGATTAAAGCATATTTATAATTGATGTTATCCATAACCTTTCTACTGGTCAAAAGACATTTGTCACCATTGGCTCACTATAGACTGACATTATTCATACACTCGCTGAACTCACTCAAATTTAGTTAATATGCTGTTAATTCAAAAAATGAGTGCCATTTGAAGGGGAATTGTTGTTGGATTATTGTAATTCTTTAGTCCATTTTTTTAAAAAAATATCAGGAGCTCTGCTGTATACTTCAAAGAAAATACATGCAGTTAGTTACACTGTAGTGTATATTTTAACTTAATCATTGAAAAAATGGAAAATGTTCATGGGGAATACATTGGTTGTACCACAAACCAATCTTTGATCATTGCTTTGGGCAACATTGTTTTAAGTATGGCTTGTAAATTATTTTATGCTTAACTTTATTAATAACAACACTGTCCAGACTGTAGTTATGTACCAGTTCCACTGGCAATCATGCTAGCTAACACATGACCACACTTTTTTTCCTGAAAGCAAGACAATTATTATTCAATCAATCTGCATTGGTTTTGATTTTGTCCAGCCTAAGGCCTTGCTTTGCTGTCATTGACATTTCTTATGAGTTCATTTTGAGAGTTAAGTGTTACAGATTCTGCATTATCACTGTAAATCCCACCCAGTAAATCCATGAAGGCATTTTGTCTGCTCAACGGAAAATGAAATAATGAATAAATGATTTACTTCTGTTCCCAGAACAGCAGTCCAACCAATTATCCATTTATTTTTGGTTCCCTACAAAAGAGGGGACCACTTACAATATTGGAAGTGCTGTAATTCCTGCAATACTTCGCAATTCAGACACTCACTCCATCAAATGAAACTAATAGTCTGCTCTTAAAGCTAATAGTTCTTACAATTTCATCTCAAAAATGTTATAGAAGACAACTTAAATAATTTTGCCAATGTCCAAATGTTTATGGAGCTGACTGTACATACTACTTCACAAAGATTCAAAAGCCAAATTAAATTTATGTATGATTCAGTATGTGAAATGTCAATGGTAAGTGAATGGCATATTGAAAACAAGTTCATATGAATGAATTTCTATTATTAGCGTTTTGTTTTGAAATGGCGATCCACTTTAAAGTCATAACTCATTGGCTAATGCACTGAGGTGACATAAACTGGTCTTGCATTTGAGGCATATTTACTGCCCATAGGTTGGCAATGAACACTTCGATTCATTATACAAATATAAATTATTCAAACTACTGTTTGAATGAAGTTCAACTGAATGCAATCTCTGTGAAGTACCAGTGTGATTCTGTGAAGACCCTGTATATTTCTCATACTGAAAGTTAAATGGTCCTCAGACAAACACAGTCAGACAGCAGGTTGAGGTTCTGTTGCTGTATGTTGTGTTAGATAATCACAGCTGAATGAAGAGTAACTCTTCTGTTGAAATGACTAACCTACCTCAAGTTCTTTGTCCTGTCAGGAGCTGCCAGTGTCTGTGATTTTGTGAGATCGCTTTTGAGCAACAAATTCAAACATACTCAAAATGTCTCATTTTCTGCAAGGATGGACTGTGAGATAGTCACATTAATTCAGCACAAGTGCACACCCCCCGAGAATATAATAGTACTTTCTCTCAGACTGAGCTGAAAGAAGATCCCAAATACGGTGTAAATAGGTGAAAGGGACCAGCTAGAAGAGCTACTGATCCCTCTCACTCTGTAACAGCTGCCACAGCTGCTAACCAAGAGGAATTCCTGGCTTCCACAGACTTAGACACATCACTGCCCTGCCATTCAAAAATACAGGGCAATGTTGGCTGACGCTTTTCAGATATGTAGGCCTACAGAAGGGTGATTACAAATCATTGGTTTAAGCCTTTTAAAAATACATCTCTCTTGATGGGTCAGCCATTTATAGGATACTTGTAAAAGCCACTTAAGGCACAACCTCATAGACAATTGACTGGTGATAGTATTTAAAACTGTTTAGTTGCTCCTAAAAGAAAGGTTATAGCGTGTACACTGACTTTGAGACAGCAGTGAAGGGTAGTTAGAATGAATAATATGGAACCATTGCAGCAAATAAAAAGGATGAACTGTGGGCTACCAAGAGCGTCGCTCATGCCATTTTATCAGTGAACTGTGAGTACTATGGGTGCATTTCAATGAAGGCCTTCCTGTTATTGTGAAGCAAAGCAAACTTTAAATGATTGCAAAACTGTGTACCATCACCCTTCGATAATAAAGAAGAATATTTTTTGCGCCAGCGTGCCTTATTTGGCAGATAGGACCACTTACCAGAGAAAACACACCTATTACAAAAATTAGTGTTCAACTGACCGTGAAGCGAGATAGGCCATTAAAATTCTTCATGGGCGAGGGAGCAAATGCTCGCCTGGACTTGACACAGAGCATTATCAAAATAAACTTCACACACGTGGGCATCCCCTCGCAATTTGCCACTGCAGTTCAAGGTGGAATCGTGCACCGGGTGTCCGAACACGTCTCACAGATATTTGGTTACATTTATAGCAAAAACAAATACGTAAATTGCAACTTTACTGCCATTGATTGCGCAGTTGTGAACATTTGTGGGTGTGCTTAGCATTCAGTAAGTGGCAAGAGAAGCGATTTGTGGCTCGATAATTTCTTTTGGCCTCTGAATTGTCCATCCCATGTGAAGGAGACAAATTGACCCATCAAAACGGAAATGGAGCGTGATAATGCAGCTCTCTGAGCCGGGAGAAGTGAGATGGAAGGTAGACGGCAGAGCTTACACGTTTCATAATATCAGGCTCACTTTGGCTAGAATCTGAGCTTCTTGTCATTCATACACATCTTATTTTGTACGTACCTTCTAAAAAAACCCATCAGACTTCCGTCCATTTAAAGATACTGTTAAGGTGCAGGCAAAGATTTCCGATGTTATCATAAACTCGATCTGAAACCTTTTCCGTCGAACAGCAGGAGAGCAAAAAGCTTGTGGCTCCGATATAGGCCTTATTGAGGAGTATCTGTGCTTGTTCATCCTCAGACAGATGAATGAACTCAATCAATATGATAATTGCAATGCTAATCTTACATATCAGCCTTCAAAATGATAGGCCATTTCAATGAAAGCCATTCCAAAGAAAAACCAACATGCGGATTTAAAGGCCACAAAGTAATTGCAATCCAAATAACACCCGGGCCCAAAAACCATAGAGACAATAATTTGATGTTGTGGAGAACTGAGCACAAAACTTTGCAAGTGAACCTGCTCATGGGGAGCTGTGACTTCTGAAATAAAAAGTGGGGAAAAACCTTGTCTGCGTTTACATTTCTGAAACATAATCACAAATCAAAGTAAAACCCTCCATCTCTTGGCAGTATACTCCCAGATCTTATAACAGAACAGACAGGATTTGTTCAGCAGCATCACTGGACCATTACAAAGCAAAATTTTTTTATTCCCGGCAATGATGCAATGAGGGAATGACTTTGAAACCCGAGGGGAGCTTGTTTTTTAAAGACTGCCCCTTTCCCAAGCAACCTAATATTGAGCTGATTGGGCACTTCTCATCTATGTATTTCCTGTTTGAATTAATGGTGTGGCTACATATAACAGAGTGACCTGCGGAGGGATAATTCTACTCTTCAATCCTGCAAGACCAGCCCTGAACATTAAGGAGGTACAATGCAATATTTTTACACCCAAGTCAATGACAGCAGGCCTTAACGGTTAAAAATATCCTCCATCTGTTTTTTTTTATTTATTTATTTATTTTATTGTTTTTATTTAAATAAAGAAATTTAATAAAGAAAACCTGAACTGGCATTGACGCTCGCCTGTGTTCACAGAAACATTGTAAACACCCCACATCAGCAGCAGAGATTGTGCATCCAGTTAATTTGCCATTTCTGTGTCACAAAGCAGTACCAGAGCCAAACATTTTCATGCAATCAACTCTGGCAGCGAACAACGCAAATTAGAGCAAGATGCATTCTGGGCCGTAATTAATTCAGCCTTGCCGGTCAACCCTTCATTGCTGCTGTTAAACCACAAAACACACTAATGATAATTAACTTACAATTTAAATCACTTCCACCCAATAGCGCCCAGGCTTTTTGACAAGCACTCATGCTGTTCAGTCAATTGTCATCTCCCTTTTTTGTGTGTTTTGTGCAAATTGAGCGTGAGAAATGAGCTGGACTCAAAGCGGTGGTTTCCAATTGGCATGAGTGACGCTTCCCATAAAAAGCAGCTTGTTTCGAAGAAAGACGATTATGTGCAAGTTGTCTGGTGTCTAATCAAGATTGCTCCGCCCCATGTGAGCTCTCCTATTTTGATGTAAAGCTATGCTTCAGTGCCTTTCTAACAGATACTTTACTTATTTCATGCAAATATGACAGGTTTGATCGCAGGGCCCATTTACGATGCCAAGGAGGTTTCAAGGTAAACCCATCTGATGAACACAGAATTTCCTCACTGAAGAGCTCGCTCCCCACGCAGGGCAGCTTGTGTACTGACATGCAAAGGCAGGGGAGAAAAACACATTTGTGTGATTGAGGCCCTCAAATTGATTAAATAATTTAATCTGAGGCATGTGCCTATAGCCCTCTACATGCAAAAACGTTTAAAGTCTTAATGTTTCATTTAAAAGAAAAAGAAAGAAAACTGGATTTTTTGGGGACTTATGAGAGGTGGGGCATTTATTTAGCTGGGCACCTCATGGCATTCTCAAGATAACATCACTCTACACCAGCAGTACTGGACTGAAGCAGTTCGGTTCTTCAAGTCTCGATCTGACATGGATATTCCACTAAACGGACAATGGAAGGAAAGATGAAGGAAGAGGCCGCTGACCTACATGCGGAATAAATTTAATCTTTACTGAGAGAAGAGGTGCACACAGACACACACACACACACACACAGACACACACACACACACGCACACACACACACTTTCCATGTCTACTGCGGCTCAGGTCTTTATACAAGCCTGACATGTTTAACTTTCTCCACACAGTCCATTTGGCCTCATATCTGAGGTTCACACATATATTAAGTTTACTGTACCCCCACAATTTCAATGTCTGATTCCTACATTTTCAGAATAGCTCATGAGAAAATTTAATGTCATACTTTTAGGATATCCAACATTATATTTCAAGATCAAAAATTATGCAATTCACATTTCAAAAAAGCCTATAAAGACCAGATATAATACAATATAATCTCAGTAATCACTCTGAGCCATGACCTTTCAAAATGATCCAAATTTTGTTTTTTATTCAATAAGATGAATTTATTCATTTTTTGTTTTGTTTTGCACTGCTGGTTTTGAGGGGGACACACAATTTGATACATTTAGGCAACTAGATTAAGTACGAGTACAAGCAGTAGTTATTCCATGATGTCTCAAATAGGCCATAATGCTAATTGTCAGTTCTGTTGGCCCAATGACTGATGAAGGTTTACTTGAGTAGGATTTGGGAGAAGACTAATTTTGGATAATTGAGCAATTGAAGGAGTACAGCCGATGTGTTTTGGCACTGCTTCTTTAGAGTTCTACATAAAAGCCACTTTCTACAGCCTTTCCATCTGATAGGTGTTGTAACTAATCAACACGATTTTCTCAGACCCCTAATCAGATTGAACTGTCTCCCAATTTGAGGAGTTATTTCAGTTTTATTTTTCAGTTGACACCTGACACAAGCCTATGCTTAACTAAAGGCACTTGTTTTCTTATCAGTGATCTGGTAATCGAAAAATGTAATAGCTCAGATAATGTATTCCTCTACTTAGCACACATAAGCTCAGAGGTTGTTGTTGTTGTTGTTTTATTTTTGTTTTTTTTTTTAGTATTCCGATAGTACATGCACTTCACCCAGACGTCCAGTAGACAGAGGAGAGTACAGAGGAGAGGGGGAAGATGAGGAAATGAGTCCACTAAAATGAAGGGAAAAGCAAAAATTCCAGGCTATTTCACCCTGTGTGTATCCGAGGTGGCAATGGTACCCTCAGCGATGGATTGGCTATTTTGCACACATAGCCTAATGCATCTCAGGCTTGTTAATGAACTGTAAATGTCAATCCAGTTATCGTCAGTCCCTCAGATAAAACCACAACTGGCCCTGTGATCAACCTGTGCCATCTCCCTCTCGTACAACGACAATTCTCAGAGGTGGGGAGAAAAAAAAAATCAACCAGAGTCCAGAGGAGTAATATTGGTTTCCATAATGCTGGGATAACTCACAAACCCATACCAAATTCTTCCTCTGTGCTCTATGGTGCGTCAGAAATTAAGGCCCCGTGATGTTTGCGTTAATTGTTGCCGGCAAGCTGGTCATCCTAGAGGAACTGTCTCGAAATCCAAGCGCCATCCTTTGGCTAATGTTTTACAATAGGCTATGTGATTAACACTACGAAAGTCATACGTAGACCATTTCATTCTGAACAATATCTCTCATACGGTATAACAGCTGGCGTCAGACAGTCGGCAATGAACCCGAATGATTTATTTTATCCTCACTTATTGCAGATCACAGAACTACTTAAATTAATAGGCCACATTGACTACAAAGTCATTTTTTTCCATGTCTTTCCAGATTCATTGACTTAATGCAGCTAAGCAAACACATTAGCGTTCTGCGCCGCGGACAGTGACGAACCACTGCCTCTATGATTAATCACAAATCAATGTAGGCAGGTTCATTTGCACAGAATCATCCACTCGCGTAACGGTTCGCTTTTGCCTGGAGTTTATTCGCGTAATGTATTTATTCTAGCTAATGTATTCCTTATTGACGCCAGCTTTGGAAATTGATGTGCAATTAAGAGAAACTTATGAGTTCCTGCTGTTATTCAGGCCTGCTCCTGCTTGTCGTCACTGAAATATGAAAATTATTGGGGCATGTGAGATTTATTTATGTAATTATTTGTTAATTTTGGATTCCGAGATTAAAGTCAAACTATCGAGAATAAAATCGACGTTTTTAAAATGAAGTCGAAAATATGTAACGAGATTCCAGTCGCAGTGTTGAAAATGAAGTTGAATGTAGGTTTTTATAAAGTCGAAAATAGTCTCTCTGACCTGGTGCGTCTATCAACTGGATAAAATTCCAGATAATTTAGTTAAAGCATTGCGTACGTCCGACTTGGGTTAAACAACAAGGAATTTCTTGCCCATTTCGCACAGAAACATGGGGTGATAATTAATATTAGGACTCTGAAGAGATCAAACCGAAATGTGGTTCTTTTCAAAAGGAATGACCCTGCAGTCTGAGTGAAGTGGCCGCGTTCCTTCATAGTGAAAATGCTGGGAAGGGCCAGATAGAAGAACATCGGAGGTTAGATTTGCGCGTCATCAGGAGATGATTATGCAGTCCCAGAGGACACAAAGACGCTTATCACACTGATCCGTTATTGAGCTCCGGCGGGCGCGTCGTCGGACGGGAAGGTTGCATCGAAGGTCCCAACGCGACACATGCATTCTAATGGATAGAAGCGCACAGAGCAAATAAAGACCCAAAAGTAATTGGACGTGGTAATTACTGTATCACATCCATTACGCGCGTGGGGGATAGATAAAACTTGGTGGGGGAGTTGAAGCAAACAAAATGCGCATTTGGTGGATAAACATTTTTCAAACCCTCTAAAATGACGGGCATTTCAGTTGTTACTTCTTGGACAGCAGTCTTATCCAGCCCTGCTTTAAACCTCGTTCAGCTGAGCGTCTTCTCATTTTCATTCCGTATTCTGTGGACGTGATTGACCCAGATAGGAAAGTAGTTTTGCTTCAACAGCAGAGACATTAAAATAAGTCAAGTCAAGTCTAGTCAACCTTTTCTAAAGCACATTTAAACTCACCAAAGTTGATCCAAAGTGCTGCACAATACAAACCACATACAATAAAGAGAAGAAAAAGAAATAGGTGTGGCCTATTGACCCGGATGCTGCCGGGTCAATAACAGGTAGAGGCTGAGTAATATAGCTGGCATCCAGTTCAATTGTCTCAAATGTCCAGTTATTGAACTGGACGAAGTGGGGTCGCTCGTCGTTAATTAGAAGTTACGGCTGAGTCTATAACAGGAAAAGCTTGAATAATAGCCACTACGAAAGAAATAAGACCATTAAAAGAGACAAAACAAGCACATTTCTCAGAGAAAAATGGCAAAACAAAATAGCACAGAAATTTTTAAATTCAAGTTGCCTGAAAAGCTTAGGCATAAAATGGAATTTTAAACTAGATTTATAAGTGGCAATAATACGAGATGCCCGAGCGTGGAGGCTGTTCCAAGGCCTCGGGGCAGCGGCAGAAAGCCCGATCACTCTTGGGCTTCAGCTGTGATCGCGGGACTGAAAATAATAGCTGGTTGGATGATCTGAGAAACCTTGGGACAGACGATGATTCCATCCATCCATCCATTTTCTATACCCGCTTATTCCTCACTAGGGTCACGGGGCGAGCTGGAGCCTATCCCAGCTGACTACGGGCAAAGACAGGGACCCACCCTGAACAGCTTGCCAATCCATCGCAGGGCAGACGATGATTTAAGAAGGTAATTTATGTATTTAGGTGCAAGACCATGAAGTGCCTCAAAAACAAAAAGTCAAACATTAAAATCAGTGTGAAATTTAAAGGCAGCCAATGGGGGGAAGTCAGAACAAAACAACATTAATAAGATCAGGTGCAAGAAATCCGGAAAAAAAAAACATCATGACCAAGACGATAACTACAAGTTAGTATATAGTAACATTTGCAAATGTTGCAGGTTTATTTAAGGAGGGACAAAACATATCTTACTACAGTAAGACTAATATCTGGGTTTGCTCCATCTGCGGCCCCGAGAGCCTTAAACTCAGAGTCAAGGGGGGGCCAATAGAGTCCAATACTGTGGAGAAACTTTTGGTCAAGAATGTCGGTCATTGAGGTCTGTTTTCATTGTTCACCTTTTGTTCTGAGAAAATCACTGGAGTAGACTTCATTCTTTGACCCCACAGGAGGCACGAAAATATGACTTGAAGTATGTTTTAAGTACGTTTAAGGACGGCTGAACCTTGAACATACAAAGAGAGAGTTGTGTCTGATTCTCCATAACATAGTCATTCGCTCACTGGGTGACAATGACTATGGTGGCACTGGACTCCCACAGGGAGCGCAGTCTTTTCTGAATGAGCATAAGTGACGTACAGCATGAGAAATCGTCTATTAATGGGAGGAGATTAGGAGATGTTGTTTTCAGTGCGGTCAAGAATGAGCATATTGAAAGTTAAAGAATGAGAATGATGTAAATGTTTGGTTGTCTCCACACTTGAATTGGTGCCCATGTCCTCAAAGACACAAGCCGAAATTTGTGGAAATTGCAGAGGACTTATCCTACCATCTTGTGAATCTTGGCCATTTGCTGAAAAAATAGGAGAAAGGACAAATTAATTGATTTTCTCTTATTATCAAATTAGGACCATGAGGCACACCAGTGGTAACAGCAACAGACTACTAAAAAAGTTGGTTCAAAGTCAGAAAAAGCATTTTTCTAAGTGGTAGGATAATGTCACATACAGAAGTTAACGCATCAAGTAAAAATTGACATTGCGTGACACCTGGACTTTTTTTACTCCTTACTGTAGTTTGCTGTGTTTGCCTATAAAGTATTTGATGACAAAAAATTACCTATAAGTTTCAATGGAGTCATGTACAAAGTAAACAGCTATCGCTGATCAAGTAAAAAGTGCTCAATCCTTCATCTCAAAATCACAGTGTCATTAAAAGTCCATTTTTACTTGATGCGTTCACATTTTCAGTATCTGCTGGTTTCAGCGCTACAAGAAACGATATTACTCTTATATTAAGCGAAATACTCAAACCCAGGACGCCATGTTTTAATGACCAAATTTCATAACATCAAATGGGAAGTAATTTGATCTTATACATCATTTTATGTACATTTTTCTGTAATTTTGCAGAACATATTTGGAATCTTAGAATTTAAAATAGGCCTGATGTTCCATAGGTTTGAATACATCAAATGCAACATGACAGACTCTTGAATGGGTCGATAGGTTTTATGGACTTTTTGATGTGAGATCCAGAGGGGAGCGAAAGCCAGTGTAAAGCTGATGGGAGATCAGATACACAGGCGGGGGGGGGGGCACCTCCATAGCTGCCCCTGCCCCCCACATGCAGAGCATAGAGGGGTTTGCAGATCTAATCACTGCACAATGTGTTTTCAATTTCAAGATGTAGGCCATTTGAGCCGAATACAAATGGCACTTATGAAAAAAAGGGCAAGATGAAGTTCATTATTTGAACATTTACGTGTAAATATTTAATAATATTAAATAATAATATATTTACGTGTAAAAATGCCCCCTCACCATCCCCTTCCCATTAGACCACACCAGTACTTTGCATTATTTATAGTGTACATGATAAGAAGTGAAAATTAAAAAGGGAAGAAAAACAATATGAATGAATCGGCATTTATTTGCGGCAGTTTTGCTGGGATTCTATCCTGTGAAACTTCCATGAAGTTACACTGTTCCAGTAAAGTTAGTCGAGGTGAGTCAAAATGCTAATGAGGTTCATGATGCAAACTTAAGAAAGCGCCAGCTTTATGCCTTGACACACCTGTAATGTGCTGTCCAACCTCTTATGATTCAAACGGCTTCATTTCAGAGCATAAAACTACCCAAAAGGGCGGAGGCAATAAATATGCTGTTTGCGACAGATCAAATTGCGGATAACGTTCCCGCCACATGCACTTGTGCATCAGAAGGCAGGAAAATAGCGGTGGCAGCTCAACTGGCGACAGGGGAGGGTCAAACAATCCCTTAAAATTAATGATCGGTCATGACCTGCTTTCTATCATTAATTTAAATTACCATTACAGAAACTCTGAAAACTCTCAACATTATCAGGGGTGGCCAGTTTTCGTTAATAACGCTTACCTGTCAACTCTCACGCATTCCGTGTGAGTTTAAGTGGCATATTTATGTCACAACGCGTATGTAAGAGATTCTAACGTGGAATTGAAGTCCTTGTGCATGGAGGGGTTGGAAGCAAAGGAATTGCATAAAGATGTTTCAAATGATCCTATTTCATTTGAACAATCATGAAACACATGCATTGCTTCTAACCCCTGAGTAAAGAAAAGCGTGAGAAGTCCGGAGTAGTAATCAGTATGCATTATAAATGAAAGCTTGCCACACCTGATAATGTTGAGAGTTTTCGGAGTTTCTCTAAAGATAATTTAAATGAATGATTGAAAACAGGTTGTGACCAATCAGTAATTTTAAGGGATTGTTTTGAGCCTTCCTAGTTGCCAGTTCATGAGCCCCCAGTGGAAAATCGAGCCCCAAGTGTCATTGTGTACTATTAACTAAGGAGAGGAGAGACACTGAAGCGATAATGGGGGCCCAACAGAACAATTGAAGTCTCCAGTGCTAAAGGTACTTAAGTAACAAAACGTTAATTTTGAGAAAATTGAGGCAGTGGACTTAGGTAACTATAAAAGACATTTTCCCATCCTTACTTCTTGGTGTGTGGAAATGTGATTTCAGTACTTTTGGCGCAAGGCTCTTCATTCATCCTTTGTTGCGGAAGCCTATACGGACAAAGAGGCATTGAACTGAACATCAAAATACTTTAGTCTTGGAAAAGAAAGGTCCAGAGGTGAAGGAACAAATCAATGGATCCGGACTTAAAATTTTGATGTGGCTGTTGTAAAAATGTGCTCAAGAGGCCATTTGGCTGTGTTTGACCAAATCTGTGCAAGTGTCTGTTGCCCATTCATGTATTCTTGTGTCTGGCATGTTTTTACCAAAATGAGAATTACAAGTCTATGCAGTCAAAGTACAGCCATACATAAACATTGAAAGAAAAACTGTACACACACACTGCATCTCAAAGGTTCAAGACAGCAGCGTAAGTTTTGCTCAGGTAAACTTGGGAAGAATCTTCATGAGGATCAATGCAAACTACTTCTGCCCTAAATTAAGACCACATGCATGCAGGGAGGAGTTTTTGGGGGGATTAAAGTTAATTTTCTGATGTGAAATTGATACCATTACTGCTGAATTATGTAATGTTCCATATGCTCCACAAAGTCCATCACCCAGATTTTGCTCTCGAGAACCTCACTGAATTCGTTTGAAAGTTTGGGAAACTTTAATGGCTGTCTGATCGCTCTGAGCCCATTTCATAAATGCAGCCAACAGGGTGTGTTGTGAAATCTGGCAGTACTGCAAACTGAACATTGACACGTTCTGATTGAATCAAATCAGATCCTGTGTAGATCCTCAGAAATTTGTTCTTCATCCAGCTCTCTGATGTCCACTGAGATGATGATATACCTCTTTTTGCTTTGATCTCATACCTGCAGGATTTTCAATAGCCCTAACACCCTCATTTGTGTTGGTGTAAGGTCAGCATACATCTTTTTCAGCTTCTCATAATGCAAAGTGATTTGTAGTTTTAAGATGTAGCAATCCATGACAAACATTGACTTTTGATCAAGTTCTTTGCAGGAGATTATTCAAATTACCAAAAAGGTGACAACTGTGGCTTGTCATCTGCACTCATAAATGTCAGGTATCATATTTATTTCAATCGAGGAGAAGTCTTTCAATGCTTGTCTGAGGATATCTCATGTGTGGAAATGTTAATACTGAAGAGGGCCTTCGGTCAGGTCACTGTGCACCGCTCTAATCAACCTCTAATCAAATCTCCTCCACAAATGGAGATGCAAGCATGATCGACAATCTTTGGTCCTCTTAAGTAAATTTGGCTGATGGCTATTTAAGTGTCAGCCTTGAGATTATGTCTGATGGGGGGGCACTTTCTATGTTGTCCCTAGTGTACAACATAGAATTGCCAGAAAACACGGTCAAAATCTCTTAGATCCCCTGACCAGTGGTGAAGTGAATGGTATATGCAAGTAAACAGAGTATACACACCACTTTTTCTGCCAATTTACAGTAAACTTACACCAGCTCTCTCAGAAAGATATGGAAGTAAGCACCTCACTGCCAGTGGTCTGGTTATTGTCTCTGTGTCTGAAAGGACTATAGCCATGTCACTGAAGGAATTTTTGTGGCGTAGGGTCATTATTTGGAAACACTACTTGAAGGAATCGTCAGAAGAGTGACATGACACTGTCATAACTGTTACATGACACAGTCATGAACATGTCATAAACATGTCAATGTCATAAACATTTATGACTGTTTTCGTTAAGTGTCATTCGGTTTTTATAACTAGGCTTATGCTGTCGGAGGCGACGGCTTGAGGTATATCCCTGAAAACCCCCAATCCTCCAATTCCCCAATCCTTAAATACACCTTGAATAGACTTTCATTTGAACTTAATTTCAGGTCAACCGGACAAATGATTCTGAAGATATGGCCAAAATGGTAATTTTCCATCACAAAGCGCCACCTGGTGGCAAAATATTGAACCATACAGGTATGATGTCATCATGTGACACATTGTGAGGTCATGACCTTGCAGTTGCACATAGTTTCATGTCAATTGGACTAATGAATCCAAAGATATGGCAAAAATGCTGAATTTTATGTGACAAAGCTCCACCTTGTGTCAAAATTTGGACCAAACAGGTATAATATCATTGTGTGACACATCCTCAGGTCATGACCTTTGACTTGCACTTGATTTGAGGTCAATCGGACAATTATTTCCACAGATATGATAAAAACAGTGATTTTTCAGTTTTTGGCCTCTGGTGGCCAATCTAGAAATTATAAATTGTCCAAAATTCAATCAGTTCTTCCTTTTTATGATACTTACTTATAAGCAAAACATGAAATTTGTAATTGAAATATTACTCAAGTTATCGCGTGAACATGTAGGGCGGCGCGGCAGCGGTCGGATCAAAAACATCATATCCTCGAAACCCCGTCTGGCATTCGGGGATATAATGAGAAGTTGACATTGTTTGGGTTGTCTCGAGTCCTAAACGTTTATGAAACTGATATAATGTTTATGACACGTTCTTGACAGTGTCATGTAACAGTTATGTCAGTGTCATGTCTCTCCTATGACAATACCTTCAAGTAAAGTGTTACCCATTATTTTTGTTTGAGGGGCAGGTTCAGGGTAACAAGCTGATTAGTCAGTGTTTCATCATCATCATATTCAGTGCCCAAATCTTATTTCAAGGTCAGACAAATCATATGGGGTCACTGCTGCTCAAGCCAAATGAACCTCAGAGACCACTGGGAAATCTGGTGACTGAATTATCTGTGGTAAGTGGGTAATCCAAAGTAGCAATGCACTCAGAGACAATGTACAAACTAGACCACAGGCCCCTGCATAAACTAAAAATGTTGCAATATTTAAATAGTCAAATCCTGTTTTAGTTTGTCATGCACTGATTGCTTAAAATGTTAATGTTTAGCGGGGATGAGTTAGAAAAATGTTTTTGTTGTATGCTGTTTCTGACCAAGCTAACAGCCTGCAGCTTGTTGCCATGGTGATTGTCTCTGGTCTCTCCTGTTTGAGCATTGATTAAATTAGGACTATAGCACAGCGCCCTCCATAATTATTGGCACCCCGGTTAAGATGTGTTAAAATAAATTCAATGTTTATTGCAGAAGCATACTCTCACAATGAAAATTGCAGAAAAATATAGCCTTCAACTCAAGTGAATTTTAAGGGAAAAAAAATCCCAGCCTAAGAAATAATTATTTTTCATAAAATCACCTGTTCTACAATTATTGCCACCCATAACAATTCCTAGGAAATAAATGTAATTGAAGTATTTCTGTCATTTCTACAGTAGTTTACACAGTTGATCAGAGAGTTGATCACCTCCACCTTAGCGAGCAACAGGTGCAGCTCTTTAGGGTGGAGGTGATTAATAAAGTATACAGGGCAGGCAGTTGCCAATTTGTGTCAGCGCAGTATTTTGGTTTTTATCCCTGGTGCTGTGTTCTTATCCTTGAGGATTTTGATGTTGCTCCCGTTTATTTCTCCATGTGTTGTTTTATAAGGTATTTATTAAACCTTCTATTGTTATACCAGCCAGGCACTTGGGTCCTGTTTCTGTCAGGTCCATGGTCCTAGCTCCCGCCGGATACAAACTTGCAATCACATCCCTGCATTTGAGTCCTCATATCCCATCACTCTCCTCGCACCCTTTTCACATCTTTACAACCAAGGCTTGTCACTGGGGCAGTACCCTGAAAGGTACTGCTGTTGCACCATAGAAGTGGGTTTTCATTTGTTTTGGAACATGAAAGCACCTTTTAGACCCTAAAAAGGTTCACACAGGTACCTCAAGGTCCTATAATTAGCCCTAAAGGGTACATAATACCTCAGGGAACAGACTCCTGCTGTACCTCTATTTCTGAGAGAGTATGTTCTGGGTGTGCGCATTCAAAGCACTGATGATCAAACCATAAATTTAGCTTCCTCTGGTTGTTAGTTCAGCCTTGAACAGCACAATAGGTGCCGAAGCTCTGAAGGGACATTAAGAAAAGCAAGTTAATGTGTTAAAAAAAAAAAGCAGTAATCGCCAAGTTAACCGAAAGAAACGCCACTGTTCTTGACTAGCCACTCGCTAAAAACTACTTTGGCTGGAAGTTGCACCCATAATCATACCTACAGTAGCGCCCTCAGGAATAAGGCGGATATGTGGCCCTATAGTAAAACTTGTACACTTTATCTGGCATTTCCATCCCACCCAAATCTGGGATATCCAATTAGGGTAATTATGTACAAGTACTCAGGCTTTTTTGCATGTTTGGCCCCCTATTGACAAATCAGGCATCGTACACAGTTTGCGGCTCTCCACTGAAGCCTGCGCCCGTTAGTAATTACTTTTTATACCATCGCTTGTTGAAAATTCATAAGCTCAAAGTGAGTGCAGAGGAATCAGACAAAGGAGATCAGAATCTTCTTTATGAGCGCCCGTCTGGCCAACAAGATGCGCCTAGGGGAACTCTAACCTACAAGTACTTTACCGCTCAAAAGTTTGGGATGACTTGGAAATTCTCTTGTTTTCCATGGAAACACATGAAATTAGTCTGAATAGGAAATAGTGATGCGAGATCAGGAAGACACCAATTGCGAGATCAGGGAAATGGAGTTTATTAAAATAAAGAAAAATAGGCACGAGAGCCAACAAAAAAAACTGGGCCCAAAGGGTTGCAAAAATTCAACTAAGAAAAGCTTCACAGAGCTGTTAAATAAAAATCCAAAAACACAAAAACAAAACCACTGGAACCTCCAGGCAGAAAACCATAATCAGAAGAGAATAATAGATCAAGAATTTAAACAACAAGAACTTGGCTTGGCTAAGAAAAATACGAGACTGCTGCACTACACACTATGGCGCACACAAGGACATGAAAACCACAAGACTGTCTGCCAGCCAACTTCCACCGCCTCCAGATAAAGGGAGAGAAATCAGGACACATGAGGGGCAACACCTGGAGAGGAAACAATGGGCAAGGCAAGATCATGAGACAAGGACAGAGATTGGATGACATGACCTGCTCATTTAGAAAATGAGCGGCTCAGCTTAAGTACCAATTAAGTATGCAGTTTGGAAGGAAGCATGAATGTCAGAACAGAAAAGCACAGCAAGACTTGAAATAGCAAAGCAGGAATCATGACAATAAACTCCCTACCTAAATTAGTAGTATTAGTAATGTGCCTGTCTAAGAATCACACCTCCCTGTGAATATTAGTAAATGTTAGTAACTTAAAAACAGTTAATTGCCAATTAAGCTTAGACAGCCCCGAATCAGCACAGCACAGAAGGAAGAGGGAAATACCAAAGCCAACCATAGCGCAGAAATGTGCAACAACGAAGGCACGGGGCGGAACGCAGACAAGCGGTGGAGTGGCTGGGCAGACCTGGCGAAACATAAAACATGGAAAAGTAAAAACATGAACAATAAATGTGAACTATGAAATGTTATATCCTGATACAAGAAACTGTTAAAACTGTGATATGAGAAATGAACATGAACTATGAAACCTGGATCATGACAGTTAAAACCCTAAAATCTGTCCTGGCCAAAGGCCCAGGACCCTAGAACACAAAATAAAGCAAATGAACAGAACATGCTGACATTGTCTGAGTTAGAAATAATGATTTTAATGGAAAATGATGAATATGTACTTCAAACTTTACCTTCATCAAAAAAAAAACACCTTCACTGTTGATACTGAAACTGGTGTTTGACGGGAACTATTCAGCGCAGCTGCTAGTTGACAACCTGTGAGGCGTCTTTGTCTTAAACTACACACTCTCAGATATTTGTCTTCTTGCACAGTTGTGCATGGGGGCCTCCCACTCCTTTTTTCTGTCCTTGTTCATGCCAGTTTGTGCTGCTCTCTGAAGGGAGTAATTGACATCATGGAAAGAAATTTTAAGTTTTCAGTTTCTCACATTGAATAGCCTTCTTTTCTAAGCACAACAATAGACGACGGGTCTCTAAAGGAAGTTCTTTCTTTCTGGCCATTTTCAGCCTGTAAACAAACAAACAACTGCTGATGCTTCAGGTACTAAACCAACCTCAGGAATGCCATGTTCCCTTTTGTGCTCCCTAATTAGTTCAATGGTTTTCAGCTGCGCAACACATTTGCAGAAGGGTTTTTAATATTCAATTAGCCTCATAAAATGCTTAACTTGGATTAGCTGTGACGGGTACTGGCAGTGGACGCCAAGAGCAGCGGCCAGAAATGAAAGGCAACACTAACAGTGTGCTGAGAGACTAAAAACAGATAAAAATAACGAGACTCGTGCTACCAACGGACCTGCCGCTGTCCGTGGTAAAAAACGGGCGAGCTCGAGGAAAACAAAAGAAACCAAACCAAAGAAACCAAAGATTCTCTTGCTCACTAACACTATTCCTGATAAGCAACTAAGTGCCAGACAATATCTCTCTAGAGACCTTACTGGCTAAAGCGCCAAAGAAGAATGGACACTCTAGCAACGGGAGCGAGGTGAAATAGGAGCTTAAATAGAGTCCGGGCCACGCCCCCAATCAATGCCAGCTGGCCCAGGAATCTGATTGGAAGCAAAACGATATCGTCCCAGACAAGAGCAACAAACAGCTCTCAAAGCTCCCAAACCATGACATTAGAACTGACAGTTGCTGATAATAGGCCTCTATGCAAAAATGTCGATCATTCTTTCAAAATCATCTGATTTATTTTACTCGTTTGTGAAATGGATAAAAATGTTTGTGAAATGCATGAAAATGTATTTTTCTTTGGAAAACAAAGAAATTTGCAAATGATCCCAAACTTTTGAGCGGTTTTTACATAACCCTTCCCAGCAGGCCCTTTGCAATTTGTATCCCTGTAGCGAATGTGCCAATTGTGCACTACTTCTGAAAAGAGCTGTCGACCACTGCTGGTTGATACAAGGCGGGGATTAAAACCTATATGTTTATTTAGGTTCTTTCCGTGTGGGAATTTAAGAATCCTTGTTATTTCATCCCAGTAGAAAAAAGTCTGGGACCTTTAGTTGTTATTCAAGCATCTCAGATAAAAGACAAGTGTCTGTTTATTAAAACTGTGAACAAAAATGTGGACTTTGTCTTCAAATTCGTTAACCACAGTGAAATGTTCAAATAGATGTGGGGATGAAAATGACTTTTGAAAGGCATGTTTACTTGAATGTTTGTTCATCCGTGTACTTTTATTTTGTTATATCTGTTTTATTTTGCTACATTTGGACTGAGGACCTCTGAGCCATATTCATCTAGAAACTGCATTACAGACGAGATAGAAAACACTGCATTTGGTGGATGTAACAGTGTAGTGTATAACCTCTCAGTGGATGTGTATCAGCTGTAATGATGTGAATCCAATTTTATCTAATGTGGTGAATCTGGCAGTGACTTAAACTTGAAAAAATGCTTAATTGATTAAATAAACATAATCAAACCATTTTGTTTTTATACATTTCCTTCCCTTCCACAATACACAACTCAATCTTCATAGAATGGAAATAAGTATGGCCAAGAAAGAATTGATGATCTTGTTATTATTACTGTTTCAGGACAAAAAATGTAACAAATAGTATTAGATATTTGTGTTGATATCATAGCTTTTTGTCTCCTCCCACTTGCCATAGATAATATTGACTGGTTTATACATAACACACCGTTGTCATTTTGGATGTATTTAGGATCAAAAGTGATGCCAATTTCACGTGTTCACATGTGATTAATAAGTTATTGCGTGAAATTCTTGTTATTTCTGTAAGGGACTTGGGACTAATATGCAGATATTACCCTGAGAATAAAAATATGAGCTCGGCATCATGTATGACAGCTGCAAAAGTGAGATATGACCTATACAATAGGTATGACAAACAGAACTTGCCACTGGGTATATGAGCTATATAGGAGACATACACCTTGCATGTACATATAGGGCCTATATATGTATATAAAGTAGCGATATAGGAGACCTATATGCCCTCTATAAGCACATATATGTACCTGAATTTGGCCTATATGCTGCATATGTGTGCATACATGTTCATATAGATTCTTTCCATGTGGTTACCTTTCACAGTCTTTTTGAAATATTATAATTACAAGCCCTCAGACATGCCTCCTATTCAATTGTCTCCATTCGCACATTGCAAGGCTGCAATTTTGATGGCTGTTTTTTGAAAATAATACCACCATGGAATCTCTCCTTTTTCAGTACACCTGTATTACACCACAAGTAGTATACTTTGGAAGTGTTATTTTCCACAAACTTAATGAATTACGCAAACAATATGGCCTCCACTTCAATTTTCTCCTTTTTTGCATGGTTTAGAATACCGATTTTGATGGTAATTAATTCATTTATTCCTGAGTAATATCCATCGAGCCATAACCTTCTAACATTAACAGACATAGTAGCATCATACTAAATTAATATACAAAAATACACCACATCGCACGGTCTGTTACAGTGCACTAGGACTGCACGTTGCTTCTATCAGTTAGCTTGCAAACCAAGCTGGTCAGAGGATTAATAGAATTGCTAGTGATTCAGTCAAAGCCTGCTAAAGATTCAATTTCTCCAATAATTATGCTAGCAATGTTTGTTTTCTGTGTTTGGCTCAGTTGAAGTGTACTGCACTAACGTTACTGGGATACACCTTTATTCGACGTCTGTAGTGGCTCCCTTGTCATGTAGCTAAGTGGTTACTGAAGACGATAAATTATGTTGGCCGCATCGCTGAGTCCAGTACAATCCAGAATGATTTTTGTGGTTTATTTATTTATTTTGCTAATTTTAAAACACTTGTACTGTAACACTCAGCGTTAGTGCTCTGGAGCAAAGCCCTGCACCGATATTTCACCCTTCACTCTGCACAAAGTACCAACTGGGATATCCCATTTTGAAGAAAAAAAAACATCTAAATCAACTGAAAACCAAATTATGCAAGTTGTTTGCGTATTTTTCTAGACAAACTACATGTTTTCTTTCATTGAGCCTGCCTCGCTACGTATTTCCACAAGCCGGTTATTTTAAGGCAATTGCGTCATGCAACTTTACAACCACAGTGGCTGCCATAATTGTGCACAAAAATTTTATTGATGATTGATTGTTATTTTCCGAATAGGTGATCACTTGACTGCAGAGCATTTTGCCCTATGAATTTCCGCTGTCACTTTTGCTGAACTCACTTAAAGCGATACTTAATTCTCACACTGATTTACTTTCATTAGCGCGAGATGCCCCACTTCAGATATTATTTCCCATGTTTTCAGGCAAATTGAACAACATGGGCTTAAGAAAATTGTTTTTCTGAAAAAAATAAGTTCCCAAGGACACAGGCATTCTGACCAGTCTCATGATCAGAAGTAGCTAATATGACGTCATCAGTGGAGTTCACGGCAAATGGCAAGGAAATTACGTTGTGTTCCTGTCATTAATGTTTTGATTTACTGCGGTCAGTGCCCAATTGTGAGGTGAAACACTGTCAAGTCTCCGATTCGAATGATCCCAAGGATGATAATTTTCACGAAATCCCTTGGAAGGCGTTGAGACAAAGCCAGTGGCTTGCAAAATGTTGTCGGTGTCCTGATGATTCCTGTTGCCTTGTCTAAAAATGTTACCTTAATGCAGATTGATTTTTTTAATGATATTTCAGATGTGATGGAAGAAATAGAGCCCAAGATTATGGGTTTTGTTCGTGCACAGAACCGCAAGGTAGCATATTTTGACAGGTAGCAGAAATTGAGAGAACACTGACTGGGAGGAAATGACAAGCAAATTAGGTTTGCAGCAGACTAGAGTGTTTCCTGAAAGCACAGATGCTAACTTACATAGTTGGAATCATTGACTGAATGGACAAACTGTGTATGTTAGCCACGTAGTTAGAAAATGTTCTTTAGGAAAACGTATCCCATGAGAAAGGTTCTCTCAGGGATACTTCACCGTGGTGGGTGTGTGTTAATAAGCAATGATTAACTTTCGTTAACGTTGCCTGGACCAAGAATTTTCTGTTTATTAGCCAAAGACTGTCCACTGATGCATATTAAGTCATCTGGTGCACAGTTTCTGGATCTCGGGCAGTTGAACAAAGTATAGATTGTGCTACCACATTCTCAGCATACTGTTGGATCCCGAATTCTTCGTTTTCACCGGCTTTCATAGCTAATTATCATAATTTATGTATGACATCTTAAACAGGAAGTCAGCGATTCTGGTGGTGTTAACATTAGTTGTTGGTGTTTTCACAGTGCAGTTCAGTGGGGTTTTCAGTCTCAGTTTACTACGGTTATTTTTTTGTTTTTTTGTTGTTGTTGTTGTTATTGTTGTTTTTCTATGAAGTTCCATGGGTTATATATACTCAGCAACAAAAGTTTCTGTGACACCATTTATGTGTATGTTATAAATGACATGCAAAGATCTCAATGCAATCAATATGTTTATTTAACAGGAGAAACACTGACTTTTCAGTGCCAACGTCACTCAAAACGAAAAATGTCATTTTCATGCGTCATGAACCACTTGTCTGACGTCTAACCAATTGTGACCTTCACACTTCAATACCGGGTGTGACTTCCTCGTGCCATGATGCAAGCAACGCATCTCCGGCGCATGGACCGAATCAGATGTGCCAGAAATTGCTGTGGGATGTCATTCCAAATCTGACGTAGACGTTGTCGCAATTCCTGGAGTGTAGCTGGCGGGTTATCCAACCGCCGCAAACGTCGATCCATCTCGTCCCAAAGATGCTCGATTGGGGACATGTCTGGGGATCTGGCTGGCCATGGCAGGACATTGACATGTTGTTGCATCAGATACTGCTGTACAATCCTTGCAACGTGTGGTCTGGCGTTATCATGTTGCAGCGTTATTCCGGGACCATGTTGCATCAAAAACGGTACCACCAATGGCCGTAGCACTTCATCGCGATATCTTTGACTTGTCAGATTTCCATCAATAACAAGCAAATCTGTTCTGTTTCTAGCCGTGATCCCTCCCCAAATCATGACACTACCACCTCCAAAACGATCAAATTCCTGAACACAGTTGTTGGCATAACGTTCTCCACGTCGACGGTATACACGTAAACGACCATCACATCGGTTAAGCATGAATCTTGATTCATCAGTGAAGAGTACAAGATCCCACTGACGTTGGATCCACCGTCGATGTTGTTGTGCCCACTGTAGACGCAGTCGTCGGTGTTGTACTGTGAGTATTGGACGTCTTGCTGGCCGACGTGGGACAATGCCAAAATGACGGAGACGGCGACGGATTGTCTGTGCAGACAGTCGCCTCAAACCAGGTATCGTTCTTGCAGTTATGGTTGCAGGTTGGAATCGATTTCGGAGATGGGTTGTTCGAATCCAGTTGTCCGGTCTGGGAGTGGTTACTCGTGGACGGCCGCTGCGAGGACGGTCTCTGACATGTCTTGTCTGCTGATGACGCTGCCATAAGTTCCAAATGGTGTTTCGGTGGACATTCAGGCGATGAGCAACTTCCCTCTGCGAGGTTCCGGATTCAATCATCCCAATGGCCCTCCACCGATCATTTTCAGACAGTCTTGGCATTTAGAGGGTAGAGTTCCTGATCCGAAATGGCTGTGTTTTCGATAAGTGATGCTTCCGTCGTTCATCAGGCACAATGTGAACATTCCAAAAATTCTCCTCTTTTATTGCCATCCACAAGCATGATTTACGCACATTTTCACGTGCAAAGTCATTTTCTCGCATTTTCATGATTTCCATTTCAATGTTGTGTTTACGTGTACTGTTTCAGTCTGATATCACCATGTATGACAATTTCATAATTGCGTTATGAAAAATAATTAACAATATTGGTGTCACAGAAACTTTTGTTGCTGAGTAATATAAGCAGTGGTGAGATGTGGTAACTCTATGGAGACCAGAGGGGTCTTTTCATTTCCATCGAATTCCAGGGATAATAACAAACAGGAGAGAAAATTTGCCGGCTCAGTGAATATTGTCAAAGACAGTGGTTAACAAATAGATACAGAAAGGGGCTGGATGGCAGAGTGACTGATTACGCCCGTGTCTTTAGTAAACATTTCATTACAGGCATGAAGAAACGACTCGGGGCTCGGCAGATAGCCAGAGTTCCTATTACAATACGTTAAGGAGTAACAAATCAGAAGGAGTAGCCGATCACTTGGTCTTTAATACAATTTTTTTTTCATGAATACGTCATTAAAACTATCATTTTAGGGCTTAAATAAATGGTCAGTTTACTGCAAACAAGCTAATATCAAACCTTTAAAATGATACCCTAGCATCCAATCGAAAAGTGATCTGATACTTGTAAAGATGCAGCACCGGTAGGTTAATATGCAAGTCTAACTACTGACCGCTCCACTTCAAGGTGATCAGTCGATAGATCGCCTCTGCTAACATGTCTTGTGTAAATTTTTGTCAAGTTCCTACTTCAGACTTAAATAATTGCAAAAACTAGCAAAATTTTAATTTGAAAATTAATATTGTTAAGCCAGCTCAGGAGGTAATTTCACATGCAGAAAAACCAGCTGACATGACAAATCCTGACTGGGCACCCACTTTACACCTCTATTGTGGAAATATAAAGAACCAGTCTCTTACGATTGAACGAAATTCTTGTTTTGAAGGCAGAAACTGAAAAAGACGAGAAATCATTTGAAAAACCTGGACCACTTCTACACAGAGTGCTTTTGACGAGGCCATCGAACAAAATGAGGAGGTCATTCAACTAAGTGTTCGGAGTGAATTCCTTTAGCAGAGTCTGTCACTGGTAAGTCGGTAATTAACATTGTTTTCTTCAATCATGTCTGCTTTGTCTGAACAAACTTACCCTATATGGGATCTGTTTTCATATTTTATTACTTGTACAAGGTCTGAAGCACCAGATGATGTAGAATTTCCAGATACTCAACATTTGGACGACCCGATACATCTTCGCTACAATCTGACTTTTTCAGCTTGTATGGGTTGAATCCAATGAAAGAAACATTTTCTAGATATCGTGCTCTTGAGGGGTCGGTAAGACCGAAGAAGTACTAGGAAAAACTTATATTATTGATCAGTGTTAGCTGGAGCCATTGTTTCTTTGTATACCACCGCCATGGCAGACGCTAGTGCTGTATCGCTGCGTAGTCATGTGACTGAAAACGAAGAATAGAGACTAGAAAAAAAAAACCCAAGCCAATGGGGAGAAAATGACGTCTCTTGTAGAGTAAGTGTAAAAGTAACAGTGTTTTGTAACTAACATAGCAGTGTTACAGTATGAAATTATGCAATGCGCGTTTTGATTTATGCAATCCTAACAGTTTAGCCGAATATTAATCACCCTGGCCGGCTATTTACAGCACTGATGGCGCCACTTCTCTTTGTGGGATCATTCACTTGGTACGATTGGCAGTGCTCGTAAATGCAGATTGATGGCCAATAAAAATCGATTTGAAATGGTAAACAACCTTGGAAATCAATAAAAATTTCAGGATGGGTAGAGATTATGATGATCGAGCAAATAATTGAGCCTTTTCCCCAATGATAAATGAGTGAAGTATCCCTTTAAGGGATGTTAAGATGGCCGTTTAGCAGTTGGATAATGCGGTGCCAACAGATGCAGAGACAGTAATAAGGTATACGAAACCAGTCATATTTATTCCCAAACAGCATTTCATTTTGGCAGCAACACAGGAGAATGACATAACCAGCAGCTCAGACAAATGTAAAATGGCACCTTTTATACTGTGACACAGGAAATGAGCCCCAGTAGCTACCACTAATAGGGGTGCTTCAAAAATTATCAACTGGCTAACTCACCGCAGACAACATGCAAAGCAGAAAAATTAATCACATTTATAGACGCCCATCTACTGCTGTTTAACCCAGCACGCTAACCCAAATATATTTACAATCATTAAATGTGCACCCTAAATTCCAAGTCCCTACTCTCCTATCATATGACTTGGTCTCTCCCAGAACCTTTATACTGGTGTTCGTTGTGAGGATGGCAAATTTGAAGCTTTCAAAACCTGCTCGATCAACATTGGCATCCACTGGCATAAGTTGTCATTGCAGCCATGAATTATTGTCGATGTTGATGTGCTGAAGCCCCCTTTTCACAAATCCAAAAATATTAATAGTTTTGACAGAGGCACAATCAATCATTTAGTATTTATACAATATGACAATTTCTCATTGTAAGGCACTGTTTTTCATTCTGCCACTAAATGTTCCCATTCATTCATTCATTCATCGAGAATGATTGTGTCAGGTCAGCCAATTATCGATAAATGGACCTGACAGTTATTCTGATTCTGCCAAGTTGGTATTGCATCTCATAGTGATTATACACATCAATAAAATGTGGTATAAAAATGTAGATTCAAAAACATTTTTCTCAAAGATTTTTATTCAGAAATAATATTTGCTGCACATATTTTGGATTCAGCTGGCTTCTCTGTCATCTGAAATCAAATTACAAGTTTATTTAAACAAAAAACAAACAAATAAACAAACATTCTTTATCTTATTGACACATTAGAAAGAGTACCTTGCAAGCTTTAGAATATCTATCTATCTATCTATCTATCTATCTATCTATCTATCTATCTATCTATCTATCTATCTATATAGCACATATTGAACAACTGTGCCAAAATCCTCACAAAATCTCTCAACATAACGCTAATAAACACCTGTGTTTGCATGTTGGAACTGGAAGTGAAAAAAATGTTTTGAAAACGTTCAAACTTTGGTGTCGAAATTGCCATCCCTATTCATTGGCCTGGGGACTCTTTTCGCATAAACACCATGGAGCTTACAGGACAGGAAAGGTACATGCAGGAACAAACAACTTTTCAGAGTTTCTCAAATTAATGTACTCAAGCACTTGCTTCATTGCAAAATATTTCAGCATAAAGATATATTGCACAAAACCCAATTATAATTGTTGTCTGACAATTAGAAACAGTTTGTATTGTCACCAGCAAATCAAATTCCCCTCCTCTTCCAGTGAAGGCCATGTGCTCATTACGGACCTGCTGAGACACCACAATCAAGGTTTGTTTTTTAAAAAAAGGTTTCAAAAATACCATAATAAATATTCAATAAATACTATCAATAAATACAAGATACAAAAATGTGCAAAATGTTCAGCACAAATCTTGCCAATAAAGTGCCAATGTTGCTATGAAAGTGCAAAGTGCCATTATTAATATGCAAAGTAAAGTTATTTGTTTAAAAGTGCAATTTATAGAACCCCATGGTGAAATATATACATGGCTACAGCCATAAGCTTCAGGTAACAAAGTGCCCTTTGCTACAGGAGAATAATCTATCATAATCTTCTAAACAACTTAATGTCAGCGCAATTTCTTATATTTAATAGGTCTATGCATAAGGCAGCATGCAACTCAGTTCCAGTGGACACAACTGCAAGCAAGATCTACCTTCCATTAAAAACAGGCTCATTTTTATGTGACCAATCAAAAACAACATTTAACGGGTTCATGCAATAGGCTTGCATTGCGTAATAATTTTTTATCACATCAAATCTTCCTCATTTAAGACTGAATGTACAACATTTCAGTTCATTAATGCCTATTACATCACTTATTATGTCATTGGTGCTGTGCAACTTCGAAGTGGTATCAAAAACGACCTATTCTGTCAAATATAAGGTGGGAAAAGTATACTTCGGTCGGAATTGGGAAAGAAATATCACAGCTTTGTATGAACGCTTTGAGTGTAAACGCTTGAATCAAAAGGAAAGAGAAAACTATGTCGAGTCAGACTGGACAAGTCATGAACAGCATTAATTTAAAAGGCAAGACGTGCAATGAGACACACTGCCCTCTTGTGGATATTTTTTAAATAACTTTGAAAAGACACTCAAAAGATACACCTTGCTCATCAGATAATGTTTTTAATTTGACATGATACTCACTTGGGTGTCAAACGCATTTTGCAGAGAACGTATTGCTTTCAAAAATAAAAATTTTATGAGTTTCAGCATAATTTCAGCATAAGAAAAAACTTTATATGGCTCCAAATCACAAGAGCAAAGCTGAATGTCCCTGAATCAAAAAAATCTAAATAAAAAAAAATAAAAAAATCTCAAAAATATTTAAAATGCTCCATGCAAAAGATGCAGTTGCGCTACTAGAAACTGAATATGAATGTTTTATTGCTTGAAGTCATTTAGAAAAAAAAAACAATTCCGGGAGAAACAATGCAAACTTGAATAACGTTTGGACCGCATGTAAAATATGCGTGAAGACATACATCAGCGATGTCTAATCTCCTTTGATTGGTATTTCATTGCTTTCAGTATGACCACATGATATTCAATAGTTTGATTGGTCAACTTTATTTTATTTGTAAATATTTCTTGCCATTCAGGCTGGAGACGCATTCTAAAAAAAAGTTGGGATAAAAACTGTATTGTATATGTGATATGAGACCATTGATAGCAGTAGATGATCATTTATAATCATAATTTGGTACAAAGGCAACATGTTATGATCCAGACAAGGAACCAGATGCAGAGGAGGAGTACGATCCAACAGTGGGGTTTATTGGGGTAATATGGTAATGACTGTGAGGGCCTGGAGCACAAAGGCACAGTTCAGTTTAGAAGAAATGGGCATGAAGCGTAGGGCAGGTCCGCGCCTGGCTAGTGGCATCCTGGGACAGTAGCCAGACAGAGAACATTCTCACCAGAGCAGAATTTTCAGATGGCTGAACGGCAGACTTTAGCAGGAACGCAGTCCCAATCCCAATGACAGCAAAAGGTGTTCCTAATGATCTGGACCCAATCCTGAAGACCAAGGGAAAGGCTTGGGAGCCTGTTCCTCATCAAAAGACTAGGAAGAGAACTACTGTATTTAACCATCATTGAAGGTGACAAATAATTTTCAAAGATGATAAAATCTAAACTGACTGGTTGTTTGAAGGGCATATAGAAAGTGACAATCCAGTGACCTGCTCAAAACAAAGGGAACATGAGGGCCACACAGACAGAAGGGAATGGGGAACATAAATGCATCTCACAATTATTAGTCCTGACCTGTTTTCAGTCATTTTCATAATTAACAGAAGCATCACTCCGAGAGCACTCCACAGTTAACAGGTCCGGCTTGTTCTCCCCGATTAGGAACAGGTCAGGACTAATAATTGTTTTAAAAGGAAGTTTTGTGCAACCCAACTCTCTGTTCATGTTCCACAACTAGACTGAATTTTGCCCATGATTTAATTGCTGTTAGATCGCATACGGAGAGTGTAATGTGATGCACAAACGTGCCCAATAATGCGTGCCCTTGAACATATGGAAGGGTGACGTAATTCCGGATGTTGGTTAACAAGTTATGCTATCAGCAGACACGAGTGAGTTCGCTGTAATGTGCTGTTTCAGTTATTAATAAAAACCCATGATTAGAATCGCAGAGCGCGTGTGTATCGTGACAGAGAGAAACTGCGTCTTCGGTTGCCAATACGATAACTGGAAAAAAAATCAAGGCCACGACCTTCTTGATGTGAGGCAACAGTGCTAACCCCTATGCCACCACGCCGCCCAAGACACTGCGTGTAAACACAAATTACACCCTTTAAATCAGATTCAACCAGGACTTCACCTAGGCCACTCTAAACCCAGTGGTGGACTGGCTTGTTCGCTGTGGATCGTTCCCCTGCAACAAAACCCAGCTGCGCTGGAGCTTTGGGTCACAAATTGATGGCCACACATTCCCCTTCTGGATTCCCTGGTAGACAGCAGAGTTTATGGTTCCATCAATTATGACAAGTTGCCCAAGTCCTGAAGCAGCAAAGCAGCCCCAGACCACTCATGGCCACAAACACCATACGCAAATTTGCGAGTCTGTCATTCATTTTCAGTGAAAGGAGGGCGACAAATGAATTTCCTCCATGTCCACCGAGGTGAGTTGGCGCAGTAAAGTTTGTTCTTGTGCAAACCACTGCACTGGTACATGACTCACACATGCACAAGCAAACAGCAGATTTCACTACTGACGAGGTCAGGTCAACTTTCAACTGTACACTGTAGAGCCGCTGCGGAAGATACAGTAAGGGAGAAAGTCTCTCTCGTGGGAAGCAAAGCGGTTCACAGATGTTAGCCGCTTATTTGCATACCGTGTATTTGACCCGTTACACTTCCTGAGCCGCGTATGACAGTTGGAATTCTGTGTAAGCTTTGTAAGCTCGTCACAGTGACTGTGTTTACATGCACACCATATTCCGATTAAGGTCCATATTTTTCTGTCCATATTGTTCGACCAGCCCTTCACCAACTGACTCCAGCTGACAATACCAGCTTAACCAGCTTTGACCGCCTTCATCAAGCTATAGAGACCAGCTACACCAGATATGACTGCACAGCACAGACCATCTTAAACCAGGTTAGAATTCTAGCAGCTAGAAATCTAAGCGAATTCTAAGCTGGTTTAAGATGGTCTGAGTTGTAATATCAGCTGGTCATAGCTGGTCTAGCTGGTCTCTATAGCTTGATGAAGGCGGTCAAAGCTGGTTAAGCTGGTATCATCAGCTGGAGTCAGTAGAAGTGCTGGTCGGCCAACTAAAACTGTCCAAAACACAGCGTAAAGCTGGAATTTTCGGCAGGGACAGCAAAAGGTCACTCATCTACAAATAGTACAATTAACGATGATCTTACGACTTTCAGTTTCATGTTAACAGATTTAAAATCAAAACTTAAACTTTTGTAACTAGCTAGACAAATGTAAAGCTTTGTAAAAAGAAACTTTAACTCTCGTAGTTGCGCACCATGGTGTCTCTGTTCACCCCGGCCTAACTGACTTTTACCTGAAAGAAGCAAAAGAAAATCTTCTGAGAACTTCCTGTGTATTTTCAGTTAATTTTGTCAGTCAGTGACCACAGGAGTGGGAAAGTTTTGCCCACCCTGCTTTTTTCTAAAATTTAAATTTAAAGAATCTTTTCACATCAGGTGGACCACTCTCTGAACACTCTTGAATAGGCCTTTCAACCTGTTGAAAAAAATTAAAGCAAATATGAAATGAGCAGCTTTCCTCGGTTTCGTCCCTATTCACCTCGGTGTCCCAATTCACCGCATTACACGGTACTGACTATTGATTGTGGAGAGTGACGATCTGATAGTTCCCCAAATAATAGCGATCAAACACTGATCCTAAAATTACACTCTCTTAACAACCTAACCAGTTAGATAAGTTAAGCAACTAGCTAGAAAACATAAGTAATGTTACAGCCGTCCTGCTTTCTAATGTCAGATGATACATTATAGTTAATGCCGTTGTATAAGCATAGACTGCATACATCAGTCTATGGGTCCAAGTCCAGATTTCCTACATAGTGCATGAACATACGGAAGCTCGAAAGAATAGCAAATTGGAGTAAGATTACGACTGACGTAAAAATAGTCACTGCCTTTATTTTTCGCTTTGGAATATGCCGCCTTCAGAGTTTTACTGAGGTCAAGTTTGAGGTTTAGTGCAGGGCTGCCAATTTTCACGCATTCGCCGTGAGAATTAGTGGCATAATTACGTTCCCGTGCCGTAGCCAGCAATTATTCAATCAGCGCATTTGTAAGAGATTCTCAAGTGGCATTGAAGTCCCTGTGCATGTAGGCCATCAGCTCAGCGCTGTATCGTGCAAGTTGGCTCCAGTGCTCACGGGCCTAAAAATCAACAATAATAACATGTTTAAAAAATATGATTTTACGGGGAAACGTAAAAAAGTTCTCCATGAGATGCCTCGCAGTTTTTGAAAAAATTCCATCACGTTTACGTACTAAGTTTCCGCAGCGGAAGGCCTCGAATGGCCGAGTGAACAGGCGCGCAATAAAATAGTTCGCGAGTAGACCAATCATTGATCGATTTTCTCATCAAGTGACGATGCGGATAGACAAATGCCAAAACTGTGAAAACAGAACACAAGCCTCTCCTGATGAGTCGGTGACTGACCATGATGACCTGGGTGGTGATGACACTGATATTGATGATTGATAACAAATACATTGATAAGGCCATCGAGTCTTTCACAAAGCCATACAAACATGGACCATGCTATGCACTCCCATTCCTTAGGCTAGGCCTATACTCTAGGTTATCCAATGTATGTCTACAAATATCTGTACTTCGGGTTTGGATTGATGTGACACTTTTTCAGGGTCTTTCTCATAGTACCGAAGTATCCTGTTGATTAGGTGAACTACTGTCCGATTGACCATTTTCAGGCCAGAGCCCCTCATGTCTCAAATTTACTGGCGTAAAAATCAAGACCTATCTCATTTGTATTCTTTGAAAATGTCGAGGCGAGACCATCATGGAAAGTCCAATGAATGAAACTTTGATAGAGTTTGCGTGATTTTTGAAGATCTTCACTTAACTGACGTACCGTTTCCAAAAGGCCTGAACTGAAGGCATGCCAGTGTTACTCACCCTGGGTGTTTCATTCAACCAAGTCTTTTCCTTGAGATTTCTTCAAGGTTCATCCTAGTCATTATATTTGTCATGACTGGGCTGCATCATTTCTGTCCTCAAGTGTATTTCCAAAGCTGTGTTCTTGATATTACATCCCTTACCTTTTATTGTTCTTCCACAGTCTTCTCAAGTGAAGTAATAACGAGATTACATTCAGTAGTAATTAGTACTGGTATTTACTTGATCTTCTTGCCTGGCCTCTCCGTAATGTGCCGCCCATCTTGTCAGCAGTGGAGTGCTTCATAAGAAAAACTGCCATTTTCTGCTGTGACTTCTTAATACCGTCTTGTTATCTTGATAGCTTTGTATTCTATTTATGAAGGACTGTAGCAAAAGTATATGGTGAAGATAGATCATTTAGTCTCTCTCCAGACCCCTCCCCCTCCCGAGAAACTAAATTAAGTAAACTCTCTGCATAATGCCATGTTTTTGACTGGAGAGTATTTTCAAAAAGAGAAACATGCTTGACCCCTCCCTCAACTAAAACTTTTGTCTCCACATGCTTTAGTTATGGCCCCTAATTTCTTGGTAACTTCTTCAGCACATGACAATGCTCTAACTGCTATTACAATGACCAATAAGGACAACCAATGACTTACTCCGAGTTAGTCTTCAGTTCAAGAAAATATGAGGATTTGGGTTCTACATGTAGTTCTAGGGGGCTGCTTCATTAGCTGATTCAAAACTGACAGGTAAAATGTATTACTGGTCACAGCAGAACTGCAGCCGGGGAAAATTTTGAGGTGCTTTGGATTTTCCATTGGGATTGGGTCTCATGCAATCTGCCAAGGAAAATTTGATGAATTTAAAATGCCTCTGAGGCAAATTTAACGTAATCTCTGTCAAAGACGTGTCCTTAACTCCATCTAGTCTCCTATGCCCTGGTCCACGTTTTCTACTCGGCTGCCTTGAAAATCAGTAAAAGGCCTGTGTGTCCATTAGGGCGACACATGCTAATGCCCTTTGTGTCTCCACTTACCTGGATAAAATCATCCTACATTCAGCATTTTTTGTTTCACTATGGCAAGTAATACATAAGTTAAAAACTCTTAATTTTTAAAATCATTTGAAAGCAATTCGACCATTTTTGCATGATTGAACAAATACATTTCCGAAATGGTCATGGCTAGAATAAATGTAGGCCAAATGACAGAAAATCGGTCTAATGAAGGCTATTTTAATCCAGTACTTGGGCACGAGGATTATTAGCCGTTGAAGGGTTAAAATCACTCTGAGCGGAAATCTGAGTGACCAAGATGGTTATAAGTGGTTCAAAACACATCTCTTGTGTATTTCCACTCGGAGTGAAATCGACATCAGCGTTTGCTTTACCAAATTCACGAGTTAAGCGGTAAATATCGATCTCCGGAACACCATGA
Source organism: Gymnothorax reevesii (assembly GCA_029721435.1). Classification (NCBI taxonomy): domain Eukaryota; kingdom Metazoa; phylum Chordata; class Actinopteri; order Anguilliformes; family Muraenidae; genus Gymnothorax; species Gymnothorax reevesii. Next base: position 2,263,181 of record CM056586.1, read on the forward strand.
ATTCCGTAAATTACGTCGCCGTATTCTTTGCAGTGATACAAACTGCTGGATAACTCGTGGAGAGCTTTTAATGTGATCAAGTGCTACAAGATTCTGCAATCAGAAAGTAGACCCATGATCGCTGGGGCGAAATGCTATTTTTAGGCGGTGCATACGCTACAGCTGATGGCCTCATGGAGGTTTATCAGTTTCACATGCGTTACAGTGGATTACACCCTAGTAACCCTTGTGTAATCTCAGTGATATTTATACGTTAATCCCATCAAAGGATTATATAAATCTTTACAGTTCGGGTTAACACTAACACTAATCCTAACTGAAACCTTAACTGAAAACTTGACCTCACCCAGTTGGCAGCCCTGCACTAACCCACAAACTTGACCTCAGTAAAGTGTTAACCTGTAGAGGTTAACTCAACACCCTGTACATTTTAGATGAGTATGCATGGTGTTTATGCAGCTTTCTGGGATTGAGATAACACTTTGGCACAGAAGTTGGGTTAATCCTGTGTTAATTCAGTGTAAACCAACAGTAAACACCAGGGCCCAGTCGTTCAAAACTCGGTTTTTTTTTTACCAGCCATTAAGTACACTTAACCGACTATTAACTTTAACAGAGCTGTTATCTTGTTGTTCAAAACTCGGTTAACTTTAACAGAGTGTTAACTTGACGTTAAAGTTAACGCACCTTAGGACCACCGCTAACTTTTTAACAGTGTGGTTAACTCTCAAAATGGTGTTCATTGCTAACGCTGCTCTCATGATGCCAGTTCAGCAAAGGAGGGATATGGGGTATTGTGGACTGGACTTTGATATTGGAGATTACTCTAATGAAGGGTTACGTACCCACTATCAATTTGGTAGAGCATCTATTGCTTACCTTTGCAATGTTTTGCAAGGTGATTTGCATTGTCCAACAAGCAGGGGTCACACACTGAATTAAACAGTTTAATTGATTTCACTTAAGTATTCATTAATAAATATTGGCAAAACATAATATAAGATGTATGTGAAGCACCCTTAAAATCCCATAATTTTGATTGATTTCCATTTCCCATCGTATCCATTCGGGTTTAAAGTGCTTAGTGTGCAATAAAATAGATGTGACAATAATAAAACAAATAGCCCAATGATTTCCAAATAATTTATATAGTTATTTATGAAATATAATAATACAAAGAAATCAGTGAAACTGATATTTCCTCAATCAATACTAAAAAAAAAATAAAAACACTGCTCAAAAAAATAAAGGGAACACTAAAATAAAACATCCTAGATCTGAATGAATGAAATATTCTCATTAAATACTTAAATGTGCTGACAACAAAATCACACCAAAATTATCAATGGAAATCAAATTTATTAACCTATGGAGGTCTGGATTTGGAGTCACTCAAAATTGAAGTGGTAAAACACACTACAGGCTGATCCAACTTTGATGTAATGTCCTTAAAACAAGTCAAAATGAGGCTCAGTAGTGTGTGTGGCCTCCACGTGCCTGTCTGACCTCCCTACAACGCCTGGGCATGCTCCTGATGAGGTGGCGGATGGTCTCCTGAGGGATCTCCTCCCAGATCTGGACTAGAGTATTTGCCAACTCCTGGACAGTCTGTGGTGCAACGTGGCGAGACATGATGTCCCAGATACGCTCAATTGGATTCAGGTCTGGGGAACAGGCGGGCCAGTCCATAGCATCAATGCCTTAGTCTTGTAGGAACTGCTGACACTCCAGCCACAGGTCTAGCATTGTCTTGCATTAGGAGGAACCCTGGGCCAACCGGACCAGCATATGGTCTCACAAGGGGTCTGAGGATCTCATCTCGGTACCTAATGGCAGTCAGGCTACCTCTGGCGAGCACAAGGAGGGCTGTGCGGCCCCCCAGAGAAATGCCACCCCACACCATTACTGACCCACTGCCAAACCGGTCATGCTGGAGGATGTTGCAGGCAGCAGAACGTTCTCCACGGCGTCTCCAGACTCTGTCACGTCTGTCACATGTGCTCAGTGTGAACCTGCTTTCATCTGTGAAGAGCACAGGGCGCCAGTGGAGAATTTGCCAATCTTGGTGTTCTCTGGCAAGTGCCAAATGTCCTGCGCAGTGTTGGGCTGTAAGCAGAACCCCCACCTGTGGACGTTGGGCCCTCATACCATCCTCATGGAGTCGGTTTCTGACTGTTTGAGCAGACACATGCACATTTGTGGCCTGCTGGAGGTCATTCTGCAGGGCTCTGGCAGTGCTCCTCCTGTTCCTCCTTGCACAAAGGCGGAGGTAGCGGTCCTGCTGCTGGGTTGTTGCCCTCCTACAGCCTCTTCAATGTCTCCTGATGTACTGGCCTGTCTCCTGGTAGCACCAGGAGCACTCAAGACACAAGACTGAATACAACTGCAGGAAGATATTCATAGACTGCTTAATTGGTGTCAAGTTTGAAAGCTATATCTTAATATCATCAAATGTACTGTTATTTCATTTACAAACAAGAAAAACAAGATATTATATTCATATATCAATGGTGATACAGAATTATCCAGAGTGGACAATGTGAAGGACCTTCGTGTGATATTATCATCGAACTTGAATTTTAATATTCGTATTCAGAATGTTGTTAATAGAAGCTTCTGAATGCTGGGATTTATAAAGAGAAATACTGTGTCTTTTAATAACTGTAAAACTGTTGTGTCTCTGTATGCACATGTACAGACTCATCTTGAATACTGCTCCACTGTATGGAATCCGTGGCAGCAAGGTAATATTGACAGACTAGATACAGAGAAAATTTGTAAAATTTTAGTTTTAAATTTGGTCATAAATATGTTACTGATAGATACAAGGAACTTTGTTCTCTCTTTGGGCTCCCCGCTCTTCAGAACAGGAGGGCATATCTGCACGCAGTGTTTTTACATAATATAGTCAGTGGTTTTTATGACACTCCTGGTATTTTATCTCAATTAGATTTTGCTGTTCCTGTTAGACGTTTATGAAATTGTCATATTTTTAAACCTGTTAGGAGTAGAATAAATGTTCACAATTCTCCTTTAATCAGATGCATGCACAATTTTAATTCTTTGGTGTCGTCTAATGTTTCTCTTGACCTTTTTAGTGTAACATCATCTTTTAAAAGCAAACTTTGTGATATTTTGTCTTAACTCTTCAGCTTCTCTCGGTTACCGTTATACCCTTAGTGAATATGTATTGTATAGAATTCTATGTATGTATATTTTAGATATACATGTATATATTTGTATCAATGTATATTTTATTATGTTGTATTTGTTTTTAATTTTTGCCTTACGTGTGTCACATGCTAAATTTGTGTGTGTTTAATGTGTTTGTCGGAGCCCGTGAATGGGACTTGTGGCCGTGGGTCATCCTATGAGAAATAAATAAATAAATAAGGGCCTCCATGCTCTAGACACTACGCTGACAGACACAGCAAACCTTCTAGCCACAGCTCGCATTGATGCGCCATTCTGAATGAGCAGCACTACCTGAGCCACTTGAGTGGGTTGTAGAGTCCGTCTCATGCTACCACTAGAGTGAAAGCACCACCAGCATTCAAAAGTGACCAAAACATCAGCCAGAAAGCATAGGAACTGAGAAGTGGTCTGTGGTCACCACCTGCAGAATCACTCCTTTATTGGAGGTGTCCTGCTGATTGCCTATAATTTCCACCTGTTGTCTATTCCATTTGCACAACAGCATGTGAAATTGATTGACAGTCAGTGTTGCTTCCTAAGCGGACAGTTTGATTTCACAGAAGTGTGATTGACCTGGAGTTACATTGTGTTGTTTTAGCGTTCCCTTTATTTTTTTGAGCAGCGTATATGTTTACTCTTCTTTTTTCCTGTTTTCCTGGTTTGATAAAACATTAGGCCGACACCTAATTTGATTCCATGAATTCAGTCAAAAATCTTGGTTTGATATTTTTACAGTATACACATTTAAAGCATCCATAAAATATTTACGAAAATTTGAGCGATGTCCCCCTCTCTATGTGTTTGTCCTTGCACTACATTAGAGAGTATTATACTCAGCAACAAAAGTTTCTGTGACACCATTTATGTGTATGTTATAAATGACACGCAAAGATCTCAATGCAATCAATAAGTTTATTTAACAGGAGAAACACTGACTTTTCAGTGCCAACGTCACTCAAAACGAAAAATGTCATTTTCATGCGTCATGAAGCACTTGTCTGACGTCTAACCAATTGTGACCTTCACACTTCAATACCAGGTGTGACTTCCTCGTGCCATGATGCAAGCAACGCATCTCCGGCGCATGGACCGAATCAGATGTGCCCGAAATTGCTGTGGGATGTCATTCCAAATCTGACGTAGACGTTGTCGCAATTCCTGGAGTGTAGCTGGCGGGTTATCCAACCGCCGCAAACGTCGATCCATCTCGTCCCAAAGATGCTCGATTGGGGACATGTCTGGGGATCTGGCTGGCCATGGCAGGACATTGACATGTTGTTGCATCAGATACTGCTGTACAATCCTTGCAACGTGTGGTCTGGCGTTATCATGTTGCAGCGTTATTCCGGGACCATGTTGCATCAAAAACGGTACCACCAATGGCCGTAGCACTTCATCGCGATATCTTTGACCTGTCAGATTTCCATCAATAACAAGCAAATCTGTTCTGTTTCTAGCCGTGATCCCTCCCCAAATCATGACACTACCACCTCCAAAACGATCAAATTCCTGAACACAGTTGTTAGCATAACGTTCTCCACGTCGACGGTATACACGTAAACGACCATCACATCGGTTAAGCATGAATCTTGATTCATCAGTGAAGAGTACAAGATCCCACTGACGTTGGATCCACCGTCGATGTTGTTGTGCCCACTGTAGACGCAGTCGTCGGTGTTGTACTGTGAGTATTGGACGTCTTGCTGGCCGACGTGGGACAATGCCAAAATGACGGAGACGGCGACGGATTGTCTGTGCAGACAGTCGCCTCAAACCAGGTATCGTTCTTGCAGTTATGGTTGCAGGTTGGAATCGATTTCGGAGATGGGTTGTTCGAATCCAGTTGTCCTGTCTGGGAGTGGTTACTTGTGGACGGCCGCTGCGAGGACGGTCTCTGACATGTCTTGTCTGCTGATGACGCTGCCATAAGTTCCAAATGGTGTTTCGGTGGACATTCAGGCGATGAGCAACTTCCCTCTGCGAGGTTCCGGATTCAATCATCCCAATGGCCCTCCACCGATCATTTTCAGACAGTCTTGGCATTTAGAGGGTAGAGTTCCTGATCCGAAATGGCTGTGTTTTCGATAAGTGATGCTTCCGTCGTTCATCAGGCACAATGTGAACATTCCAAAAATTCTCCTCTTTTATTGCCATCCACAAGCATGATTTACGCACATTTTCACGTGCAAAGTCATTTTCTCGCATTTTCATGATTTCCATTTCAATGTTGTGTTTACGTGTACTGTTTCAGTCTGATATCACCATGTATGACAATTTCATAATTGCGTTATGAAAAATAATTAACAATATTGCTGTCACAGAAACTTTTGTTGCTGAGTATATGTTTGCGTTCATATAAGGTTTATATTAAAACATAATATTATGCTGACAGCAAAATATGACAACTTTCATTACGACCAACATAAAATATAATGTTGCCAAACACTTTAAAAGATTTTGGTATTTATGTAATCTGGGTGCAGAGGTCATTCTTCGATCGAGTTTCAGGCATGCGCAGTTTGGACGTGTTCCGAGCTTTGCAGTAGTGTGAGTGCAAATTTGCTTCATGTGTGAATGTACAAAAAAATTTGATTTTTGGTTAACACGGACCAGTTTGCCTCCACCATGAACTGTATTACATTTTTCTCCTCAGCAGAGAAATTTCTGCTTCTCTTTTTCCTTGGGGTTCAATTTTTGATAAAACGGAAGTAAACAAAACTTGGAATTGTGGGATAGAGGAATGCTAACCACTGATGTTAACCACGTCACGATAAGTCGATTGACGAGCATGAACGAATAGGAAGGATTGGGGAACAGATTGCAATCTATTCGTTCTTGCTCGTCAATCAACTTCTCATGACTTTCAAGATGGAGGTGACTGGAAACTATCTCAAGGTACTGTCTGCATAGACAGCCTTTTTTTAATAAACTACCTGTGCATTTTCAAAGTTCTCAGTGCCTCGTTCTAAATGCCAGGGCCCTCAGAATTCTACCAATGAGGTGTGGAGCTACTTTGAACCTTGTTAATGATGAAAAAATAGTGATTTCTTTGCATGGCAACGCTATGCCCAATTCACTACCATTGTTAGCCTGTTGGGAGCTTCGGCTAAAAAGCCATGTATTTCGAAATGTTGCGTACGTATGGAGGTGGACTATTCGACAAAAGTTTGTACTCATTATCATCTTTCAACACACCCCAAGTAAATTTCACTCCGGAATTCTCCTTTAGAATAACTGAGTTTTGAACAACCAGGCCCAGGTTGACTAAATCTTCCTGTTGAGGTCAAGAGGTCAAAATATCTTAGGTGAGTTTTCCTAGTAACCTGTTGTTTTGCAAGATGAACTGTACATTTTGCATCAACAGATGCATTTTTTCAATGGAAAATTGATTGAAATTTCTTCAGTTTTTCACATAAATACTAGTGTTTGGTATCAAAATGCCCGTCATGTTGTTGTGTAGCCATTTAAAATCATCCGGTTCATCAGAACCACCATTTATGGGTTTAAATATGGACTTTCCAAGGCCTTGCCCCACAAATACCGTGAAATTACTAAAAAGGTCACAGTTCAATTCCTGTATGCAAATTTCACATTTCAAATCTATTTTCTGGACAGTCCCACAAGTTGGTACATATAACCAGAAAATGGTTCATATTGGGATGTGGGCAAATTTGACTATACCCTGCAAAACCTCCTTTACAATAAAAAAAAAAAAACTTAAATCATTAGTTATAACAATGACTCAATATTAAGAACAAAAGAAAAAAATATCTAAACAATATGACAGGAGCAGCTAATGGAAAAGGCCTCAAAAATCTTTTGTCTGTAACTTGGTATGGAGGTAGGAGCAGCAATTTTAAGATGAATTTGAAGGTCATTCCATGACCAAGGGCCAAAGTAAAACAGACTCCTCTTACCAGCGTCAGATCGCACAGGAGGCACCTTAAAACGCAACCAGTCAATGGATCTGAGGTTGAAAGAGTCCTGAATTAAAACAAATTTAGAGCAAATGTACTGGGGTAGTGTGCCTAAAATAGCCTCCCTTGTATATTAAAACACACCAGTGGTGCAGCCTGCGCATAGCTAGTGAAGGCCAGCCGACTAAAGTGTACAGTGTGCAGTGATGCATCCTATAGAGCGTCTTAGAAATGTATCTCAGTGCAGAATGATAGAGCGGATCGAGTTTAGCCAGGAAAGTGGGACACGCAAATCAGTAAACAATGTCACCATAATCACGTAGAAACAAAAATATTTTATTTACCAGCCATTTGCGAGCTGGTAAAAAAGACAAGCAAGATTTTAATCTATATAAGAAACCCAGTGAAAAATTGAGTTTCTTAGTCAACATGTCAATATGGTATTTAAAACTTAAATTCTTGTCCAGCCATAATCCTAGATATTTATATTTATCTACAAACTCAACTGGAGTTCCTTCTAGGGTAATAATAGCAGGGGAAGAAACTACAGACCTAAGTGATGCAAACAGCATAGCCTTAGTTTTGCCACCATTCAATAGAAGTTTAGAATCAGTGAGGGAATGTTCCAGAGAGATAAAATCTAACAAGATATGAGACCGCAGCCCCGAGAGAGGGAACACTAGAATACAAAATGGTGTCATCAGCATACATATGATGCAATGAATACGTCAAATGGTCACAAATATTATTTACGTATAGAAAAAAAGCAATGGCCTCAAAATGGAGCATTGTGGAGAGAGGTTGGATAAATAACTCTGAAACCAGCCAATCGTACTACAGCCAAAATCGACCTGAAAGAATGTTAATTAATATGCGGTGATCCACTGTATGAAATGCCTTAGTTAAATCAGTAAATAATGCAACACAAAAGGATTTATTATCAACAGCTGCTTTAGTATCATCTAGGACTTTCAAGCTTGCCGTAACCGTACTGTGCTTGGATCTAAAGCCAGATTGCGTGGGATTTAAGACATTATGCAAATCTAAATATAATTTAATCTGGACAAAAATGAAAGACTCCAAGATCTTAGCTAAGGCAGAAAGAATTGAAATTGGTCTACAGTTAAATAAATCAGAAGGATCACCATCTTTCAACAGAGGAGAGACAAAGCTTGTTTCCAAACCACAGGTAAAGTGGAAATGGAAAGATTAAATATATCTGTAACTGGCTGAGCCACAATTGGTGCTGCAATTTTTATAAAGTCAGGATCAATGCCATCCGGCGGTCTTTTTAGGATCTAAAGTTGATAGCGCATGCAAAACTTCAGAGGCTAAGAAGGGAGAAAAATTAAGAATTGACAAAGTACATGATTGCCTTGGAAGCTTAGTAGTAGACATCTCCTTATTATCCCAAATATAAGAATCACTATCAATCAATCAATATCCTTTATTTAACCAGGTAAAAATTCATTGAGATTTAAAACCTCTTTTTCAAGAGTGACCTGGCCAAGATGGCAGCACAAAAACAGAACGGTTACAGCAAACATACTACACACAAATAAATACGGTCACTAACCTTTATCTTTGAAGGAGGACCAGCAATTTTATTATTTTGTAAGGTTTTTACTATTTTTTTTTATTTAAAATGGTCATTAAGAGGTTAAAGTGAGATAATAATTGGCTTTAGATTTTCTGATAAGGAATCTACATTTATTCCCAAGGGAACAAAAAAGGATCCAGTCTTTAGTTGCGCCTGACTTTCTGGCTAAAGACTGTGTATTATGAGCATGAATGGCATCAGCCAGGTCCCTAGAAAACCAAGGATTTGACCTATTTTTGCTCCTGATTTTTTTTTTAAGAGGGGCATGTTTATTAATGGAGGTTATGCTGGAAAAAATGAACAGCATCTTCAACAGAAGGAATTAAAGATATTAAATGCCCCTTGACAGAAGCCAAGTCATGCAGGAAAGTCTGTTCACAAAAATGTTTAAAACTATGTATGGCGAGTATGTGGGCATTATATCGGGTGTACCGCACGGTATACAGGGCTCTCCATATGATCCAGTATATTGCTGCCATGGCATTTTTAGTAGTTTAACAGGTGACCCAGTTACCCAGATTCACTAATGTTCTCAGGGAGTTGTCCCAGCCTGGTTAAGTATCCCGTCTGGAAGTAGGATTGAGTAGCAATTGAGACCATGACATTTTCAACACAAACTAAAAGTATTGCGGAGTTGCACCAGTAACCTTTTGCATAACTACAATGTGATTTTCAGCAGCCAAAATGACATCCAATCTGGCCTGTTCTTTTAAAATTACGCGATCGTCTCAGATTGACGGTGAGGCCACGTTATTTATGACACTGCACTCCTCCGTTAGACTCATTTGTGTTACATGAACACATGCGTCTCAGCTGATGCATGAGTATGAGTATTGAACCCTCGAGTTTGTTCGTCGCACGTGTTGGCTCCTGTTAATTTCAAAATCATGCAGCTACAAACACTAACTGCAACTTGGCAGCAAAGCACAATTTATATAAAATGAATAAAAATGTTACGACACTTGTTTTGTAACAGTTTCCGATACCTGTCCAATGAGATCAGCTGTCATTGGGCACGTGACATAGTTTACGTAACACTTTTTTTTTTTTTAAACGTATGATCCCGATAACAGTCGGATGGTTTCATTACGGAGACGCTTGTGGGTCAGGAGGCGCAGATTTGAAGAAATGCCGCCGGTGTCTGTCACTTCGGAACCATGAGCTACAGGCCTGTTTGTGTAACAACACTGTCAGACCCGTTCAGAGATATGGGCACGAATGATGTGGAAGGTTTGGTGATGCTGGAGCTCGCTGCTCAAGCTTTTCAAGCGAAAAACTTCCAGCTCGCCGCTGACATCTACGAATGTCGACTACAGCATTTAACCGACTACGTCACTCAACAGGAGCTGTTACTGAAGCGCGCGGACGCGTTGGCGTTTGACGGCAGAATAAGTGAGGCTTTCGAAATATATCAGAAGGCTTCTAAAATCGAGAGGTTGCGACCTGCGCAGCTTGAAAATCTGACAGAATGTCTGATCAGCGGCATCCATGTCAGAAACGGGACCGTCAGCGACAGTCTTCAGCCCGAACGGGACACGGCGTGCGGCGGATATGATGCTTTGGATTGCGCGATATGTCACGGATTTTTGTGCGAGCCGGTGACGCTGCCGTGCGGACACTGCTTTTGCAAGAAGTGCCTGGATAGAGAGGATGTGCCAGTGCGCTGCAAAGAATGCGCTGACTGTTCAAAACTCACCGATGTGCTGACCTACAGAGTCAACGTAGTCCTGAGCAACCTGTTGTCCAAATGGTGTCCGTCTCAGGCGCTCGCAGTTGGGTTGAGGCATGAGGGGAACAGGTTGTATACCGAGAAAAAACTGGACGCTGCTTTGGGTAAATACAACGAAGCAATACAATTAGGTAGGCCACTCGCACTGCTCTGGAGGTTGAAGTAGTTATTTATTTTCATTCATTTATTTATTTACTTACCTATTAATTTAGTTATTACATTTATTCTTTATTTACATATTAACTCGTTTTTTGCTCACGTGCCTAGATTGTTTATATTTATTATGTGTTTATATTGTCTACTTATTGTGTGTGCGTGTGTGTGCGTGCGTGCGTGCGTCTGTGTTATTCTCGCAATTCCTTGGTGTATTTACAGTTGTGATGTAGCCTTTTGCTCATAATGCTGCGCATGATTTCTATATTGTCGTCTGTATTTTGTGTATCTGGCTGGTTACGTTGTGTTCGGTAAAATGTTGTACCTCATCTGTACACGTATAACAGGTAAAACTGGCCTTGGCCACATCGTATATTGCAACATTAAGAATGTGACGGTCTTCAGAAATGTGAAAATAGGTGAATGTTTTCAATAAAGTTCAGTTGACAGAGACAAACCTGCGCTCGCTCGGCAGTGACCGGGGGGAGGTGTGGACGTTAAATAAGATGTTAATGTAGGGCAGCGGAACTGACATTGCATAACCTCTCGCTGCATTTTTGTTAATCGCCACTGAGCGCTTTTGATTGTGTAACTCTTTATCACGCCGTGATATTAAGGTTAAAGGATCGAAAGGCTGCATAAAACCCAACCCTTACATACTGTTCATATTTGCTGCCCTTACTGTATGACCAATAATTTCCTCATAACAAGTGTCAATACTTCATTTTGAACTACAGATCTATTTTGAATGTATATCCTATCTGAAATTAGTAAATGGATGATTAATCCTTAAGTGATGTTTCATAGAGCAAGGAGATTCCTTTTTTGTGTTGTACAACACTCGTTTTTGGAGAAAAACATCTAATATCACACAATATCTTATCCTGTCTTATCGAAGACATGAAAGATAGCTGCTATAACGACGGAAATAGATTTTTAAAAAAAGTAAAAATGGCAAGAACATTCTGGAACTGTTAGGATTTATAATATTACCACATAACCTTTGCAACCATTAAACACTGTCCTCACTGCTATATCATAAAATTCACAATTTTAAGAATCATGGAATCACAATTATCAATATTGGTTTAACAGTAATTGACATTCAGAATGCAAAACATAAAAAAATACTTGTTGCAAACTAGAAAACTAGTCTGTGCACTGAAAGCTGTGGTAGGAGACCTTGCATGTGTGGGACCTGCAGATGGATTTCCCACATTTGCAGCATTTTGTCTGGTGGGACCACAAAACTGTTCTCGTAACAGTGTCAAGGACCCCCTCAAACTGTGTCATCACTGTCCAAAATACACATAGACATTGAATGTACAGTTTGACAGTTTAAAAATTCCCAAAAACCACCATTGTCCTTGATTTGACCCACAGTAGTGGATATAAAATCCATCTAAATAGATCTTGGTCAAATTTGACCCAGAATAGCCTCAGTAGACAAAAATTTGTAGCACCTGAACAGAAATATAAAAATTTTAAATGTTTTTATTTTTGTGTATCTTGGGTCACTTTAGGAAAAGTAATCAAATTTCAGATTAAAAGTCTGACATTTAGGGTGTGTTTACTGCTGTCAAATGTCAACACGGGTCAAATTTGACCCGAACAGTAAGTAAGGGTTAAGTCGATGTTAATGGTAACGTTGGGTAAAATTATTTATAAAGATGGTTGTTATTCACTATAGTATTGGGGAGTTTCAGGATTATAAAGCTGAACACAAAATGTCCATGATGCTGTACTCACTGTACCCAGACCATTTCTGCTGAAAGTTATCGTGGCCAAAAACTTTCTGGCACCGTCTTGAGGTTGTTTAGCCCTAACTTTGACCCTAAAGAGCCGGCCTTAAGTAAGGATAAGGATAAATTGTGTGTTATGGGCTAAATGAGCTTTGCATCTGTGTACCCCACAGTTTGTACCTCAGTAGAATGAGAAATGAGAAGGCAATCAACTAAATTATAATTCTGAATGTTCCACAAGATGGAAATATTTTAAGTTACCATGGACAGTAACACAATATATACTGCATGAGTGGGAAGATGCGTGAAATGTATTGAAAAGTTACTTCTGACTTACTGCTGTGGCTCATGGAAGTAAAGAGAACATGCAATTTTATACACTTCACTTCCCCACACAGGTGTTGTTCCACTAGAAAAGGACTCCTTGTGTTGAAACCTGTGTAATATGTGCATTACATGCAATGTTTTGATTGATCGATTGATTGATTGGTTGATTGATTGATTGATTTATTCATTTTCATAGCTCCAAGGGACCATTTGCTGTACAGGAACCGCTCACAGATAAATTTAGCCCTGAAAAGATTTGAAGATGCATTGAGTGATGCAGAGATGGCATGCGAACTTCAGCCTCATTGGTCAAAGGTGAATTGCGGTGATTTGGTTTTTTATGAAATATGCAGAGACATCCATTGTAACATTGTGTCTGTTTTCCTGGCAATAATGAGTGTACCATGAATTTGTACCATGTTAATCATGTACGGTGCCCTCCAGACTTATTTAACCTTTTTTTGATCAGGGAAGCCTCCTCTGAGATAGAAATCTCTTTTTTTCAAGGGAAAGAAAGAGTTGAAAGAGGCAGCAGGGTGGGGATTCAGCAGTTATACTGGGGAACCTCTACTCTTGTTGAATGTCATGGGATCTTTAGTGGCCCATGGTGAGTTAGGACCCTCCGTTTAACTTCTCATCCAAAAGACGGCATTTCCTCCAGTACAGTGTTCCCATCACTGCACTTGGGATTATTCCACCAGAGGAAAGATCACCGTCTACTGGCCCACTAACACCTCTTCCAGCAGCAGCTTGGTTTCCCCAGTTGGTTTACCCATCCAAGTACTAACCAGGCCCACACCGGCTTAGCTTCAGCCTCATGGCTGGAGCAAATCGAGAAGTGGTACAGCTGCTGGCAAACTCACTGGCATCCTACTGTTAAAATGAGCAAAAGATGTTAAAATTGTCTTTATTGTTCATTCTCATGATTTTTCATTCAAAATATTCACAAGAAGCTAGCCTTAAATTTAAGTGATATATTTCATAGAAACTTAATTAAATTCTGATCATGGAACTGATATTTTTCTGTTTAAAACATGCTGTCCTGGTTTAAATGGGTTAAACTGCTCCTCTGTGGAGTATCTCTCCGGATCCTTCAGATGCATCTGGACTTACCTCCTCAGCTCAACTCACACATTTTATGTGGGGTTTAAGTTTCGGGACTGTGATGGCCCGGGTTAAGCCTTTATTCTGCGGTCAGTGAACCATTTCTGTTTAGATTATGAAGTGTGTTAAAGATCATTGTCCTGCTGGTGGGTACAACCACCGCCCATCTTAAGCTTCCTGGCAGAGGCTGTTCAGTTTTCATTTACAAAAGTGATATCTGCCAGGACACCATCCTATTGTTTACAGTTTGAAGTGCTTTTCGGTTTGGCACAACAGTGAGCAGGTCATGGGTTCGAATCTGGCCTGGGGTCTTTCTGTGTGGAGTTTGGAACTGGCGATAGAACTGGGGTTGATCCCTGGGCGCTGCTCTGTGGCGGGGCACTGCTCCTAACTATAGAATGGGCTTAATGCAATGGACAAATTACCCCACAGGGCTCATTAAAGTCTGTCTCATTCTGTTAATGTCAAAACCCTTTTGAAGGCTCTTCGCCAGAGAGTTCTGTATTAGTCTTATCTGACCATATAATCTGGTCCCATTGAAAGTTCTAGTAAAATTTAGCCCATTGATGGTGCTTTTATTATTGAGTTTTGACTGGTGAGGTTTTTTTATCTGGCAACTATCATAAACAATTTGTGGTTCTGTGCTGGAATCTGATGGTAGCTCTAGAAACTCTTACCTCTAGACTTAGCTGGACTCTGCAATTCTCCATGTGATGCATGGAGACGCTTTCGCCTGTCTGACCACCCTCCTCACAGTGCGTGGGGGTCAGTGTGCTGACATATTCACTTCCAGGCTGATTCCTATCATCTCCTGTCACTTTGAACTTCTGAAAAATTGCATTGAAAGCAGAAATGGGCATTTTCAACTGTTGAGAAATCTCTGTGTATCCGTTTCCTGAAATTTGCTGCTCAATAACTTTTTGTCACAAATGCTTACTATGCTCTCAGGTCTGAATGACCAAGGGGATTTCGCCTGTGTTTCATATTAATATATGTTTCATATTAATACCTCAGTGAAACAGGCATTATGAATGATCCTTATCTTAACCATGAAAGTAAGGGCGTCAATTTTGACTGGGAATATACTTCACTTGTTTTGTAATCATTGGATTTTTGTGGGATGCCAATAATTGTGGCATTTGAGTTTTGGAGAAAATAATGTATTTAACGTCAACTTATTTTTTAATTCTTTGAACAATTTTATTTCAATGAAAAGATAAGATTTTTTATGAAAATTCTGAGTGAAAGACTAAGAGAAGAAATGGTAAAGCCATATTGTGCCAGCTTGTCATGCTCATACTCATGAAGGGTTTTAATAATTCTGGAGGGCTCCAGTTGGTGCCAAGTATTGTGTGAAGATAAATTTTTTTGCCAATAAAACCAACAAAAACCTTATTTTGCAGGGACATCTTAGCAAAGCCCGAGCTCTGCTCTCTCTGAAGAGAACTGAAGAAGCTCTGACTGAGTATCTGCTCTGCATTTCTCTGGAACCAGATGGCAAACTGGCCAAGTCAGAAGCCCAGAAGGTAAACATTCTGATGCACAACTTCTTGTTTTGCACTAGCTGTAATCCTCCGTCACAGATGAGTCGAAATGAATGGAACTGTGAGTTCTATCGCCGTCACATTGCATCTAGATGCTTCGTAGTTTGAATCACTGGATGAGCATTATTGCGTGGAGTTTCTCCCCTGGTCTGTATAGGGTACTGTGGGTTTGTAACTTAGGCCCGAAAAGGGAAGGCCTTATTCGCCATAGATACACGTGTGCGATTAATTATTGTATGTGCGCCGAAGTACTGATGCATTCCCACCACCGATTATCGGTCCGAAGAATAAGTGAATTTTATAGGGAATGTATTTCAGATGAATAAAAAACAAACTGAATATTCACTGGGCAAAAACACTGGTTTTCTAGAGATATTGTGACTCTGATACGTCAGTATATTATCTGGATCAGGGGATATATATACGGATTGATTCGCTCTGGATACTGGTTTGTGCTCATCTCATAAATGGGGGTGTCCCAACTCCGGATTGGGACTGTTCTGATACGCGTCATATCTGGGCTCCTTACACGCACACGGATACCAGACGTGTTTGAGGTATCCTGGGGAAAATATCTCTGGATACCCGTCACTATCTGGAGCTTAAACGAACTCCGGATACGTCCCAAGAAATACCATCCATATTCGGCCTCATGATATCTCCCTATATTTTCTACCACCCTCATCCCGCCCACATTGGCATTTATGTTAATTACCATAATGCTGCGTAATATTGAAATCACTTAAGATATAGACTTCAGTGTTTTAAAAGCTTAATATGAAAATGGACTAAAGTTTTAACTTCTAACAATTACATCTCATTGTTCATGAGCTTTGATGTTAACAGGATGATTTTGAATTCGATGTGGGACGTGAGCCTTATAATTCACCAGGTTAGGAGTTAAACACAGGCCATTTTTGCACGAAACATCTGTCTGAATAGGACAGATGTCCGTGATGAACCAAACAAGTACAAAGCGAAATTTTTGTGATGTCATTCACTTTTGCGATGAAATTGAATGACGCTTCTAATTCATACTGGGGCACAGGCAGTAAAAAAGGTGACGCCCCTATAATAGACATTTAAAAGGTGGTAAATGGGGAAAAATGGGGAACATTTCTTCATGCAATTATGCCCCGCTGCATTAAGATACTCGCAATCCATGTGCCTTAAAATGTGTTTCCGTATACGGTCAGATGCGTGATAAACCAATCTTGACTCAAAGTCAAAACACGCCCGGAAAATCAGAAATCATGATACTGCCGGTGTTATGGCCCCAATTTGTTATTACAATGTACAACACAACAGCAACAGCAAGGGATGACAGAAACAGTTTTAAAAACTTAAACACATTTAATTTTTAAACAAAGACGATAACGACTAACTAACCTAAAGACCAAGATTGAATTATGTACAAAACATAAATATTTACAATCCCTTTTCGGGGGGGGTGGCTTGATGATGTCCTGGATGATGAAAATGCTCAAACACAGGCAAAGAAATCCACAAAAGAAACGTCACAGGTCTTGAACAGAATGGCAGGTCTGGTCATCTTCTTGCAATTTCTCCTACTACTTCACTGTCTCAATTCTTTTCCTTATACACTCTTTTGCAGACCCCACCCACATTTAGACCTCTTTTTTAAAATTTTTTGAGACTTGCCCCAGACATGTCCAGGACATGTCCAAACATGACTCCAGTCTGAGCCCAACAAAAAAAAGGTAATTTTTAAAATTTTAAAATCTAGTGGCCTATATTCACATTACACCGGATATGGTCCGAATACACAGCGTGTCATGAAATATACGGCGTCAGGATACCGCCGGATTCTAAGGCATTTTGTTCAGTCTATTTCATTTAGTGGTGGTGTCACATTAATGTGCAGTTGAATTCTTTAAATCGTCCGTTTACCAGTAATATAGGCTTAATCAAAATGGCATGCTTTGACGCAGCCTGTAATAGCGTCCAGCATCCTTTGGAATTGGACAGATATCCGAGATAAACCAAACAAATGCAATGCCAAATATTTTGTTGTTGATGGAAGTGAAGAGCACTTTAAATTCATACTGGGGGAAGGACAGTAAAAGCTCTAGTGACGGCTTGAGTTGGCTACACTTTTAAAAGGCAACTTATTATTTAAAGTTCGACATTGCTGCTATGGAAATGTTGTATTACGGCACTTGCACCCTGTGTGCTTTAAAATGTGTTACCTTAAATACGGTCCGGATAAGTGATAAACAGATCTTCACTCAAAGCGCGCCCACATTACCCTGGATTCGTCAATGATCAGGATAAGGCCGAATACGCAGCGTGTCACGAAATATACGGGGTCAAGATATCTCCGGATTCCAAGGCATTTTGCACAGTGATTTGTTGTCGAGTTGAACTTCCTGTTTGTGGAGAAATGGCTGTGTCTGCTGACTCTTATTTCAAACCCTTAAACTCTAATTAAAGTAGGTTCACAAAGTCAGAAAAGGCTTTATTTTATATATGGTAGGAAACTGTCACATATTCTGTATCTGCTAGTTGCAGCGTTTCACTGAAGGTACATCACACTCATATTGAGAGAAACATTCAAACTCAGGATGTCATGTTTTTTTTTTGGCCACAGCATAATATCAGATAGAAAATTTCTAGATCATGGACATAATTATTTTTTTTCCCCCCGCAGGTTTGAATACAGCAGCTGCATTTTATGATGTGATTAATTCATGTTTTCATTTCTGCAGCTGTTGTGTGACCTTTTTGCTCCAGTTCCTGATGACGTTCAGGAGACAATTCCTGACTGTGTGAGGCTGCTGTCCTCCAGAGCCAGATTAAAGGGAAATGTGAGGACCTCTCTGAGTTCCTCCGGCAGCTCTGACTGGATGAGTTTGCATAAGGTGACTACTGTGGTAAATATTGTTGCGTCATTAAACTGAGGATCTAAAACTGAATTTTCCCTTCAGTAAGTGTGTTGAAGGGGGCAGTCTGGTTACAAAGTTTTGTTCGCTGAGGAGCACAGAAATATGAATAAACACAAGTGTCATTTTTGTGGAAAGTTTTTTTTTTTTTGGTCCTTATTTCCCCATTTGACAAGTTGTCTTTTGTTGTAGTTCTGTACAAAAAGTACCGTAGAACTTGGACCATTAGAGGTTGTTAGATCTGCATTGGAGTCACCCTTTAACCCTTTCACCCCCAGTAGTGCCATATGGCACTCTTGCGTGGCTGGCATTTTATCCCAATAGTGCTATATGGCATCTTTTTGTTATGTTTCTTTTAACAATTAGGAATAAAAACAGACAGCAAGAAATTTAGGTAGAATGTCAACAAAGGCCACGGGAGGAAATGGCAGTGAGAACTGGGCACTGGTGGGGGTGAAAGGGTTAAGAACATTATTACCACATGATTGTGAAACTACACCTGAATGATGTAATGAACATTAATGAAGGGTTGATGACTGTGGCTCTTGCTTTCTCTCTCTGTCTCTCTCTTTCTCTCTGCACTTGTTGCACCAAAAAGAATGGCGATGCGGCCTCCTCTGAACGTTTGCTGCTGTCACCAGCTTTGGACGACACGCAGACAGCAGAGAGGCCGAGGGCGAAGCCGTGTTGCTGTGAGGAGAGTGCAGAGGGTGGGAGCTTCTCCTCGCTGTACCACCCCACTGCTCTGGACAGGCGCTACGCTCTGAAGCGCAAACGCAGGGTCGAGGACGACGCGGAGCAGAGAGAGGGAGAGGAGGAAGGAAAAACTGGAGGTGGAGAATGGCGGTGCAAGAGGTCAAAGTCAGGTGAGGGTCAAGGCCCCCATGAACTTAAGAGCTGTGGACCAGAGAGTCTATTTGGGTTAATGAGAAACATTATTTCAGAGCACTTTCACAAACTGAAACGCATTAGCATGTTCCCGCGCTTAGAAAATATACCGAGTCAAAAAAGAAACTTCACACTCATAAATTTGTAAATATTTTCTTGAAACTTTTAAAAGAGTTTTTGTTATCACTAGGGGTAAATGTGTTGTCAAAGACATCATGACGCACATCAACTCCGATGTGCACAGGTACGTAGCACGTGCGAGCGTACTTTAAGCTAAAACCATGCTTTCTCGTGTTCCTAGTCACGTGACCATATGAGAGATGTGCAGCTGAGCTCACGTTAGCACATAAGAGTGACATCTCGGAAAAACACGTTTTAATTTATTTGTCGATTTTCAATGCCATGGCTGTGAAACATTCAGCGTGAACGTGCCATTGGCATGCTGAATACCGAAACGTCCGTCACTGACGTCGCAAGGGTTATGGGATACAGTTGATGGAGTATCCATGATTATTGGACACGTCTCCAACAAACTGGCACCACAGCTGACCGACCTCGTTCTGGTAGCCCACGTGTGACAGAAGAAGCTGGAGAACGACAAATTGTCTTACGTCATTTGCATAATCGATTTGTCACTGTAACGTCCACTAGGAATGAATTGTTTAGAGGTCGTGTGACTGCCCAAACCATACGTAATCGCCTGCGCACTGCTCATATTCAAGTTAAAACTTACCATTTTTACTCTTGGACATTTCTGCAGCATTTCCTGTGGAACTGGTTACATTATGGACATTATTATGATATACAGAGATGTGATTTTTTCCGCTAATTCACGGAATTCCGCTTTTTTTATCTTCGAAATTAAAAAAATAAATAAAACTCTGATTTTCAGCCATGAAAATCTGATTTCATATCTACAGCATTCCGACTTCTAGTATTTCCGTAACTGAATTGATCTGCATGATGCATTCTACAGACCTTCCGTTTTCAAATTATCCAGCTAAAGCACACCGGTCAAATGTCATGCTGTGTGGACGGTGCCGCGGTGGCAAGTTTCAACACTGCGGAGAAGAAACGACTTAGATATTGCGGATATTCGAGACTGCGGATAGCTTGTAGTATACTAATAATAATTAATAGTCCGTATACCTGTATTTTGTGTAGCCCATTTGGCTAGTGGAGCGAGGATGAAGCAGTCTCGTAGTTTCAGCGGTGGTTCAGTGGTTGACGGCTGAACACTGCTGTGTCCCTTTATTTAACTCGTTGAGACAAATGCTGTACACCGCTGGTAAGTTGCGTGGTTGGTTCAGTGTGTATCTTTATCCCCCGGGAGTGCAAGCGGGTGCTCGTCTTAGCTCTTTGACGTACCTTCGCCCGCTCCTATTAATAGGCCAGCCAAACCATAACATTGCATTTCATAAGCTTACCAACACATCTGATGGACCTTTATTTTCCTACCTCACTTTCGCACACTTTAATATGAAGCATCATCACCCTACATTTTCACTTCGGTGATGCTGAATTAAGTGGTTACTGTGTCCAGCATACGCCCCGGTTATCAGTGCTAATGCAGCTGGGCGTCTCGCTCCAAAGCCAAATCACGGTTATTTCATCAGCTGCCCATCCATGACCTTTAGCGATATTCGCGAACGATACCACTACGACACGCAACTTTTCTATCGCATCGTATAATTAAAGGTGCTTCAGGACCTCGAGTAGGAGCCCTTCCTTGTAGTTTCACTTTTGTTTTTTCATGTAAACGGAGCGTCACTGGACACCGAATATAGCCGAATGTGGCTAGTTAGTGACACTGTTTTCCGTTGTCGTTTGGCTTATTCACTAGGTTAATTTGTAATGCATAATATGTAATGCATGTTTCCCGTAGTTCTATCAGGATTGTGTTTTTAGTCAATAATTGGAAGCTGAAAATACTCCCAGAACTCACAGATGGTTTCTTACAGATGATTGGATAAAGAAAAAAGATTTATTATTGTTGTGTATCTGCAGTGATTATGTTCTTATTTTTCCTTTTTGCTATTACACCGAACATTCCAGGAAGTCTAAATTCATTAAATCCCATGGGCATGTGACTTTGTGATATGATTTTGGATTCGACTATGAAGTCAATGATTTTATTGATGTATTGGCTATATTCAATGAATGTTTTTTGACTTTTATCTGAGTACAATAGTTGCAGATTAAGTTCTTTACGAGCTTGGAGCTTGTGACTAATTTTGACTTGACTTAGAAATGAAAGATTACGTGTGTTTGTTGGCTTGAATATACATTGGATAATAATTCTGTTTTTTATTTTTTTATTGAATTCTTAGTACACTTAGGGCGCTAAAAATCACCAAAACCTAGGAGCTTCGAGGGACTTGGCCCCCCCCCACCAGGGCGCTGCCCTGGACCCAGCCGGGGGGCTGGTGGTTGCCAGACCCCCCCGCTAAATTTTCAGATAATTTCGCCCAAATCGCATCCCTGGATATACCATCTTTAATGTGTACAGAATTAAATAAAATCATTATTTAAAACCTCATCTCTTGTATGTTCAACTTATCGACCTCCAAACGAGTGTGAAGTTTTTATTTTGGCTGAGTATGTCACAATGAGCTGTGCCACTTATCAGGCATTTGTAGTATCTCTGGTGCTGCGTCATCCTATTAACCCTGGTTTTCCTCTCAGAGGGACGGCTGAAGGAGGGCCTGACATCCTGGTCTTCAGTGGTAGCAGACCATGTTGACGTGGCTGATCTGGAGTGCTCCTTATGTATGAGGTATGATGATGTCATTATCCAAATACACTGCTTTTTAAACCTCAGTTGTCCCTCATTAGCTACAGGCTAAAGTTAGTAGCTACATTTTTTGGCTTTTGTATTTCAATGGCCATTGTAGGGGACTCACTGAGACCCCGGTCTAAAATGTCTTGCCTCAAATGCTAAGCAAGCAAAACAAAATGATACTTACTCAAAATGTATATATCTAATATCACAAAATGGTTGTTCTGGTTTTCTTACTGGAAGTTGTTGTCATTGAGGAACTGCAGAACGTGCCACACTCGTTCACCATTCTAACAGCCTGGAGCTGAAAAGTGCTGAACTACAAAGTTATTTTAATTTAGCAGCCCAATTCTGTTAGACTTAACTGTGTCCGTATTTTCATTTAATTGTTTCCAATTTTTTTTCAGCATTTTTGCATGCATGTATTTTTGCGACAGAGCGCATTAGCTGCATTGGTGCTGGACTGGAGGTTCTGTTTCTCTCACTTTTGGTGGGAGTGTAATGTGGTGTAATTTTTCCCCCACGTATGATGTGTTCTCCTTGTTTCCTCTGTCTTACAACAGGCTTTTTTATGAACCCGTCACCACCCCATGTGGGCACACGTTCTGTTTGAAATGCCTGGAGAGGTGCCTGGACCACAACTCCAAATGTCCTCTGTGCAAGGAAGACCTATCTAAGGTAATGATGATGTCACAATAACTTTTTTATACAGCATCTTTCACTGCACTTACTTTACACAAAAATACAGATAATGATAACCTAAAGAAATATAGATTAAAAAAACAAGCCATGTTGACCGAGAACCGGGCAGCTCCTGGGCATTCAGTCAAGGAACTGGAATCGCTCATTTGCTCACTACCTGCATTCAACTTCTGTTCTGTTCCCCCCTCAGTATCTGGCCCAGAGACGGTACTGTAAGACGTTTCTCATTCAGGACCTCATTGCCAAGTATCTGCCCGATGAACTTATGGAGAGACAACGGGTTCACGAGGAAGAAGTTGCTGAGCTGTCAAAGTAAGCTGTAAAACGATTAATAAAAAGCCTGAAATTAGCAGACATGCAAAGACCTCTTTCGATCTGGCCCAGATTCAACATATTAGCGCTGAATTTCATGAAATTATATGCTTTGAACTTGGGATGGCAAACAGACATCCACAGTATCATTATGCTTCTATGTCACCTTCCATGCTTTAAACTAAGTATCTAACAAAACAGTACAGTTGCGCTTGTGTAATGTGAAATACATTTTTTGCACTTTTCATTGATTAAGATCTGGCTCATTGCCTTGATTTTTTTTTTTTTCAATGTTGTGATCTGATTAGCATGATTCATTAGCATTCCCTCGCACCTCTTACTTCTCCGAGCCTCAGTGACCAGGACAGCTAATGATGTCACAGGTCTTCTCTACTTTGATTGGACGGCTTTATAGCGTGACAGTTATTCTTATGGCCGCGTCATTTCTCATTACAGCCTGAATAAAAACGTGCCCATATTCGTCTGCACCATGGCCTTCCCCACTGTACCCTGCCCCCTCCACATCTTTGAGCCCTGCTACCGTCTGATGATTCGCCGCTGCATGGAGATCGGGACTCAACGGTTTGGAATGTGCCTGGGCGATCCCATCAAGGGGTAAGAACCCAGGCCCAAAAGAGAACCCCAGTTAGAGGGATGTTTACTGTGTTGATGTGCGGATGTCTCTCTGGTAAAAGGGGGTTCGCTGCTATAAAACCGTCAGTCCCTTCACTGACACCTGTGTCATATCAGCTTTGAAAGTACTTAAATCCTTAAGACAACTCTGAGAATGTAACAGTGGGTCAAATTTAATTAGTGGCATGTCTCATTGACAGTTCTCATGAATTTAGAGGAATGTTTTGATATGCATCACAATCGAAGAAATTTATGTATTTCAACTATGTACAGGATTACTGTTAATCTGAGTTTGCTATCTGGACTGGCTACTTCTTAATTATGTCCTGCTTGGATCAATGTTATAACAAGGAAATGCACTGATTTACTTGTGATGTTACATGTTGATGCAATTTAACAGACAGAACCGGATAAGAACAACATGCTTTCAGTCTGTCTGGGCCAGTCTGTCAGTGCCTTTCAATGACAATTTTGTTTATTTGATTTAACTTACTCTTGAAATTAAAGAAGGTATGATTGTGAAATGGTGTGATCTCTAGTCCATTCGCTAGTTTGTCCTGGTACATGATGCACTGCAGGGTCTGTCAAATCACTGCCCTAAAAGGCCACTCAGTGTGGTCAGTTGGTCATACTAACCTCAGGAGAGTCACTGGGCATTCTGAGGTTTTTTTCTCTCTTCTTCTTTTCTTTTCCCACTCCCCCTTTTTTTCACCAATCACTTAAAGCCCTAGAAATCTGGAGAGATCAGTCGACTATTGATCTATAAAGTACTAAGTAACCCCCCCCAAAAAGAGTAGAATTCTTTTTGCAGCTTTTCTAGATCAGGGTTGGCCTCTCCTGCTCTGACCACTCTGTGAATTACCGAGGTGACGAGACATTCAGGGCTGGATTTTGATTCGCTGGCCCGGTGTTGAACCCTGATGCACAGGATTGAACAGACTTGGTCCTGTGTTCCAGATTTGCAGATTACGGCTGCCTCCTGGAGATCCGAAGTGTGGAGTTCTTCACGGACGGCCGCTCCGTTGTGAACACAGTGGGAAAGAGAAGATTCCGGGTCCTGCAGCACAGCCAGAGAGATGGCTACAGCACTGCTGATGTGGAGTACCTGGAGGACCAGAAGGTAAAACCGGTCGCTTTGCTCATAAGAACCGACTGTTAATTCACTTGGCTTTTACATATAAAGATTTGTTGGGTAGTCTGTTAGCGAGGTATTTTTAAATATGTTTATTGGTCCGGGCTGCCTGTAGTTTTCTGTGGAAGTGAAGTGGGATGTGGGCACTGATCTGCGTGGTTGGCAGGTGTTTGGCGAACAGCAGGTGGAGCTGCACAAACTGCAGGACTCCGTGTACGATCAGGCCTTAACCTGGGTGAGCTCCCTCAAGCCTGAGCAAAGGGAGAGGATTGTTGGACACTTTGGACCCATGCCAGAGAAGGAGCCAGAACCTCAGGTTAGGCTGCGTTTACTCCTGTTCAGTCATTTCCTGTGCCGGGGTCACATTTAGTCTTGTAGAAATTACAGTTTTATCTTAAACTTGCTTCAATCATCATGTTTCTTGGTTCACTGTCGGAAACAGTTGTGCCTTTGTCTTTCAGAATCGGTTGAAATGCCTGTTCAATTTAATGATAAGGTCCTATCTGCAGTTGCGAAATACAAATTGTAAAAGTATCGCTAATTTACCTGCCGCATGTTAAAGGGATATTTCAACATTTTGGCAAATTGGCTTATTGCCATAATCCCTGTAGTCATATGAGTAGGTACATTACCTTTAGCTCTCCGTGCCTGTTTTGAGATTTGCGAGACGGGGACCTGTACCGTTCGCTTTATTTATGTTCACTGAGCAGCTTGCATCTCCCTCCCTCGAATCTCAGAACAATGGCACGGATAACTAAAGGTAATGTACCTACTCATATGACTGCAGGGATTATGGCAATAGGCCAATTTGCCAAAATGATGGAATATCCCTTTAAGAGAGCATTCCATGAGATTTACTTTGATTGGTGGCATTTAATAACTTGAAACTTCTGTATCTTATGGAATAAAATGACCATTGGCTTGTGATTTTCCTGATTTATGACTCGGTCAGACCTGTTCTTATGTTAATCTCTGCTTGTCCATGAGTAGCTGCTTATGTTACACCATAGAGGCGAATTTTCAGGTGATATCACGTGAATTAGAAATGAGCTCGGCCGTGACGCCTTCATTTTATCCTTTACAAGGCCAGTCCCAATGGGCCGTCCTGGTGCTGGTGGCTTCTGGCCGTCCTTCCTTTGGAGGGACGGGCCCAACTCCCCTTCCTGGCCATGACCTGCCTCAAAGACCGTCTGCTGGGCATCAGGAAGGTCCTCCTGTTCATGTCCCGAAACCGCTCCCGGTGATGGGCTCCTGTCTTCCCCGCCCACCCTTCTTTAAAAGTCCTTTCAGGAGACCAAATTCCATATTTCCCCCCGAGCAGGAGTATCACCAAAAGGTGGATATTTACTGTTATCATTCGTAGGAATATAAAATATGGCTGAGAAAAGGGTAAATATTATGTCTCTGGATGCATCTACAGATTTTTGTGTGCAGCCCACGTGGATTAAAGCAGGGATGAGCACAACAGTCAGTGATGTTGCGCAGAAGTTTCCCTCAGTGCAGAGTCAGGAGCTCGTGTGAGTGTCTCTGTGTCCTGCTGTAATTCATTGGACTGCGACATAATTTTTTTTATTTGGTTTTGTGCTCCAGCTCTTGTAATTGGGAAGAATGTAAGGACAATTAATTTTTGGGTGTTTTCATTCACTTCAGAAGAACCACAAAGAAATTACTGCACCTTTTCTTCACATGGTCGCCACCTACCATGTTTTGGGTGCATAAAAATATTTAGGCTGGTAAATATAATGCATAATGAAGTCATACTTTTTAAAATTTGGTCTCCCATGCTCTGCCTGCAGTGAATGTTGAAGTCTGAGACTCATAGACATCAGCAGATGCTGGGTCATTTCCCTGCCGATGCTCTGCCAGGCCTGACTGCTGGCGTCTACAGTTCTTGCTTGTTTCAGGGACTTAATGCGTCCAGCCTCATCATCTTCATGTAAAATTCTTGTTCATTTGGGGTCTGGTTCAGTGATTGACTCGGCCAACACAACCTAAAGAAGAAAAATGTGTCATTGTCCAATGAATTACGGTGCTTACTGTATATCTGCAAAACGCATCCATTTAACACCATGACAAAATCATGGGTTCTCTCCCATGAGAGAACTGGGGTTAATTTCTTCCAGTGTCATTTCAATTTTTTGTGTATTACACTGTTGTCAATCTGTTACATTCACTGTCTTGACTCAATGTTTAATGATTTTGTGAATAATAATTTTTTTTACTTATGATTACTGGAAGAGAGCCCGAAGGAAGTTTCTGTAACCTTTCAGGGCTGCCCAAATTTTCCGTTGATTTGTTCTGGGCAAACTGCTGTCCATACTGAGGACGAAGAACGACTCAAACAAATTTGCACTAAAGGGAAAATGTAACATCGTTGTAAAACATGACACTCTAACACAACATGGCCTTATTTTGTCGACTTAATCATTCATGTACGAGCAGCATAAGGGATGAGAAAGGATGACGTCGCTGACAGTAACTGAGTTCAGCACTATTGTGTTCTTCCATTTTATCAGTGTGGCTTTTACTCATTAGAATAAAAGGGAATCTCTGGCTTTAACTGATTAACACAAAACTTCGTATTGCCAAAGCTGATAAATTTTTTGAATGTTTTTTTTTTTCTATTTGACTATAAGGGTATGTGAATGAAGGGGGGGAGAGTTGCCCAATCTTAAGGTTCTTTACTTAAATTAGAGGGCCACATATGCATAAATTATGGGCTGTCGACAACAAAGATTTAAAACACATTTTGGCTAACTAGATTATTGTAAATTATGGCACATCCCAGTTCCCACACATCTACAAGCAGATGAGCGTAAGCATCAAGAAACTCACTGAGGGAAAACGTGATTCATTTTATCTTTAAGTATTTTGAAACTTGTTTACATCATAATTCCACGTCAAGATGAATGAAAATAAATAATTTAGGTGCAGGTGAATTTGTTCGTTTTGGTTTTGGGACGACTATGACCTACCACAATTGGGCTGAATTATCACATCAGCCATTTTTTTTTTTATTACCTTTGGGATATGGTATAATTCTGCTGAAAATTAATTTGATTGACTGTTTCTTCCTGAGTAAGCCCTACTTGGCTCTGATCTGAGGTGATTTTCTTTGCTACTATCTCTGAAAGCAGTATAAAAGTACAATATATAGGCCTGCGATTGCTTCTTAATTCCAGTGGCATTATACTGCTATAAGTTATTGGAGACATGTCCTGCATGCAGTATAGGTCGGTTTATTACTGTTCTTGTATAAGTCTCTGAATTGGTTAAATCTGAGATAAAAGATACAGGTACCCATTGATCATTTTTGTTTTCATTGCTTTAGAAATACTCAACATTTAGTGCCTTACATTTAACTTCATGACAAAAGTACAATGCAATAAAAATAATAATTTTTCTATAAGCATAAGGCAGAAAGTAGCTCTTCTGTAGCTCTAAGAAACAACCTTTGTGCTGTTATGAACCTAAAAATCTGCTGCGTATTTGTGTTTTATGTACGGAGATGAAACACTAATTCATAATATAAAATTACATTGACATGTTGATTTGATATATGGCTCACATGATTTTTTTTTTTTTTGTTTTTTACAATAGTTTCTGGCCAGCACCATTTGTTTGTCTTGGTTCACACAAAGCTCATATTATGGAGACAGTTGAGAGTAATGATTTCTAAAGTTAATACGATTGCAGTGCGGACATATCGTAAAGTCAGATTATATGGCCAAATGGAATAGCTGCTGTTGGCTCCGTTACAGACGTTCTAAATATCAGGAC
Source organism: Gymnothorax reevesii (assembly GCA_029721435.1). Taxonomy (NCBI): domain Eukaryota; kingdom Metazoa; phylum Chordata; class Actinopteri; order Anguilliformes; family Muraenidae; genus Gymnothorax; species Gymnothorax reevesii. Next base: position 2,291,621 of record CM056586.1, read on the forward strand.
AAATGTATTTAAATCAAGGGTGATATTTTACACTAGTGTTATTTAAATATGGACTTGTTGAGCATATGTCGACTGCTGAAACATATTTGTTACTGAATGCTGTATAATGTGATGTGGTCATGAAGGAGTTAAACATATCATATGCTGGCTACCTTGTGAAAGAACTTGAGGTATGCCGAAATGTAACCACATTTATTTAATTTCATCCAATAATATAATTATTATAAAGTTTCACAAGGGATGAAAGTTTAAAACTGTTAAACCATGTGAAATACTCTAACGATGATGTAATTATGAATGCATTTTCCTGACTTTTCATGAATAAAGCAGTTTGATTTGCACATTGATCATTAGCTCACCTACCTCTGTAATATCGGCTTTAGTTTTCTAATCTTCATCTATTTTTGTTGGGGTTATTTATAAAGTAGCAACCAGTAAACATCGCTTCCCTGTCAGAGGCTTTTTTGGTGTTCTATTTATAAATTTGTTTCTTGCCTAAATGTGTGTTACACAAATGAATGTAAGTCCTGTTTGACTGTGATGCATTAGTAATTACATAATGTACTTATTATATTCAATAAAAGTTTTTTTTTTTCATATAATTTGGTCTATCCAATTATTTTACACGGATTCAAATAAATCCATTGACAAAATTCTGAAACATAACTTGGGAAAAACATCAAAACTGACATTTACAGGTGTATACACTGAAATAAACACCGATCATACTCAGCATGAAAATTACCTGCTTAATATTTTGCAGGTCACCCTTGTGCCTCACAAACAGCCCGGTCTTACTGGCAGCCACTTTTATACCTGCACCACAGCTTCCAAACAAAACATTTCTCAGGGCATCTCTCTCCCGCTACCAGTCTTCTTCCCACAGTACATTCGTGTGCCATCTCTTCCCAACAGTAAATGGCGCACAAATACCCAGCCAATGCCTGTGATGCATAAGAAAACAGGGACTCGCTGAACTGGGCGACTATCAATTGCTCCACAGTCCAGATCAAACGCTCACATGCCCACTGTAGGTACTGTCAGGGATGGACGGGTCAGAATCAACACTGTCTGACCTGCTGCTACAAAGTGACAGGGGGTGATGTACTGTGTTGTGATACATTCCTCCTGCGAGTATCATTAAAATTACGTGTGACTTGCACCACTGTGGCCCGTTTGTGGATTCGGACCAGGCGGGATTTGCCTTCTTTGCTGTAGGGCATCCATGAGCCACGTATTCCCAACACTTTCTGTCGTGGTTTGTCCCTCTTTAGATTACTGAAGGAACAGTACGTGCTCACAGCAGCTGACTGGGAGACCCACCTCAGTGATACTCTGACCCGCATGTCCAGCCATATGGCATTTCTCCAAGTTGCTAAGGTCTGATATCTCCCAGATCTATCAAGTCAACAATAACTGACTGCTTGCTGACTGCAGTCGGTCTATGCACCTTGACAATCTGCGCTGTTGTGAGATAATGCACATTATTTGTTTCATCGGTGAGCAGCTCATAGTGCGCAGTTCTCTTTCTTATGGGAGACATAGTGGAGGAGTGAGCAAAGTCTTGTAACAGAGGGCATATTTATGTCCCCTTCATGCAAGTGCATTATTGCAGGTCTCTAATGGGGATAAGGTAAGGTAGCCATGACCTGATGACAGAATGTGCAGTCTTAAGCTCATCGGAGGACTCCGATAATAACCTGCGCCACCATGGTCTCAGCAGGCTGAAGGAACACATACGGTTGATGAAAGAATTAAGTTCAATTTAAAGCCATTCTGGACAGTGAAGACTTGTCAAATGGAGTATTATTGGATAACCTTGAGGGGACAATGGAGTGATAAGAGTGGAGAAAATGGTCAATCCAACAAGATTCCTATCTGGGGAGCTGCAGGAGAGGAGCCAATTAATAATGGGACAGTTGGAAAATCAGGATTGGATAACTGGTTTTACAACCACGAGGGATCATGAATATTGAAAGCAGCAAGACTCATTCAATGAAGCTACAGTATTTGAACTTTTCAGCAGTACTTATTACCAGTTAAAATAGGTAGTATTTTCACTTCCTCCGATAACCAAGATTTCAGGTCTTGACCTACAGTACAGACTGGAGTCAAAAACAAGCCCTCCATAGCAAACTTCCCAGCCTTCCTCCAAAACCAGATCATTTATCATAGCTATGGCAACAGCCAAAATCCCGTCACATACCTCGGGACAATTTATTCTTTCCGAGTAGGATTACATAACCAAGGGTCACAGGGCGCCAGGGTTACTGTGGAAACCTGGCAGCTACACCTACGACTGCTAATATCAAAACACGGATCACACGAACAGCAGTAGGCTAGGGTTGGGGGTTGAGGGATTGCGTGTCACCAAACTCATCCAGATACAGCCGCTGACCGAAATGCTACGCATGATGCGCGATAGAGCGTGACGCCAGTGTGTACGAAGGTTTGCGTCAGTACCGACTCCGCACGTCCGTGCTACGGAGCGGAGTCCTGCACGTACACATCCGCCCTCCTCACTCTGTTTACTGGATTGTGGCGTCTTGCTGTTCCCGACGATACCGCAGAGCTGAGGTCATGTGATCCACCCGCCGCCTGTCTAATCTTCTAAATATAGAAGAAGTAATGGCAAAAGTGGAATAAAACTCTGATGTTTTTGCGGCTGTTCCACCCTGGGGAATAAATGGGGCTTCGCGCGGTGGTCAAGAGAATAAAACTAAAATGCGTCGCACCGCGGCGGGCTGATGTCTCCTTACAGAAACACGCGGCCATGAAGTCTCGCTAATTTTCACAACCAATAAGACAATCGCGGGTTCGTGACTGCATTAATCAATCAATCAAATCCTTTATTCAACCAGATAAATCCAATTGAGACCAAAGTCTCTTTTTCAATGGTGATCTGGCAATATGCAACAAGTCACTAACAAATATAACATAAACACAACACAGTTCCAGACAATACTGGGAAAAAAAAGTACAGAAAAAAAACAGCCCGAGAGGCTCGCCAGTCGCCCCACTGAAACGAGACCGCCGGGTCGCTCATGCGTAAAATAATTAATGCGCAAATCGCGAGAAAAAGAGTGACTGCCTGGACAGATTGAGAAAGCGAACTGTGGCATTTAGCCGGATACAAAATGTGTGTCCTAAGAGGGGTTTTCAGCGGAAACCTCTGAATGAACGTGAATCCAAGTTTTGTCCCCGTTGATTTGCGAATAGAAGATCAATTGGCGAGTGATGGCTATGACAAGAAAATTTAAATTGCATGACTCCTATTCTCTGCTAACATTGGGTCGTCTATTAATTTATTTTTGAGTTGAGGGCTTTGCTCAAGAGCCCATCAGTAGAGTTCTTCCCAACATCTCTTCAAACAGTCAGAATCCCAAAGCCCTCTGGGGGCTTGAATCCGCGATTCTAAGGTCACAAGTCAAGCAGTTTATGAGGCATCCCCCGATGCCAACAGCTCAGCCAGAGCAAGAATTCATTCTCCTTTTTTGTATCTGTTTACAGATTTTAAAAAGTTTCCCACCAAATTTGGAAGGATTATTTGCATGTGCATTTGCGATCTTAGTCTTGCCATGTCCTCCATGGAGCTCGTACCCCTGCCAGTCTCGCTTCTTTTCACTCCATTATCTGCATATTAATAGGTCAAAATGAAATAGGCTCACAAATTTTCAACCCATAACATTATGTCCAATTATGAGATATCAGATTGTGTTGTTGCCCGCACTGCAATATAGCACAACTCAGCAGTTATGCCGGCACCCTCCACTGTGTCTTTGCCATTTCTTATTTATTTATTTGTTTGTTCATATGTAACATTACACCTGAAAGAAACTTGGGTCAAATACAGTCAAGTGTTTATTTGTCACACTGAACCTCTTCCCATTTTGTGCAGAATTTGTTATCGTTCTGCTGTATCAACAGTGCAAACGCTGCTTATGGAGCAATAGAGATTTTATGACTGAATGCATTTCCTAAGTCCCCTCTGACACACTGCTTCTGTTTTCTGAAACATTTACAGCATGCCTGGTCTGACATGTAACTCTAATCAAAGAGGAAATAAAGGGTTAACGGAGCGCTAGCTTGTATTTCTGGGTGATAAGGGGCGGGAGTCATGAAAAGCAAGAAAACTATTCTTTTTACACAGTGTTTATCGAGAAAAAGCAGTTTTTGTGCGGAGAGCCTCCACTTATACAACAGTTACCCTGACCAGCGTTTGACGGTATTCAAAGTATTCAGTGCAGCTCTGGACATGAGTGATGTGGTTGTGTAACCTGGAACATGTCACAGGAGATGAGATTAGTGACACAAAAGGAAGGTCAAGCCGTTGTTTTTTCTGTGGAATCACTGCCTTTTTGTCGCTGGTCACTCAATGAAGCACAAAAATATTTAATGTTTAAAAGTTTCTTCATGTTTCTTTTTTATGTTTTGCTGTATTTTATGTTTAAAGTTCTAGCTGTAAATCATTTTGCCTTGAGTTTTTAGAGCATGTCCTCAGACCCTTGGGGTTTGCTATGGTACTGTTAGGGTTCCCCGAAGAGATTTTATGCCAAGGCTATATACTGAATACACTGTGAGGCTGCGTACAAATGAATTGAGAGACACCAATTTAAAGGGTTTGAGTTCCTTTAAGATTCACTTTAATAGATGTAAATACGTTCTAATACCTACTAAATACCTACAACTTGATGTAAGTGCAAAGTGTCGGAATTACAGCCCAGTCTGAATTACATAACTGCACAAATATTAACTGACTTCATTGAAGACTTGAGAGGATCTTTAAATACAAAAAAAAAACTTTCTCTCAAAATAAGATCCAGTTTATCTTATAATAAGAATCGGAGGATGCCCTTGAGTCTGAATGACGTTCCCAGGAACAGAAAAGGTTGAAATTACCTACCTTTAATATTCTTTCCAGGGCTAAACAAGTTCAAGAAAGAGATTGTATTCAATTTAGACAACCTGTTGTCAATTTTTAGCTCACCGGGACCTAATGTTCAGTTGGCTTACGGCGTTGCTGGGTTGTCCATCGTTAGTCAATGTCGTTTGTCGTTTATCTGTAAAAAAAAGTTCAAATAAATCTATGCAATCGGATTTCCAATATGGCCGTCATGGCAGCCATACTGAAAATTTAATTTTGACCCATGTGTCAGTCATTTGTGCTGTGATTCAAACTAGAGTGAAAGCATTATACAAACCCAAAACCAGTTAAGTTGGCACGTAAATAAAAACAGAATACAATGATTTGCATATCCTTTTCAACCTATATTCAATTGAATACATTGCAAAGACAAGTTACTTAATGTTCGATGAAGGTAAACTTTGTAATTTTTTGCAAATATTAGCTCATTTGGAATTTGATGCCTGCAACATGTTTCAAAAATGCTAGTACAAGAGGCAAAAAAGACTGAGAGAGTTGAGGAATGCTCATCAAACACTTATTTGGAACATCCCACAGGTGAACGGGCTAATTGGGAACAGGTGGGTGCCATGATTGGGTATAAAAGCAGCTTCCCCGAAATGCTCAGTCATTCACAAACAAGGATGGGGCAAGGGTCACCACTTAGTGAACAAATGCGTGAACTGATTGTCGAACAGTTTAAAAACAACATTCCTCAACGAGCTATTGCGAGAATTTTAAGGGATTTCATCATCTACGGTCAGTAATATCGCCAAAAGGTTCAGAGAATCTGGAGAAATCACTGCACGTAAGCGACAAGGCCGAAAACCAACATTGAATGCCCGTGACCTTCGATCCCTCAGGCGGTACTGTATCAAAAACCAACATCAGTGTGTAAAGGACATCACCACATGGACTCAGGAACACTTCAGAAAACCACTATCAGTAACTACAGTTCGTCGCTACATCTGCAAGTGCAAGTTAAAACTCTACAATGCAAAGCGAAGCCATTTATCAACAGCACCCTGAAACGCCGCCGGCTTCGCTGGGCCCAAGCTCATCTAAGATGGACTGATGCAAAGTGGAAAAGTGTTTTGTGGTCTGACGAGTCCACATTTCAAATTGTTTTCGGAAACTGTGGTCCGGAGGACACGACGTCCAAAGAGGAAAAGAACAATCCAGACTGTTATAGGCGCAAAGTTCAAAAGCCAGCATCTGTGATGGTATGGGGGTGTATTAGTGCCCAAGGCATGGGCAACTTACACATATGTGAAGGCACCATTAATGCTGAAAGGTACATACAGGTTTTGGAGCAACATATGTTGCCATCCAAGCAACGTCTTTTTCATGGACGCCCCTGCTTATTTCAGCAAGACAATGCCAAGCCACATTCTGCACGTGTTACAACAGCATGGCTCCGTAGTAAAAGAGTGCAGGTACTAGACTGGCCTGCCTGAAGTCCATACCTGTCTCCCATTAAAAATGTGTGGTGCATTATGAAGCGTAAAATACGACAACGGAGACCCCGGACTGTTGAACAACTTAAGCTGTACATCAAGCAAGAATGGGAAAGAGTTCCACCTGAAAAGCTTCAAAAATTGGTCTCCTCAGTTCCCAAACATTTACTGAGTGTTGTTAAAAGGAAAGGCGATGTAACATGGTGGTAAAAAGGCCCCTGTGCCAACTTTTTTTGCAATGTGTTGCTGCCTTTAAATTCTAAGTTAATGATTATTTGCAAAAAAAAAATTAAGTTTCTCCGTTTGAACATTAAACATCTTGTCTTTGCAGTGTATTCAATTGAATATAAGTTGAAAAGGATTTGCAAATCATTGTATTCTGTTTTTATCAACAATTTACATAACCGGCCAACTTCACTGGTTTTGGGTTTTGTACATCTGTTGCGAAAAAAATTTTTCCAGGATTTTCGCAGGTGGTTATGTTTATCATTCTGTGTTTCTGTTTGTGGAAAATTTTTGTGAAGACAATAAACAGTAACCTTTTAAGATGCAGTCAGAAAACATTACAGGTACGTAGTTGGGATAAAAAGGAAGGCCGAGTACAAAGATGGGTGAGCTCTGAGTTCACAAACAGTGAATGCCTTATAATGACTGCTACATTTAAACAATACGAGCATTGCTGTCGCTGCTGGTGCGATCACAAATGGTCTCCAGTTGTCTGTTGGTATGAAGAATTTGTTGTGGAATGCTGTGTCAGATTTACCCCTGCTGTAGCTTAATGGGATCCATGTCTCGCAAACAGTTTTGATCCATCAGTCCACAGAATATTATCCAAAGATGCTTGGGGGTTGACATCTTTTGGCAAACCTTTTTTTTTTGTTTTATAATAATTTGGCATCTCCATTCCCACCCAAATCTGGAATGTCCAATTGGGGAACTATGTATAAGTCTTTTTGCATATGCGGTCCCCTGTTGCCAACTCAGGAGAGTGAGACAGCTCGCAGCTCTCCTTCGAAGCACACGCCCGTCGCCACCGCTTCTTATACACTCATCGAAAACCTCGCAAGCTCAGAACGCGGGCGGAAGATACCCGAAAACGAACAAGCTTAGAATCTTCCTGACGAGCGCCCGTCTGGCCAACAGGAGGCGCCTGAGAACATATTTACATTACCCTATTTGGGCAGACCCTTCCCAATTTGCATCCCAGTAGCGCATTGGCCAATTGCGCGCTACTCTGAAAAGAGCTACCGACCACTGCCGGTTGATACGGGGCAGGGATCGAGCCCAAGCCGTGATAGTCACTTCTGCTTCGCAATGCGTTGCTTTACCGAGTGAGCTATCTGGCAGCCATCTTTCGGCAAACCTGAGGCAAACATTTATATTCCTCTTGGTCAGCAGTGCAAATCTCTTCTGGATGCCATTTTTGCCCAGTCTATTTCTAATTGTGAAATTATTTCTAATTATGAAATCGAGTGATCCTGGGGGAATGATGATGGAAAGATTCAGAGAAGATGCAATATGTGACACAAGTGCAAAAATGGAAAAAAAAAAGGATTTTCCTAAGTTCAGAAGAGTAAATGCTTCTTCATGGCATTGTAGCTGTAGCCTCTCTTTAGAATTAGCACATTTTGGATTCCACTGTTTTCATTCCTTTGTCTTGAATTGCCAGTAAACCGACTAATGATAAGACCAAGGTTATACTGGCCAGTGATTCCAGTGACCCTTTTAAAAATACATGAAAACATGAAGAATTTTACTTTATAATCTATGCTCTGTCATAGTGATTTCCCTGCGAGATTTAATAAATTGATAGTAACAAAAAGGCTGTTGCCATTAGGAAAGTTTTGACTATAGGACTCAATAATTTTAGGTCGAAAACTGTTCATAAAGTGAATGTAAACATATCCGAAGTTGGAGACACGTGCATGTAGCCTGGGTTCACAGGTAGCCAATTCTTTGTGCATTCTTACTCTTCAAAAATCTGTGTCACAAAAACTAGTAGTGTTATTTTAAGCAAATATACAAACAGAAATTTGGGAAAACTAGAAAACTAATTCAAATATTCAGTCACCTTCCAAAGTTGAACAAAATCTTAAACATCCATTCGACAAAAAAGATGTTTTTGTACCCTCTGCTGGTATAGATCTGCCACTGCAGTTCACAAGAGTATTTCTTCCATCTTAATAAACCATCATTAGGGCATCATTATTTAATCTTACTCAATCCACTGAGGTTCAAATGATAATCTTAAAATGATGCAAATTTAACAATTTAAAATAAAAATGGCATTATAAGCTTGTAGCAAGGGTAGGGTGAGGGCTGTAATTATGGAATTATTATTATTTATTTACTACAAATCCACATTTAGCAAAGTGCCAAGATAATGGATTTGCAGACTATGTGGAAAAGGTTAATATATTAAAACAAATATACAGACACAAATAACAAAGTAGTTTATAAAGAATAAAAAAGTTTATTAAAATACTGTTCCGTTTTCTTGCCATACAACTTGTGTTGGATGGCATTTGTATAAAAAAAAATATATGTATCAAAGTCCTTATTTTTTTCTGAAAAAAAAAAATTATAATAATAACATTAAGAAGTGAAAAGACAATTTCTCAGAAACAAAGAACCAATTCCAAAAACAAAATAACTGGGCAGCACTTAAAACATGATAGATTTAGCACTGTCTAAAAACGTTGAAGACGAACACAGCTTTTATTCAATTGATAAATGTCCTTTTTTGTGCTTTTCCATCAGAATTTACAGCCTTTCTTAGGCTTTGAAAATATTTTTTTATGACTAAGGTCTTTGCAATGAAGATTTTACTGAAGGAAATGTGCCAGCTCTCAACACTTCTCCAAGCTGTGTATCACATATTCACTTTAAAAGTTGGAGCAATGCCACAGATCCTTATCTAATCATTTTTCTATTTCTCCAAACTTCCCTCCAGTACATCATCACTTCACTGCTTTTCTGAAACTAAAAAAAGAAAAAAATGAGCGAAAGCTCAAAGAAATAAATTTGCCCAAATAAATGACAGTAAATCTCTGGAATGCAAGCATAATCTTCATCAATTTTTTAAAATAATAATAATAAATCCATCTAGCTATCTATTACCTCACCCGGTCGAAGGCAATAATACTATATGCTATCGCATTATCATATGGGGGTCGGACAGAGTTTGGAAACATCCTTGAGAAATGGCTTTAACTAGGAAATTTCTAAAGCACAGATACATGCATCTATACACAGGCAGTTTCCATTCATTTGAATGCAGAATCTGCTTAAATGATGGCTAACCAGCCGCACTTTGGGAGGCAGGTCTCCAAAGATAAAAATGTTTACAGAGTTCCCAAAGATACCAAATAGTTGGTGTCCTAATAGGTGCAAGAGAACTGCAACATCTTGGCAAGGAGAGTAACCTCAAAAACTAAGAAAACATAAGAAATCATTTGTATCTAAGGCTTATGCACAAAAACTCATAACATGGTGCAAAAAACACTAAACCTGGACCCCTGAGCAACAGAGAAAATTATTATGACCTGATGAGTTGTATTTTACTTCTTAATACATCTGGAAGGGATTATTTGCAGGGGAAGCCAAAAGAGGCATTTGAACATCAATGTCTGTCCACAAGTGCTAAGTATGGTGCCCGTTCAGTAATGATATCGGCAGCCATTTCACAAGGCTCATTGCCTGCAATGATATTCTCCAAGGACAAGTAATGGGCAAACAATATGAAATCCTTTAAGGCCAGGTGCACCCTGGGACGCAAACACAGACTCTTTACGATGCCCCCATGCACAGTGCCAAAACACTAGAATGGATCTGAGACCCGGAGGAGGAAGTTAAATATCTTCTATGTCCTGTACAACAACCAGGTGTAAACATAAGTGAACCTTTAGATGCTAAAATCTGAGCTAAATTTGCACCTCTCTTACCCCTCGAAGAGCTGGAGGTGGTCCTTTCTGAAGAATGGGCCAATATCCCTCTACAAATTGTTCAGACAGAGTATAAAAACTTTCCTAGAAGGACTGAAACAGTTTCAAAGCCCAACGGTTAACTTTCTCGATATTACTAGATATTCAGTTTTTGTAAGACTTTGTCAGTCCGTGCATCTTTAATTATAAACCAATTTAAATTTAATAGCAATTGCATCATCATTACAACAATATCACATTATCAGACAAATGCCATTGCATGACCAAGAGCTAGAGGGACCAGAAAAGAATGAACACAGATTTAGTAATTTGCACGTTTTACTGCAAGTTATATACAAGTCACAAATTTATTGTGTTTGCACTTTGGGAGGCAAAATACAAAAATAAAACACAAAATACATAAAAAGTACACAAACAGTACATAAAAAGAATAATAAATACAAAGGGCCCTCCAGCAGAGACCTTCCTGCAGGCAGCACATTCGCCCTGAAAATTGGGATCAAGGCTATAACTGAAGAATGTTAGCACGCGCGCGTATGTAGAGGAGTGCATGTGGAAACCTGTGCTGTGATAAAAACATCACTATGACCCTGCATAACCCTAAGTGGCTGATCTCATTCACTCTGACTCACCATCTCTTTAAGGACAAGAGCTTACATTCCATTTCAAGCAGAGGCCCATGGGCATTACTGAATAGAGTATATATATATAAGACATTAAAAAGAAAATAATAACCTATATGTGCAAATGTGTTCATTTTCAACAGTGGGAGGCGTGGGAGGAGGTGGGGCTCATTGGACAGTTGGTCAGAGAAAATCAAATCTTGCCCTGGTGTTGAAATTCAGGCCTGTTTTTTCCCCCACAGAATAAAGTGAGCAGATATTACTTGTGATTTGTAAAGCTGTGTCCACATCTCACTCCCAGGTACAGGAGGGGAGGGACACCAGCACTTCTCTGCCCCTGAGGATGAATCTTCTGATCCCCGATGGCGATATTCACTGCACGATCTGTGGCATTTCGCTCCAGGCCTTAGCCTTCTTTTTGGCTAGAGCCAACCAGGGGGGCTGGTCCTGACCGGTCTGTGCGGCGGAGGAGAACGCCCTCTTCCCTTCCTTCTCTCCGCTCGGGGACTTGGGCGTCTCCAGGGAGCAGGACACTGCGGAATAGATGGATCTCTTTGTGGTCAGTCAGTTCTTCCCAAACAAATTAGGGAAAAATAATGATCAACACATAATAATAATAGTAATCATAGTAGTAGTATTAATACTACTACTACTACTACTAGTAATGAGAACAATAATAATAATCAAATGAAGTAGGATAAGAATTAAAAGATATATTGTACCGCCTAGATCTCATTTCCAAAAGTAAAAAAAAAAAAAAAAAAATGGATGGTGAAGTAAAAGGCATTTAAAGAAAAAAATGATCCCATAGTAAACCATCCCTGACCAGTATTAAACAAAAAACAGTAACATTACATGAGCATGATGTCCAGTGTTTAACAATCTCAACATCATTTCATTTTGGAAACATGCACACATTTCAAATTTGTTGCATCAGGTAAAACATCAAGCATCCCGGGCAAAATATTTTTACATGCGGTACGACTGACAAAATGTGCACAGATAGATCACTACATCAATTGCAATTTTCCTCCAGCTGTGAGAACTAACTGGTAATTTAGATCCCCAAAAACAGAATGATGTGTAATATAACTAAAGGTATTAATATAAATATTGCATCATGATTGTGTAGTGTTTCATTCCATCATTGTAAAATTCATCATCATTGCAAAATTTGTGTCATTACTTGCAGTCATAGATTTAGCCTGGATAATATTGTAATTTCAGTGTGGAGCCTGCGCGCTATTTCTGTCAGCCAGCTTCACCTAACCACAGATGAATATACAGGCGTGGCTGAAGAATATGCAAAACATGTCAGTTCAAAATATAAAGTGATACTCAGGAGTTATTGGTTTTGCTGATGTCATTTATTCCTACCCACTTCAAATTGGAACAGAAAATTTGGATAGAAAAAATGCGTAAAGTAGCCAATATTTACATCGCTGGAGAATAGAATACATAATTCCCAGAGGCAGAGACGGATTTGTGGTCAAGGAAAGTTTCATCAGACAGTAATGTTCATTTCTCAATCGACAAGAAGTGCTGGAGGAATCTTTTGCTGAAGGATTGTGGGGCATCTGAGATCCAAGAGATCCACATTCCCTGTTGCAATCAAATGAAAAATCTCCCTGGCCTTATATGCCAATACTTACTGAATTCTGTAAGCGTAAAGTGATATTTTTAATTTCTGACTTGCGATTTGCCAACAAGTTATACAGCACATACTAGAAAGTGCAATACAAAGAGACATGATATTTACCACTACATTAATGACGCTCAAATTACAAATCAATATTTCACAGTATGCAGCCAGTGCTTCGCGGTGAACTGCGCTGCATAACACAATGCAGTCTTAGGTGAAGTCCCACCGAGACCCAGGTGATAGTAATAACTTAGTTGTCCTGTGAGCGTGTAGAGCAGGACCTGATTGCGGCCCTATGCTGGTAAATGCACACCATTATGCAGAGTATTATAAGGTCTTCTGTATACAGTGGTACAGTATGTAGTATGTTGTAAACAAGTATGCAATTTTGAACACAGCTTTTGACCTCTTGATGAACACCCTGAATGCATTTGATATATTAAAAAAACATAAATGTGCCAAATAACTTTCTCATGACAGTATAGCTTATGATGAATAATTGATAAAATGCTATACGTAATGTCCAGAAAATAAAGGCAAGTGCCTTGACAAAAATTAAAAAAAGAGAGAAGTTAACTTGCATGCCGACTGCTCGTGTGTGTACACCAGAGGTCTGACATAGGGTGGTAGTAACTGTACTGAGGTGACCCCCACCTCTTCTGATGCATCTCTGTTCTTTTTATACACCAACTAGTGGCTATCGCATAATGTCCGCATGCATTTAAATGCACCCCAGAGAACCAATCCCGTTGATTGATTGCTGATGAGGTTGGTACAGCACTTTCCTGCATCTACTACAACCTTAACCATAACTCTTCTTTCAGGTACTGATTTGAATATAATACAGGTCTAAGATGATCTACAAACGCATTCTTTTTCAAATACACTTCCTATAACAATGTAAATTTTTTTGGAAATCATTTTGTAGAATGAAAAAAATAAGTTTGGGCTGTAACAAAGGATTCCTGCAGTTACTGTGCATTTCTGCTAAAGTCCATCCGGAGGCAAAATCTTTATTGTGCATTTTGGAAAATGGCACAAACCCAACACTGTTGTAAGAGCACAAAGCCTGTATTTTCACGGGCAGTTTTTCTCCATGTGAATTCAAATATGTTACATTCTCTGGAATACAGCAGAAAGATTATATTTACCTGTAAGAGGTGAGCTTGGAAGATTAGCTTCATCCTGTAATCAAAGATCAAAAAACAAATTAATGGCAAACCACAATGCTATCTTTCAAGACTCCACAAAAAATTAACCAAATTAGCAGCACTGTCACACAGTGGATTGTGCTGCTGTCTTGCAATGAGAATCTTCTGGGTTCGAGTTCTGGACAGTTTTCAGGTTACCCCCGTGTTCATCTGAGTTTCCTTGGTGTACTCTAGTTTCCTCCCAGCCCAAAAAATATGCACCATAGGAACACTCCCTCCAGAACCCTGAACAAGGTTCTGGCTTCAGAACTGGAGTTAGTCCCCGGGCACTGCACTGTGGTTGCCCCTAATTAACCAAAACGGGTGAAATACAGAAGGCAGATTTCTCCTCTGGTTTGAATAAAATGCATCTTATTTTAAAATTAACGGTGCTTGTTTACTCCGTGGCCATTTTTGACAAGCAGATCAGACCTGAAGTACTCATAAATGGCCAGAAGGTGTCAGGCTTGTTAGCACGAATAAGGCACTACAAACTCTCGTCCAGGAGAATTCAGGGGGGAAAAAAAAGTTTCATAAATATTATTTCTAAAAATGGTGTTTAAAAGTAAAATATAATTACATTGAGCAAAACCAATCCGGGATCTCGCTGGTTGACAGCTGAACTGCTCAAAGACTTGACACATGCCCTCTCGACATGCACACATTTCCTTTTAATTCATCAGAATTAAAGGTTGTTGTGATAGGGCCTTAATATTTGCACAAGCAGATACTTTTCGAGAAGTTATTTTCCAAATATCCAATATAAATACATGGAGATCAACTTTGTTGTCTTCATGCAATACAAAGAAAGGGAGACAAAATATCTTATCAATATAGAGCGAGTATTTTAAGTCCTGGAGTGTTTCAGTATTTGATTAATGTTTTTGTTAGCCCTAGAGCACTGATTAAAGGATTAGCCCAGCAGGAGGAACATGAGTTAAGAGGCAGAAGGATGTTGGCACAGTGCCATAAGAGCGAGGTTCAGTGTGGGTACATTACTCAGTTCTCATGTGAAATCACAAAAAACTGACCTTAAAACCAGAGGACTGAATCTTCTCAATTGGTTCATGAAAGAAACAGAGGTGATTCGGAAGGCACAAGTGAGAGAAATATCACTGTGACTCTACTGACTACTGCACTGAGCACAGCGGGTTTTGAGATGACGCAAAGAAATGATTCCCACATCTTAGCACTTTCATCTATATTTTCATTACAGTGAGATGACAGAAAAATTTACGGCAGGGCATTTTTCATAAAAATCAAACACACTGAACTGGAGAAGGCAGTCCCTAAGTGTGCATTCAACACATCAATGATTTTCAAATGTTCTCCAAGGAATGGAGATGAAAGGTGAGAAAGCCCGCCAAAATTGCACTGCAGCCATAATAGAATTTATAGAAGACTCACCACAGCGCCTCATTTCCATTTTATTAAACCACAGGTGCCAATACTTGACACATACAGCGTGGTTTTCTTTGAAAACTAGATAACGTACTTAAATTATCCACATAATAAAAACTGTACTCCCAGTTCTGTCCACCTGCACAGTCGTCAATCCAGTATTTACCAGCCCAGAAAAAATGCACTTTGAAGACCCTCCTCAGTTTAGCTGTTATTCTCTGCCTTTCCGGACTGACAAACAGACCTGCTCAGTAACACTTCACGCCCACCAGCACCATATATGCACCTGCTTCCTCCCACAGCCTTGCTAGACCTCCCCACCTCTCTCTCCCTCAGTGGTAATGTCACTTTTTTCCATGTTCACCTCAGTATGTTAGCCAATCAGAGCAGAGCTCATTATCATAGAAGGGCCGCTAACTCAAAATATCCATTTCTTCAAAAGTGAGGGAGATAACAGAAAGCAAATTTTGAAATTTTTTATGGTACTTCCTGCTATAAAGTTAACAAAACTCCCTTTTGGACGTCCACTGATAATAAGAAAACTATTATTACATCATCTTTGAGCATCTACAGTGATAAAAGTCCTGAAATAATCAATCCAATAGTATAATAATCAGGTAAAACCACAGACTGTATAAAAAGATGGACGCAGCGCCCGAGTCTGAAAAGGGAAGCCCATCTCTGAATCTCTGAAAATTGCATTCTATTTAATCAACAGCAGATGGCGACGTCTGTGGTTGCAGAGAGAAGTTCAATGCTATAGAAGTCGATGAGAAAATGACCCTACTTTGCCACCTGATTATTATATCCCCGAACGGCGTTTCAGGGATATTATGTTTTTGATCCGACCGCCGCCGCCGCCTGATAACCTACGTGTTAACGCAATAACTTCAGTAATATTTCAATTAGAAAATTTATGTTTTGCATATAAGTAAGTATCCTAAAGAGGAAGATCTAATTCAATTTTGGACAATTTACAATTTCTAGATTGGCCACCAGGGGCCAAAAACGGAAAAAATCACTGTTTGTACCATATCTCTGGAAATCTTTGTCCGATTGACCTCAAATCAAGTGCAAATGAAAGGTCATGACCAGAGGATGTGTCCCACGATGACATGATACCTGTTTTTTTGAAAATTTTGACACAAGGTGGAGCTTTGTCACATCCGGTTTCAAAATGTCAAAATGGGGCTGTTCAAATTGCCAAAATCGAGGCTTTCAAAATGGTGTGCTGAAACCAATGGGTGACATCACGGTTTCTTCGTCCATCTTTTTATACAGTCTTTGGGTAAAACCTAATATGGACCTTTGAAGTGTGAGAATAAATAACTTGAAATGCAAGGCAGTAGTTCTCTATGTATTTGAACTACGCATTACTAATCATGTCATTCATTATATGTAGCCTATTTTAATACTAGCGCCAAAAATTCTGCATCTGACAGTTTAGTATGATTAAGATGCTCTTGGGACAGAAAGGTCTGGGGAGGCTCGCCCTACCGGCTCAATGGAGCTTTTGCGACCAGGGCTCTCGTCTATCGGGTTCTCCTGGAAGCTCTTCTGCTTCTGTTTGGCCACGGAGATCCAACTGGGTGAGGAGGTCACTGGCTCCGTCGGACCCCGGCTGAGAGGGGATTCTGAAAAACACCAGAGAGGAAACAAAAATTTATACAGTGTCCACATACCAGTGCGAGCACAGACAGCACACACACACACACACACACACACACACACACACACACACACACACACACACACACACACACACACACACACACACACACACACACACACACACACACACACACACACACACACACACACACACACACACACACACACACACACCTCACTCTCACTCTCACTCTCAAGCATATGCACATGTATCGCATAAGGAAGTACATACTGAATGTCTATTAACCCAGAGCCTGAAACACAGGGTTACACAAACAAAGATCATTTGGTGTCTGTGGTCCTTAAATGTGTAAAAAGTGTAATAAGTGAAAAGGAATGGCAACATTACAAAGTGGTAAATACTATACTGTGCCAACCTTTCCTTTAAAAAAAAAAACAGTGTGAGAATCAAGATTCAACTACCATACAGGCCAGCAGACAGTGTCATTACTACGCAAGATTATCGGGAGAAATACACGAGACAGACACGAGAATATCTCGATGCAGCGTAAATGTACGAGTCACATATATCCTGCGCAGGAAAAGTAATAGGCCTAGTGCCGGTTATATTTTCCATTTCAGTACATTACATCGGCAAAATCTATGCCAAACAAATATCGAACAAATAATTACTGTACACTTAACCAATTCAAATTGAAGGAAAAAAGACATGAAATAGGAGCTCTGTCATTTTCAGGACTCTGCAACAGTTACAGAGATGCCAAGTTTCGCGCGTTAGGCATGAGTCTCTGGCATTCACGTTCCTGTGCCATAGTCAGCAATTATTCTATTCACGCGCAGTGAAGAAATTCACTCGGGGAATTTAAGTCATTGTGCATGAAGTTGATCAGTTTCACGTGCATTACGATGAATTTCTCCACTAGTGATTCGAAAATCGATTATGACTCGGGAATTCTCACGCTTGTCTTCACTGAGGGATTGAAAGCAATGGAATTGCAAAAAGACGTATCAAATGGTCTTATTTGATTTAAACGATCATGAAACACCTGCATTGTTTCCAATCCCTGAGTGAAGAGAAGCAGGAGAAGTCCGGAGTCATAATCGCTTTCCATTTCACTAGCGGCGAGGTCCACCTTTACGCAGAAACTTCAATGCACAAGGTTTTAATTCCGCGTAATAATGTGATTAATAAGCGTTCATTGAATAATTGCAGACTACAGTGGATAAGTCTAAAAAATGCGCGAGAATGCGTGAGACTTGGGATCTCTGGCAACAAGGCGTCGCATTAAATATAATTTGACAAGTGAATCGATAGATTTGTTGCTTTATTTATGACGCAATGAGACGCACAGAAAACATTCTATGGTGCATTTACAATATTAATGTTTAAGAATAAACCAACATCGTCAAACAGAAGGTTGTCAAACAGCAAACATAATATGAGTTATCTCATATTACAGTAAACAGGCTGAAATAAATGCAAAATTACAATCTACATGTATGTAGCACATTATGTTTTATTCAGACCAGCGGTACATGTATGCTAAGATTTTCTAAGTGATTTTTCTACCGCTGCTGGATATCGCAAACTCTTCTTCAGACCACCCTCGATTTTCACGGATTAGTGATTAGCGATTACCAACAACAACGCAGCAACAACTTATTATATCTACTAAATCTGCATATAAAAAGTAATTCTCAGTAACAACTGTGCATAGGCCTTATTCGGACTACATCACGTCACGCATTTGGCAGACTCAGGCGTACGTGTGTAGGTTCGGCGACCTGCCTACAGCGAAGCTCGTCTCGACATAGTATGAGGTTGATGATAGCGCACAACCTGAAGAGAAGATTATCGCGAGAAATCCACGAGATATACACGAGATGTCTCATGGGTATTTGGCAGTATCTGCTGGCCTGTACGGTAAAAGTTCACTTTGAAAAATCAATAAAATTACCGTGGCGAAATGTCAAATAATATGCCGCTATACTGTTTCCAATGTAATTCCAGTCGAATATAACTTCAAAAATGTTGCTTTCAGTTTTAATTTTTTATTTAACATACATCCCAACTTCTGATTTGGGGTTGTAATCAAAGACCTTGTAGTAAGAAAATACTTCACTACTATTTCTATGATGTGCCAAAAGAATTAATATCGTTCTTAAAATTTTGCAACTGGTCCTCAGGGTGCTGAACCCATTCCAACATCCGGCTGACCATGAGACACAGACAGCCTCATACAAAGATCTAATTATGTGCTATTATACTGAAATGAGGTCAGAGAGTTTACTGCTACCCACAGACACATATAGATACAGCACACTGCGGACGGAATAACATGGCTGTTTTACTTTTAGAAGAAGCATAAAAACGCTGAGCACAAATATTTAACTCTCAGAGTAACAGATATGGAATGTCTAGGATTCAATAAATATTTGCCTTGCCTTCAAGAAAACTAAACAATTGAGAAATATTTATCTTTTTCAATCACAATGATGGTCAGGTGAGTTCAAATTTAAAAACAAATATTTATGTAATACATGCCAATATCCATTTTTTGCTTAGACTGTCTGTCAGTTTTGCTCTGAGTGTCTGCTAAGTAGATATGAGCACAGCCAAAGCCAGCACCACTGTTATAAACAGTAATTCAGTCACAGCTGCCAGTACCTGCTGTTTTCCTGGGCTTGGCAGAGCTGTCCTCAAGCGGATCAGGCTTTTTAGGCAGGGCGGGTTTAGTGGTGGAGAGTCCAGCTTGGGTGCGTCTCGTCGATGCTTCAGGCTCGTCAGGGAGTCCGGTTGCGGAGGAGTCGCCAGATCCCTCAACATTGTAGCGGAGCAGAACCGTAGTCTTCCTCAGCTTGACCCCAAATGGGCTTTCGGTGGAGTCCGTTCCCTGAGTTGGGGACTGCCTGACAGGGGAGAGGGACGGCCAGCTTTTGGGGGGGTCCTGGGAGAGCTCCGGTTCAGGCAGCTTTTCTGAAGACCCCTCCTGGAAGGCCTCGGGATTGATGGGTGAGGGGAAGGGGGGCTCTTTGGGGGTTCCTCCTGAGTGAGACCGCTGCCAGGCAGGAGCAATGGTGAACCTGACTTTACTGGACTCAGGAGTGTCTAGAATAACGTTATTTCCATCAGCAACACTTGAGAAATTGCTGGGTCCCTCCCCGTCTGGTACTGCACTGCTGAGAGAAGGCTCATCGACAGGTGCGCCAGGTTCCCTACTGCTAGGGGAAATGGCTGCCGCTGGCAGCTGGGCTGGGGAGGCATCATCTCTGACCTGGGCTGGAAACAGCTCTAAGGTGACCTCTGACTTTTCTATGCTTTCTGAGCGTGAGTAAGACCCACTGTCTAACAGAAGCTTTAGAGAATTATCCCCTTCAGAGGCCTGAGCTCCAGAGTCCGATTCAGGCACCACATTCATCTCCTCTGGATCATTGAACTCATGGATCTCTGAGTCCAGCTCCGCTTTCAAATCCTCCAGATTTTCTTCATCATCTTCATCTTTCTCTTCCACGAAATCTGTGGGAGATTTTGGTTGTGGAGCCTCTGGAATCATCTCTACTTCCACTTCTGTTTCTCCCATCTTTTCTTTGACCTCCACCTCCTCTTCATCCTCCTCCTCCACTGCAGCCTCATCCTCCACCACCTCCTGCAGTCGCATTTCCTCCATCTCTGCTGCCTCCTCATCCTTTCCCATTATCTGTTTCTCCTCCTCCATGACAATATCCACCTCCTCCTTCACAGGGATTACTGCCTCCGCCATTACAGTCTCTATATCATCTACCTCCTCTCCTACGACAGATTCAATTACCGACTCTCCAGCTATTGCTGCATCCATTTCAGCCTCTTGCTCATTTACCTCCCCTGCTGCCGCCTCTCCCTCCTCAACCTCCTCCACCACTACCTGATGTGCCTCCTCCAGCGCCAGTTCTTCTCCTTCTACAACCTCCTCCTCACCAGCTTCTTCTAGTTCTTTGGTTTCCTCCTCATCTGCATGAGAGAGGTCAGGCTCTTCTTCAAGGACACCTTCATCATGGCTCACTACTTCAGCCTCCACATCCTGACTCTCGTCCACTTCCACGTGCTCCTCTTCGGCGGCTGACTGTTCATCTTCATCGGGAGAATAAAGGCCACAGCACTTGTCGGTGCCAGGAGGAAGATCATGCTCCTCATCCTCGTCATCCTGATTTAAATTAGAAGAGGAAGGTGGTTCATCAGTCAGATTGGCGAGTGGACACTCACCCTGGTCCTCTCTGACTGGCAGATCCCTGGTATCCGTCTTCAGGACAAATGCAGAGGTCAAAGGGCACTCTAGTGAGCTCAGCACCTCCTGAAGCAAGGAGCCTGGCTCCTCGCCTGGTGCCTCACATTCAGAGTCCACAGCTATGTCTCCGTGGCGTCCATCAGAAAGTGACAAACATACTGAGGATCCAAGCATATCGGGGTCTGAAACAGGGAGAGATTCCTTCACTTCCAATTCGACCACGAAAGAAGACGATGACACGTCCTCATTCTCGCCTAGTTCGCCTGGAGCTGCTGATTCTTCCTCCTCCATTATATGTGAAGCAACGGGGGCACTGCCGGAACCTTCCGTCTCATCCTCCTCCAGCTCCACACCTTCCTCACCAGCATCCACCTCGCTCTTCACCGCTGGAAGACAACCGTTCACATCAGTGTCAAATCTGGCATTTTGCCTCCATCAACAGCCTAATCGTAAGTCTGAATGTTAGCAAGTAACCTGAAAGTTCCCTTTGTAACTGATAAGATCCAGTCAAATATTAATGAAATACGTCCTTGAAATCTTGAGTCATTCAAAAGATTTCATCTTCTCCCACAGGCTATAATGAAAGTAAATGGAGGGGAAAACTTCACTCACTGTTACATGATTCAATGTGGGATCATTCTAGATAAAGCTGTGGCTATAATCCAATACCTTCATTGTCCTCCTCTGCTGACGGCTCTGTTATGGCTGCACTCAGAGCTTCTTCTTTTATTCTGTGAGGCACTCTCCCACTCAAAATCTTCACCTTGCCGCTTTCAAACAACTCCCTCTGAAAAAAGATCATTACCTGCTTTTCAAATTTCAGTATTAACCTGGATGACAGATGCAGCTTGACAGCAACCTGTGGAGTTTATTGCCTCTTGCCAACAAAGTATCAATGCGCCTTCAAATTCTTCAGTATCAATGAAAAGTGATTGGAACGACAAGAGCGGCCCCTGAGGTGCAATAACTTAATGCTGCATCTTTCACTGTGTTTTAAGTTCAATAAAGTCAATTTGGTGACATGAGCTTTGTCCTGTGAAGGTTAAACATGAAGGCAAACAAATTTCAAGGCTCTTCAGTTTGTTTACTCCTGAAAATGACTGCACACGGGTAAATAAAGGAATAATTTAGGAGCATACATACAAACTAGTGAGCAACAGTGTGTTCCTCATTTGTAAAGCATGCACTCCAAGAAACAGACCTGCCAGACAGGCAAAACAGGTTTGCCTAGCACCCCAAGCTTTGAGGGTTTCCCCGAATAACGGGCACAGCAATGTCAAATCACTATATGCAGATCACCCTAAAACCTTTGACAATGAGCAGCATTGGGGATCAAAGTGTTTTCTTTCATCTCTACAGCCACCGATGTGCAGACTGAGCGCGATCATCAGAGCACGGTGTGCTGAGGTTGGACAGGTCTACACCATCATCAGAGCACGGTGTGCTGAGGTTGGACAGGTCTACACCATCATCAGAGCACGGTGTGCTGAGGTTGGACAAGTCTACACCATCATCAGAGCACGGTGTGCTGAGGTTGGACAGGTCTACACCATCATCAGAGCACGGTGTGCTGAGGTTGGACAGGTCTACACCATCATCAGAGCACGGTGTGCTGAGGTTGGACAGGTCTACACCATCATCAGAGCACGGTGTGCTGAGGTTGGACAAGTCTACACCATCATCAGAGCACGGTGTGCTGAGGTTGGACAGGTCTACACCATCATCAGAGCACGGTTTGCTGAGGTTGGACAGGTCTACACCATCATCAGAGCACGGTGTGCTGAGGTTGGAGAGGTCTACACTATCATCAGAGCACGGTGTGCTAAGGTTGGACAGGTCTACACTATATTACTGTTATTTAGCTGATGTTTCTGTCCAAAGTGACTCACGATTGATCAAACCAAGGAGGGTACACTCCCCCAAGAGCCATGTGCCATTGGTTTCACTTAACCCCATGAAACTATGGACCCCTATACGGGTCCGTCATGCTCAGCTGTTGTTTTCGAACTTGTGGAACTTTGGGCCCATTTTAAACTCTAGCGGAGATCCCAAGTTTTCCAACAATCTCAAATATGTCCTGTTTAAATACAAGGAAAGGTGTATCAAATGATCCACAAGATCTCAATGTTTCCAATTTGTCGCAATGCTGTGGCCTTAAAATCATGGTGTCCTATGTTTGAATATTTCTCTCATTAAAAGTGTAATGCAGCTTTTGTGAAGCGCTGAAACCTGCTGACATAGAGTTTGTCCTGTAACATATGACAAGTTTTTCTGATTTGGCTGAGTGGTTTTGCTAGATTTTGTGGGTGTCTGTCCCAGAGACTGGAAAGAGCAGAGAGACATGGAGGTGTGAGGCGGGGAGAGTCCTTACGCTGGCTGGCTTCCGCTTCGCACAGGCTCGCTGCTTGACTGCGATGCGATGGTGGGCAGCTGAATTATCAAGACAAGCGGCAAAATTGGCGGGCTCGCTGAAATCCAGGGGGAGGGAGACTGGTGAGCAGATCTGTCTGGATGAGGCCTCAACAGGCATCTACCGAAAGAGTGAAAGGAGAGGGAGAGAGAGAGAGAGAGAGAGAGAGAGAGAGAGAGAGAGGGAGAGACTGTTGGGCACATCTCACCCAATGAAGCATAATCATATTACGACAAATAATGCTCCATTATCATGAGAGTCAAACAAGACTTCAGTGAAGTCATGACTGACAAATACCATGTTACACCAGGGGATCATTTGTTTGTAACACGTTACTCAGTACTTAAGCACATATTAACCCTTTATAGGGCACTAAAAACACTCTGAGAAGCTGAATGTAAAAGAGTACCGTGCGTTGGGCGTATGTCCATAAATAGTCTAACCATCACTAGCTGTAGACTTCGGTGAAAAGGGCGTATGATCAAATATGACCACACCACCAAATTGTTTGCTTTTCACATGAAATTTCACTGATTTCTAGAAATCCTACACAAACAACATCTATCTCAACTTTCAGCAAACCTTTCCGCCTTTTTAATGCGCGAGTTCTCATCCGTTTTCTTTGGTGAGTAATGATGTTAGGTCCTTGTGAGTGGGACGGGGTCAGGGCCCACAAACGCACTGTGAGAGGTCGGAAGAAGAAAAGATGTTTGAGACGCTCTAGACCACTGCTGATTGGTCGAACACCCTGATGTCACTGCCTGTCAAATAGTCTGATTCTCTCTCATTGGCTGGGAGAAATCGTCGCTGGTCTGCTGCCTCGCGGAGAGGCATGGGGACGCCACTTTGAATGCCTCCTAAAGTTACCAAATATGGTTCCTCGTCCAATAAAGGGTTAAAATTACTGAGAACACAAACACTAACGAGGTGCACAGTTTTCCTCTTCCTCTCTACTCATCCATTTCATGGTCTATTCGAGAAATATACAAATAAACAGTAAAATTTAACTTTGACATTTCAGGTTTCACTAATTTTGCCATAATTCTTTTGAATGCGAAACTCCATGAGCTTTATTCTTTTAATGTGCTCTTGTAACCAATTATGTTATGTTCTCACAGAGCATAAAGTTCTCCAAGAACATACTTGGAAAAAAAAAATAAAGACAACAACAGTTGTGAACTGAAAATACAAATAATGTATATGAAAGACCTTCTACAAGGGTCACAAAGTTAAAATGCATATAAAAAGACGATAAAAATGTTTTCCTTTCGCAATATGACAACTTACGTTGTCAGCCCAGATAAGTATTGAATGATGCTGGGGAGAGAACAATGACATATCTCTTTTTTTTACCTCCAGAGAATGACCCTTGAGATTCCTTTCAGTCTCCAAGAATCCTTTAAATGTTGATCTGGGGATTTTTAAAATTGCTCACAGGCAGAGAAATTCTTGGAATAGTTTTCCTTGTTTTCCAAGAGTTGAGAAGGAAAAAACAGGTCTCAGAAGAACAGTCCCTGGACAAACGGCGTTAAAGGCAGCACTTCTGTGACCTTTCGCCAGTCCAGTGTTGTCTAAAAATACCCCCTTAGAAGCCTCGAGCTACATCCTTGCATTTTTCACTTATTCCACTTTGAGATTAGTTGCACAAATAAGACACACATACTCAACAATTATACATCCTGGCTATTAGCTGTAAACAAAATTCCTGGAATAGACATTCGGAGGTCATATTCCTGGAAAAAACACCATACAGTACCCTCAACCAATATGGGCATCCTTGGTAAATATTGGATAAGAAGTTACAAAAAAAATGTGCATGACCTTCATCCTGCCAATATTCTACTCAAACATGAAGAAAAATCTGACCAAAAATTAAAAAAAAAATGATCAAAGGAAAATAATACTACAATGTATATTAAAATAAATATTTTCCCAGAAAAGTGTGCCACAATCATTGGCACATCTTAAAAATTACAAATAAAAATCTAACAGGAAGTAGAGTACAAAAGTATATTCCCATTCATATTTTACTTTTCTATGTCCAGGAATATGATTAGGAAAACTTACAACCCCAACTCTGAAAAAGTTGGGACAGTGTGTTAAATGCACATAAAAACAGGAAGCAGTGATTTCTAAATTAACTTCGAGTTGCACCTCATTGCTGACAGTATAAAGAGAATTTTTTTTTTGTCCAGTCAACTTCTTTTTATTTGTAAACTTGCATCCAATTGCCTCCATTCATGCCAGCGACACATTTAAAAAAAATTTACAAGTGGGGCAATTCAAGTCAAGTAACTAGGGAAAAAGATTTGAATAATGACGTGATTCAAAACAGCTGTAGTCAGCGGGCGACAGCAATTGTGATTCTGCATAAAAGCAGCTTCCAGGAAAAGCCTAGTTGTCTGAGACCCAAGATGGTCCGAGGATCGACAACATGCCCAGAGATGCAAGAGAAAACTGAAAATCATTGAAAGGTTTAAAAACAATGTTCCCCTAAGGCAAATAGGAAGGGATTTGGATATTTAATCATCTACGGGTGCACAATTAAAAGAGTCAAGGAATCTAGAGGAATTTCAAAGCATAATGAGTGAGGACTCAAGCCTAACTTAATAAAATATAAATACAGCAATAATGTGTAACAGAAATAAATGTAAAAATGAAAGTAAGAAAACAGCTCGAAAGTAGAAAATATTGACAATCGCGCCAATACAGGAAAATGACAGCGTTACAGATGTGCCTGGGAGAGCACGAGCGCCCATTTTACACACAGAGAGGAAGATGAGTCCAGAGGTTAAAGAAACTCCAAGAATCACCGATCAAGAATTACAGACAAAAAACTTGTCTTGGGGTCAGAGAAACAAAACTATGATCAAACTCTGTCTACACAACTGAGCCTCTATTGTTATAAAAACCAACTCAGGCCCCACAGTTAGCGAAACAGTACTTCAGCATTAATGGGACCAGGTTAGATGGTGAAATTAGACCAAAGCAAAATAAACACCAGAGGCAGGTTTGGCATAAAAACAAAGAGCCATTCTGTGAAGAACCTCATCCCCCAATGAAAAATACGATGGCAGATCTTTATTGTTGATTTTTTTTTCTTCTTCTGGACGCCCTTGAAAACTTATGATTCATGGCCTTATAGATTCCATCTACCATCAGCTGCCTGTCGCAGAAAGCTTAAACTGCGCCGAGGTCAGATCCAGCTTCAGCTACCGCAGAATCAAGGTTTTGCCGTGGACATCCCAGTCCCTAGACCTACATCCAATAGAAAACCCATGTGCTTTGGAATTTGAAGGATGGAGAGAGATTTCTCACTGAACAACGGTCTAAGATCCTTTGCCATGTCTTCATATACTATTGGACCAGACTCAGAGCTGCTATGTCAAATGGCAAAGGGAGGCTGACCAAAGTATTAAATGAGGGACATCCAATAATTAAAGCACACACATTCTTGAGAAAAAAAATACTAGTGACACAATAATAATTAATATTATTTTTTCCCCCAAACCTTATATTTCAATTAAAATTATTATTTAGCAAGAAATCAAGAGGATGATGAATAAAGGCATTAAATCATGAACACTTTTAAAAATATTTACCAAGCTTGCCAATATTAGAGAATGGCACCATATTTGTGATATTTTGCCTTAATGAAATGTCAAATATACAGACAAATGCTTAGGCATTAGCATATGCATTACTGCCGACATCTTGAAGACCACAACCACATGGATTTATGAGACCTCAGTAAGAGAGCTACAGAAAGAGGACCCATCCTCTCTGTTAATGCAGGAGGCAGGTTTCGCGTTACAGCTGGAGGGTGTATCTCTGTTAAGAGTGTAAAGGCAGACCGCCGGAAAAAATTTTAGTGTCACATCCCCACTGAAAATACTGATATTTCCCCTGGTTAACAGAGGACATTGGGAGCCCAGAAATCTGTCAGCGAGAGGAACTATGAGGACTTCTGAGCTTTACAATTTTTTGCAGAGTGAAAAACACTCTGACTCCATTGAAGTTGAAGTGCAGGGGGGAGCTGCCCTTCCCTTGCAAATTCAGGTGGAATGCAGCTAACCTCAGTTTTGAGCGGGACAGCGTACGAGTGTGAGTGTGCGTGTGTGTGTGTGTATGCAGTTGTATGTAGAGCAGTATGTGCATATGAGGCGTACATGTGTACATCTGCCCTTGTGTCTGCAAGCTGTTTGGAGTGCGCATTTTGTGTCTCCCTGTGTGTATATTTGACGACTGCATGGAGGTATTTCCTGTCTTTTCAGCGTCTCCCAGATGCCAGAAATAGTTCTCATTGTGCTCTTGCAGGATTCTCCCCCATCGGCCTCACTGTACCCTCACCGACAGACAGGCTTACAGGATCTCTCTTCCTCCAAGGCCTTCAGGAGCCCAACCAAAAAAACCACGGCTTATGCTTAAGATACTCGATTTAAGCCCAGCATTGGGACACTTTGGGCTTCAGACCATCAGTCATCTCAGCTCTGCCTTCAACAATTCTTTCTAACTGTATGAGTGGAATACTCTAGAAGACTGTGCATCTCACGTGATGTAATTTCTAAGCAGATTTAATCGTGCTCTGCAGTATTTCACAGCACCAGTAACCACCTGGGGTGCAATCGAAGCACAAATTTGTGCAAGTAGTTGCTCAATTACCCAGTTTCATTTACAGACACAGAGAAATTCGTTACGTTACTGGCATGAGTTTGCACATGCTCTCAAGTAAGTTGCGGTAATTGGTTTCCTTTTTTCGTGCTGTTGATGAGTTAGACAAGATATGAAAGCAGAAACAAAATGGCCGTCTCATTCCTAATTCTTCTCTCGTGAAACTCCCCACTCCTGAGCTTAAATTAGTTGCGAGCTGCATTCGTGGCTTCGGAAGTCTACAAAGACCTCTTTGGGAGCGCATTTAATAGGAATTCCCCAGCATCAAGTGCTCTTTTATATAGTTATGTGCCTTTTCAGGTTTGGTTACTTGCAAAAGCTTAGTAAATCAAAGTAAATTTGTCATGGGCCCATTTTATAGGACTAACTGTATGATTAAATTTACCCAAAATATCCCAAGCTCAGATACGACAGCCTGCTTTGCCCTCATGCACTGATGAACTTTCAGCACCCAAAATCCTGTCTACGGTTCAAGGTTTGTCCCTCCTTAGACCACCGCCACCACTGCTGACTGAGGGAAACCCCTGAGGCTTGCAGTTTCAGAGATTCAGGGACCTATCTGGCCATAATGACATGGTCCTGCCCCTGGCTGACGTCATCTCGGTCTTCACCGTTGCCCAATTCTATCTCATGCAAAACGTCGGCCACAAGACCCACTATTTGCTTAATATACAGGATCTCAAACCTTGGCATGCACTGTTTTTATAAGATAAATGTGTATACAACGTGCCATTTAGAAAGAAGTAAGACTTCATGACGTTCTACGTTTAATGACTGACTTGCAAACAAATGGGAAGACTCCAGCAGGTCTGCCCCTTGTTACATCAAACACACAGGTTACTTCCACACAGATGAACATAGGTACTGCTGTGGGTGAACTTGATACCACATGTGATTATCTGTGCATCCAGGCTAACCCACATGCATCTATTCACTATCACCAGCTCATTCCCGGTTAGGGTCAGGGGGGAGCCTATCCCAGCCTATAACGAGACAGCGGTAGGGAAACACCCCTGGACAGTTCGATATCCAGTGCAGGGATCACACTAAACATGGAGAAAATTCAAAGTCCACTCAGAAGAGCACTAGGCCAGACAAGGTTTTGGTGGGAGGCGACAGCACTATTCGCAGTGTCACTGCGCTGCTCCTCTAACACACAATAGCCTTCTTGAGCAGTGCTCTCAAATGTATCTGTCATTTCTGCAAAGATCCAGTACATTCATAAAGCCCAGTCACCAATGGGGAATTAGCTGAATCGACTCTGCACAAAAAAAGCTCCCCCCCCCACCAAAAATCCTCTCTGTTTTTGTGCAAATTACTACAGCATGTCACTGTCATAGCCAAATGGAATAGAACATCTTGCAAATTTCAACGTTTCATAAACCTCCAGCTGATACAATGGACAGAGCGCGGCAGAAGCATTTTAACCAATGATAGATGGGTGAGAAAACTATCCTTCCCTGACTATTAATTCAAATTCCACCAGTCATTTTACAATCATCGCAGAGGAAGTTGTTCATTTGTCCCAAAATGAGCAACAGCTTTCGCTGTTAAACGGTCTCCAAGACAACTTTAATTAAAGACTCGGGGCAGGGCCTTGGTTACCTGCTCATCCTCGCTGTCCGATCCCTCCAGGCTCGGCGAACTCGTTCTCTGTATGGACCGGGGGAGAAGAGAGATGGAAGGGAGAGGATTTCAAGATTTAGGTTTTCACAAACTCAGTGAGAAGAGAGGACACAAAGGGAAAGAGGTTTGCACTCAAATATGTGATGGGTTCAAACATCAACAGCGAAGATAAAGTTTTCCTTTTTGACCCGACAGCCCAAAGATCAAAAGCCTGCTACATAGTGGTGTAACAAGCGTGCAACGGTATTGCAGTTTTGGGATGTGCTGAGGACAAATAAGGATATTTTCACTGAGACCGTGCACAAGCTATACCTCAGCTACATTTAATTATTGGTCTCTCCTGTCCTGAACCCTGAATACATACAGGAACACTTAAGGGTAAGTTACTCCAGCAGAGTTTTAAATGACACCCGCGTGGAGTGTCCCTGTTACCTGCTCATCAGGTGCCTACATTTCCATATGTTTATATCCATTTAGACTCTTCTAGTGCCCCATGTCTGTAGTTCACATACTAATCAAGGCATGCAGAAAACGCTGGGTCTTTACAACTGTAAACGTCTGGCTAAAAAATACCCCGTCCACTTGGTCCAAATCCCACCAAAATAATGCTACCACTGTGGCCCCAGAACTCTGTAAACTTGAACCTCACTTACAATTCGTTACATGGAAATATTTTGAACGCCTGACATACTTTCTTCCTACTCCCAGTTAAGTTGATATTTGGTGCCAAAGATCGGCTTGAATTCAATTTCTTTATTCAACTGCAACATCAAACATGACCACAGAATCCACTCCAGCCTTAGCGATGAAAATGTTGACACACAGTATTCCTTCCCAAGCAGGAAAAAGATGACACAAAACACCACAGAAGTGTCTTTTTACTGCGTTCCAGTCTAATAATGTTTTCACACTCCATCCCACTACCTTCTTCTTTTCCTTTAGAGGAGAAAATTCTTGGAGATTCCTGAACGCTCAATCTTCTTCCTGCAGGGGCTAAAACCATTTGGAAATTGCTATTTGAAAGTGGCATCCAGCCAGTTGGACCTTTATATAGATAATCAACCCTGCTGTGCAGATGCTCAGCCAACAGGCAGTGATGGTGGAATAATTCTTTGCATGTAAAAAATAAAATCTTTGTGCAGCTAACTACAGACGCGTTTCCACTAGGTACTTTTTGGCCTCATGAGCCACTATGGGTGTGGCTTGGTAGAGAGGATCCGCCCACATTCACCGATAAGCGGCTCACGAAGCGGCTGAGCCGCTACACACTAGTCGATGCTGATTGGATACCATTGAGACAGGATATGACGTGAGTAGAACTTGACACAAACAACAACATAAACCAAGAAATAAGCAGAGCAACATTTGAGAGAATCGAATTCAAGAATAGTAAAACAACGATGGAAAAAGTTAAAAGAAAGACCGGCGACAAGTGGCTTGTCCAGGCCTTGCTCATCTACTGGGGGCAAGAGAGGGTCCAGACGAGCCTGGAAGGATCCAAACGAAACGAAAGCACATAAGTGTGGCAGAAGTGTTAACGTCACACTCCGACTCCGTTGGTGAGCCGCTACTAAACCACCCAATGGGAACGGAGGGCGGAGAGGAACTAAAAAGTAGGCGTAGCCAAAACACTCAGCCGCTTTCCAAAAAGTACCCAGTGGAAACACGCCTATTGAAGTGGCCACATATTTTAACCTCCAAGCACTCTAGGCAACTTTCCCAGTGTCTGTCTGTAGTGCTGCCAAAGCTACAATACCAGGCATCAGCAGAGCTAATGTACAAACAGCACAAAGGAACTTACAAACAGTAAAAAGAACAAAAAGGAACCAGAGCCTGTTTTTCATTATACCATTGGTAGTCCACAAAGAGAGCTATTCCTTCTTTGTTATTATATTTCTTAATACTTTGTTCATTTGTTTGTCCTCTTTTGAGCAAGAAAAACCACAAAGAGCTGCTTTGCCAGTCATCTGTTTGCCAAATTATCTAGCCCACTGGCTAGCGAGCGTGAAGTCTTTGGTTTATACGAATGGAAAAAACAGAAGAAAAAAATGCCTTTCGCTGACTAAAATATGATAAAACTCTCACTTCATGGTCAAAGCGGGCCGCTTTCCCCAACTTTTTTACATCTAGTGACCCAGTTTTGCAAAACCTAAAAGGCATAAAATCCAGATAAGCCTCGGCTCCAACAGTCGCAACAGCAAGCCGGCATTAACATTAGCATTATCCTGTCAGGAAACAGCAGGACAATAGGACAGCGAGCAGCGATTTAAACCATAAATACACAAACACGGCGTTTACCATTTGAGAATGGGTGTGAGATGAAGGTGTGCGTAATAACCGCGCTTGAGACTATGTTTACCTCTTCGCAGAGCACAAAAGTCTGAGAAACTGTATATGGAGTGTGTGTCTCACAAGCCTGTTTGTGTTGGAACGGTCAGTAGAACTGCAGGGAGTTTGTTTATGTAAGTGGGGGGGTGGGGGGGTGGGGGGGTGTTGTGGGATTGTCGGGAGTTTGTTAGTGTTGGGGGTGTGAGGTGTCGATTGAGAGACCTCACCCCTTCAGGAGAGCCTGTCAGGACGGTGTGTAAGGTGGAGATCTCCGGGGGGCTGCAGGGAAGGCCGTCATCCTCAGAGACAGTCCCTCCATCCTCCTCCTTTTTCCCACAGAGGAGGGACGGAGGAGAGCCCAGCTTGATGGCCTGTTTCAGCTGCATCTACAGGGGAGAGAAATGATTGGAACCCGACACAGACCCCAAGAGGTTACAGACTCCGCTCCATTCAGCCATGCTGCCCGATTCAATATTCCCCTTTACACACTACAGTCTGTTTACAACACTCATTTACACTGCATTCGGCTAGAATTTAGGCAGTGACACTGTACAAAAGGTCTGCAATTCCTAGGAGTCACAGAATACGGACGAACAAACACACAAATTAAAGCTGACTGTATCTAACCACATCATCGTTTTCACATGCCAAGTGTTGGAGGACCATATTGAGTCAGTGTTCAAATTCCCAAATAAAACCCTTCAGTCTGATAAGTTATACCAGTCCTGCATTCCAAACCCTGCAGTTGAGGGTCTCAAAACTCAAGTATAGATCCTTGTTTATTGTAGTTGCTATGGAGAGGCTAACTTTTGATTTACCAGCGGAAATAAAACCGCTGTTATGGACTTGACGGAGAGTTAAGGGAATACCAAACACGCAGCAACCTGAGTACAGACGTGGCTGTGATCTGACGCAAGGCTTCTGGAAATGTGAAAAAATGCACTCTCCAGTCAGCCAACTCTATAAATTCTTGAAAGATCTGTATCTTCGATTCGAGACTAAACGAAAACTCGGCCTCAAATAACATCCCCAACCCCCCAAAATTAATCAAATGTGCTCTTACAGCACAACCAATGGCGCCTCTCCCATGCTGTCAGAGGACTCCTGTTAACCACTCGTTTATTTTCCTGTTATTGTTGGAGCAGGGAGACATGTCTTTGCAGAGCGGGTCAGCACATCGGTATGCTGTGGTGAACCTGCCTCCGGACAGGACAGAGCCCGCTGCAGCCCCTCCCGGTTTCTTCACAGGATCTCACTATTGGCTCCCTCTTTAGTTGGCGAGGCCAGGGATACCGGGGGGTAAATATGGTGTCTTTGGTGTTACACGTGAGCAGCACATTTTGCAACAAGGGTGCAAGCAGTATACAGGGAGTAACACAGATTATCAAATCCTTCTCACTGTGCAAACACAGGCCTGCGCTCTTGTTCCAAATTCCTAAAGTCTGGGTTGAATCCCAGGACCTCGCACCTCACCGAAGCCCAGAGACGGTTACCTGGAGGGACTTCACTTTCCCATGAAGACTGTCCTGGGAGGACGCTAGGCCGTCGTTGGCTTCCAATGAATGCGAATCGGAGACAAAGACGCTGTCATGTGACATGGCCTTGCTCCCCATGTTAATCTGTGAACTTTGAAGAAAAAAGGGAGGTAACTAAACGAATGCTATGAAATAAAAGGACATACATTTCATAAGCTCACAGGAGCTGAAATGGTCTCGTTCCACTTCCAGCAGAATCCTGAGACATTACTGATCTCAGAAATGGCCAAATCCTCAGAGTTAATGCTACATTTAAACAGAAAAAGCTGGAAAAGTGAATCATAATCATGCCGCAGTGTGCCAAATGACTGCAAATTCAGTCAGATGTAAAACATTTTGAAAAAGTCCAAGACATCTGCTTTATTAAGAAGGCAAGCATGTGACAGGCAGCGAATGAATTCTTATAAGTATAACTCCTATTAACAAATAAACAGTCCATTGTGTACAATGAGGGCATTCAGTGGTTGGCAATTCAATTATTGTTTTTACTCCTTATTCTGTGAAGAGGTTATTTGGTTAAGGCCGCATGTCTGAAGCCAAATAAGCTTCACTACCTTTAGATTTGCACTGTTATGACCTAAATGCATCGAGTCCTAATTTGGGAACAGCTGATAACCCCTAATGCAAAATTTACAGCCCGTGCTCTGGACAATTTTAGAAAATTCTAGAGTTTTTGAATATTCTTCATTCCAAACCTTCAGGTTATAGAAGATGCAAAACACAGGGACACAAACTGCTGCTCGACTGATGTACCGAAGCGCGACTCAGTGTGAACAGGATCGGTGTAAACGGAGGCTCACCCAGAGTCCTGGTCTGCATCTGGGTGGGAGGGAGTGGCTTCGGGGCCGTTGACATTGTCAGTGGATTGGCTGGATTTCAGAGGGCTCTCTCCCGTCGGCGCAGGGGTGTCCTTTCTCTTCTTCTTTGCAAAAAAATTTTTGAATGTCTGAAATTTGGACTTTTTCTTCCCTGAGGAAAAAAAAAAAAAAAGAATAAACACACTGAAGTACAGAGCAAAACAAATAGCGGAGCCCACACCTTTTCTTGCTAATAAATCCTTCACAATTTAATAGAACTTTAATAGCACAAATAAATTCAAAAGATGATATCAACAACGACTTTTCTTTCCATGCCAGTGAACATTCACAATTAGCATTAAGCCCAGAGACTAAAGCGCTTGGCTGCTCATAATGTTCAACCGGCCGTAGGCACCCAGGGGAGTTTTAGGCGGCTTGAACAGATCAATCAGCCCATATAAGGTTCTGAGGCTTCTGAAACAAAGCACCACTTCAGAGCTCAAGCTCACCCAGCAACCTGTAAGAACTGGTTGCCATACATTGTATGTAACTGAACTTCACAAATCACACAGTAGGCCTGCTTCTTGAGTGGAACACATGGGCTGTATCTCAAACAGGTTCAGAACGACAGACACAAATACCCTAAAGGTCAGATAGTTCTTCACAAGGAGATCCCTCTCAGAAACTCGACATAAATCCACAAAACCAACATGCTTACATTTCAGCCAACAAAACAAATTCCCCTGCACGCCTAATACACACCTGACCAAGTGCTGGCACAACATCAAGTCTGCCTCAGGTAAAGAGCCAAATTCTGAAGCACCCTTCCCTCTCTCCCACCCGAGCAATAAAACCTTAAAATTCTCCCCTACATAACCACTGTTACATCGGCTCCCTCATGCATAATAAGAACTATTAGTATTTGAGCTGTAACAAACCCCAGCTTTTATTAATGATGATGAGAGGGGTGTTAAAATGCTAAAGCTCTCCCAGTGATTTAATTACTCATTAGTACTCAACACAGAAGAAAACTCAACACTTCCTCTTTGTTTCCATACATCCATGCACTTTTTCATCCTTAGAACTATGGTCACCAGAACCTTCAATTGCTATATTTATTTTCTCTATGGTCTGAAATAATTTAAGCTAAACAATAGTTGGCAGGAAAGTATATCCTGACACAAGGTAGTGCTTCCTCTCAAGGAAGCCATGCGTCGCTACTGAAAAGGTTTATATACAGGAGTGGTCAGGCCTGATACAAAAGGTCAAGCTTGATTACGAGTCCTGAAGAAACGCTCCTGATATTTCAGTATGGGATGGGATGGGAGGGCCCCATCCTGCGCAGCAGTGAAACACAGACCCTTTCTTCCAAACACACACCGCATAAAAAAGAGCAAACCACTACTATAAGGCTTCCAGAGCTACTCAAGCCCCATAAAGACCGGCGGAGACTATATTTATATATAAAAATCCAGACAATCCTGCCTTGGCTCACATACTCGGAGAACACTCAAGATCCAATTACAGACAAAATCTGGCAGCACAGAACTTCAAAGGAGAAAAAAAATTTGGCAGTGAGGAAGAGCGAGGAAACCGCCTCCTGAGCGCAAAATATAAAAATAATGAGCATGGCCAAGGAGGGCAATCACATGAAAAATGGATTTGTGGATTTGGACAGCAGAATAAATTTGCAGTCCTTCCTCCTCCGTCCCCGCAGGCAAACATGGTTGCGGAGACAGCAGTGATTCCCCGCCCTGGCGAGGAAAGACCACGGCATTAGCACGGCTAAAGGTGGGGAAAACCCCAGAGGGACCCACCTCTGCTCCTGCTGAGCCACCATACCAGACTAATGCAGAAAACTATTTAAGGCTTGTTTCCACAAGAAACGCCACCGTCAGGGAGATTAAGAGGGGGGTGGTGCGTTCTTATGGGATCACCATTCAAGTACTTCAATTCAGTTTCTCAGAATAGACAAAACTATTCTTCAAGATCACGAGTATAATTACATAATTCACCCAGTTCAGCGTTATAATAGGTGGCCAGTGGTGCATGGACCCTTGAGACTAAGTATTAGACCCGATCTGGGTGCAGGATTTCAGCTTTCAGTTGCTGAGGTTTACAGAATGTACTTCTAACACGGCTCTTCACAGTGTCCGCTGTGAGTGAGAGAATGACTAGCAGGAGTTCCAGCTGAGCTGAACTCAGACTCCGCTCACACAGAAAGATGACACATAAAGGTCATGTGGTGACATGGATTCTTGGTGCCAAAAGGGATTCTGGTCAAATTTTCCGTTGCCAGGCGTAGTGAGTGCAGTCGTTTGACCGATAACATGCACCATTACAAAAAGCAGAGAAAAAAAATCCCGTTTCAAGTGCAAAGCCACTATTGACAAATCATCTACTTCAAAAGCCCTTAGTGGAAACCTATTATTGATTAAATCCAATAGATGTGCATTACTCTATAACGAGAGTGAGGTCCGAAAGGAAATGGCTGATCCGGCTGTTACTTCCCTGGCAGAATCCCTTCCTTCCATCCAAACTAAAAACAACTCAGAGGTAGGGAAAGGCCCTCATTAACCACACACACCCAAGGGGCCCAACAGAACTTGTCATTTGTTTGTGCTCCCCTGCTGAACCATGTGAAACAGTGATTTTTAAACCTTGATATCACCGCCGTTTTGAAACCAAACTATTTTCATTGGCGGACTCCAATGGCCACTGAGTACAAATTTTGTATGATAAACAACGGAACTACTACGTTTGAAACACGTTTTAGGGAGAGAGAGGGAAACTCATCACTCTATCCTGAAATGGGCACCCACTGCCATAATGAACACACACAGAACAGCACTAGCTGTAGCAAAAATAAGCTAGGAAAATCTTAATCAGTGTGCCATATGCTTGTTGCACATCAGTCACACAGAATAATTAAAGTTTGGATTAAACATTGTCCTTTAGTTTTCAGATGAACATTTCCACAGAGCACTCTTTAACAAGTCAGTTTGGAGGGAAAATACCTAACTACCATTACCGAAGAAGCATACGCTTTTATTTCCACACCCTAACACATGTTTCTGTGAAAAGCATTACAGCTTTTACCTGGACTCTCCTCCAAGGTTTCTGCCGTTTCCTGATTGGCCGTCACATCTGGAGGTCCCGACGCCATGCTGTTGTCACTGCAGGAGACACACACATCAGTTACTTTACGACAGGCAAGTGGACTAGAATGTCTGTCTGACTGCTCACCGAAAGGTCCGAGCCGACCTGCTAGCAGAAGCTGTGCTTTTATTGCCCCTCCCCCACCCCACAATTTGGTGTGACTGCAATCTCCTCATTCTTTTTCCCAATGAAAACTGCAAGTGTCAATGTAGAACAACTGGAAAGTCAAATTATTAACTCCACACAGGGAGTAGTTCACAAAAAAAAATAATTCTGCCCCATAAAATAAGACCTACCTGTGAAATCTGCAAACATCATAGCAACAGTAAACCTGCAGATGCATTGAACGATCACTTCTCACAAACAACCCAGCTGACTAGGAGTGTTAGGAGACTCCAACTCCAGACAGAGGATAAATGGTGAAATGCCCCCCTCCACTGCCACCTGTATATCGAAAGAAAGAGAAATGGATCTCTCCTCTAGACAGTAATACTGGTGGATACTGCCAAAACACATGAAAACTTTGCAGTACTAATGCCAAAACAGTATAATTTTTTGCTCTTCAGCCAAGGGGCCATTTTTATCCCGGCTCTCCAATTTAGGCACAAGAGCTCTGAGTGAAGCTTTCGCTCTGTCCATGACTTTTCCTTAAAAAAAAAAGGTTCTTCTTCCTCTCCTGAGTTGTATACCTGGACCAGCCAGGGAGCCATATTTACCCCCTGCAAAACCCTGTATCAGCCACTGACAGTTAAAAAAATAATATCACTCTTGCGTATCGGTTGTCCAGTCATATCCTTGGTTGTTTTAAGTTTGCAAACAACATTTTTTAGAATTCTTACTTCGAAATTTCTATTGGTCTATTTTTTCTGGTTTTGGAATCTACCTTAAGAATTATTCCTCCAGGCATTTGATCACCATAAGCTATCAAAACAAGCGGATGTGAACCTGGTTCTGACTAAACCATAAAACCAAACGCAGACCTATTTGAAATTGAATAAAAAGCTGTATGAATATCAGTGAGGCGCTGGCAATGCAGAGGGGTTAGGGATAGGACGGAAGGACAGAAAGAAGGAAGGAACGATAGAACGAAGGAACGAAGGAAGGAAGGACAAAGAAGGAAGGGATGTCTTCGGAACAACTTCACTTCTCTGGAGATTTGCTGTGCAAGTATTAATTTCTATACCTTGAACGTACACAGAAACCATTTGTGCCATCTTCAATGTATAGACCACACCCACCGCAAGAAGCGTAAAACTCCAATGGTAAGCAAGCTACAAAAGTAATTTATTAGCATGTCAATGCTACACTGCCATACATGCCAATACATGGAACTTCAGAACGCTTACCCGCCTTCTATGGAGATTTGCCACGCAAGTATTCATTTCTATATCATGGACATCAATACATAATTCTGTGAGCCCTATCTTCAATGCATAGATCACGCGGACCACAAGAAGCACAAAATATGAATGGTGAGCTAGCTGCAAATGTAGTTTATTAGCATGCTCACGCTAACAGTACAGCAATACAGTATATGAGAAATTAATAGTGCAGTGATATCCAGTGACTTAATAAACATGCTTAATAATAAAGCAAATTAATAAACAAGCAAAAAAAAACAGCCATTTCTCTGAGGCAACTGCCAACAGAAGTGAAACACAGAGGGATCCAAGAAGTTATGTTTTCCAAAATGAAGTTAGCTCCCCCCCCCCCCCCCCCCACATTCCCAACATAATGGCAAACACGGAGATCGTCATCACATTGTCATATAACCACCCCATACTGGGAGACATGTCTTTGGACAAATTCAGAGCGGTGTTTCAGAAGAACTACGCATAAGAAACTGTGTCAAAAACTATAGGGATACCAAATGATTTTAATAACTGCCTACGTATATTTACAGCGTGCAATGGTCTATAAAATACCAAACCAGCTATATCATGCTGTGATTGCAAGAA
The DNA here is from genome assembly GCA_029721435.1 of Gymnothorax reevesii. Taxonomy (NCBI): domain Eukaryota; kingdom Metazoa; phylum Chordata; class Actinopteri; order Anguilliformes; family Muraenidae; genus Gymnothorax; species Gymnothorax reevesii. The sequence goes on from CM056586.1 coordinate 2,331,159, forward strand.
CATAGCTATTTGATATTGTAAAGAATACTCAGTAGAATTTAATTTTAAATTAATTTTCATGTGACTTTTTTGGTTTTGTGTAGTATCATAGTATCTAACTACTTTGTTTCCCCGCCAGGAAGTTTAGGTGCCAATGCATGTAAACGTGACCGAGGCAAGCAGAAGGTCATTTTAGGAATGCCCTGCCAGCAACTTCTGAGAGCCGTAGGTTGCTTGCATGTAAACACAGCGTAAATTGCCATTGGGTAGGGGGGCAATAATTGTTCCTCAGCTATTGTAGGAGGTATTGGAACATCGGCAGTGGTAGTGTTAATCCTGCCATCAACTGTCAGTTTCAAGAGAGCCATTTCAGTTTGATGAGTCAGAGAAATCTGGTATTTAAGGTGATAGGAGGTGAAGAACATGTTTTGGGTGGTGTTTGGGCAGACTATAGCAGTAGGAAAAAAGCTGACAACTTATGATACACACTCCGACTGTGGTTTTAGGGGTTGGCCCAGGAGGCGGGGGGGATGAGCAAAGACTGGTGCAATTTCTGATAAGCAGCTGCCGCCTGCCTCTGATAATATGAAGAGGCAGGAATTCTCCAAGCAGCTGAACAGGGTCCCAAACCGTCTCCCTCCAGGAAGCAGGCTGCAGCATCACTGATAGTCCTCTTCAGCTGCATGGCCCCAGCACGGCTAAACAGGATGTAGAAGCAATTTAGACCTCAGCCCGCCAAGCTAAAGCAGTTATTCTCCTTTTACTGAGAATTATTCAAACACAATTAAGTCCAAATTCCAGACTTCCGGTTTGTATTGCACGGAAATCTCGCAGATGCCAAAGGAGAAGAATCAATCAAGTCAATAAAAAAGAGCCCAGGATGGATCTCAGAAAAAAAAAATCGCTGGTTCAGGACAGGTAGAACTACTGGTCTATGCTTTTCTCTTCACTCAGCTTCAAACTCCATTTGAAAATTTCAAATCACACAAAGCCTGGATAAGAGTGAGCAGCTTCTGTAGCTTAATTCATCATGAGAGAAAAACACTCAGGCTGAAGACACTGCACAAAGGCAAACCTTACAGCAGCCTATGCAATAGCCTATGTAGTGATGTAACTTAAATCCAATAATAATGGGTCCATTCATTCAAAACAAAGTTACGACTCATTAATTGAGTTTTGTGGCAAATTCATGGACTATGACAGAGAGCAGAGGCTGAGAGGTATAGTCCAACAGAGCCGAAAGATCATTGGCATCAATTCGAACGCTCTCAGCCAGGTCTACCAGGTCAGGTGTACCGGTAGGGCAAAGGTCATTCTGGCAGACCCTGAGTTTAGACTTCTGCAATCAGGGAGAAGGTTTGCCTTTTTTATTCTCTTTATTCTTTTTACTCTATTGTCTTATTATGTGTTGATTGTGCCAACGGCTTTTATAAAACAAATTGCCGCTCGAGGACATTAAAGACTTTAATCAATCATTCAACCAATCGATCAACCAATCAATCAAATGGCAGGGATGATTTAATATCGTAGAACAAGATTAAACCAAAACATCAAGCGCTAGTCCGTCCACCAGCCCCAGAAGTGCAAAAGTGATGGCAAAAGACAGGAGACCGAAATTCATGGAGAAAACAGTCAACTAGAATTGGTGACATTATTATAAGCAACCATTTTAAATGGATTCCTAACAGACTGCAGCAAGAAAGTGGGATAGAAGTAAAGCCTTTACATGATATACAACGTGGGTCTTACATATAATTCACAATTAACACTGCCAACAAAAGTAACACAAATGTTCCAATGTTCATTGTGATATTTTGAAGATACAGTCGTGTGAAAAAAAGTATCTGCCTCGTACTTGGTTTGTTCCATTTTTCAAATTTGCCACTTTGAATTATTTCAGATTTAAAGCAAAACTGAATAACTGACAAAGACTTTGTAAACACAAAAGCAGGTTTTCAAATTATCACTCTACTGACTAAAGGAAGGTCCGCCAGGCCCCGAGAGAAGAGGTCATTAGGATACCCGCTTAGTTACCTTAGCCTACCCAGGCTTGAATACAGCCAGACTAATTGAATCACTTTAACAGAACCTTGCCAGCGATTTCCACCATGTTTAAAAGGTCTCAATGTTCAGAAAACTATACTGCAATTGTAAGATATTCTGGCGGGTGAACGTAACGGAAATACATCACCTGGATAAAGTTACAAAACCATTTCTAGTGCCCTTGGACTCCAGCAAATCAAAGTATCGCCAAATGGGGAAAACATGAAACAGGACTGAATCTTCACAGAAAGGGTAGCATTCTCAGTCCCACCATTACAGAGAAGATGACATCCATGATTGAAAAGTCTGAAAATAAAGATCACTGTAATCTAAAAGAAACACACAGGCTTATCTCACATCTGCAAAAAACACCTTGATGAACCCCCAAGCCCCTTGGGACGGTGTTCCGATGGGTGTTTTTGGTATGCGCAGGTCCCTTTATATATGGGGTAAAGGTAACACAGCCCTCCATTACAGGAACACTGAACCAACTGCCAAACACAGTGGTGGTTGTGAGATGGTGTGGGGACGTTGTGCTGCTTCAGGCCCTGGGTAATTTGGCATGTTTTATGAAAGCATGATTTCTGCTTATTACCAGAAAATATGGAAGAGAATGTCTAGTCATCAGTCCGTGATCTGAAGCACAAGTGCAACTGGGTCACGTTGAAAGAAGATAATTGTTTGAGGGATAGTCCCTTAAGATGAATCATCTTGTTTTCAAGAAAGTCCTTAATCCAAAGCAGAAAAACAAGCCTTCCACTCAATGGTTCTAAAGATCTAAAATTCAGATTTTTTGAGAACTGACTTGAGCCCCATTGAGGTGAACCTTTAATGCGCTGTTCACACACACGAAAACCCACCGCAGAACCTACACCAATGGTCGCCAACCGTGTTCCAAGAGAGCTACCGTTCTGACAGTTCTCTCTCCAACCAAAGCAAAACCCACCTCATTTTCCAGTGAGACATCTTTGTGAGCTGCTAATTAGCCGAATCCGCTGGGCTGAATTAGAGTTGGGAAATCAAGCCTGTGGGACAGCTCTCCAGGCACACAGTCAGAGACCACTGGGCGAACTCCAAGGGGAAAGGACAAGAACTCTTGCACTAAGTTGTATATCGTCGGCCTCCTGATAAAACCTTGTGTCTTCAAATTGATAAACTTTACAGGAAAATAAAAAATAATTATAAAATTAAATTAAAAAAATAATAATATAAATATAATTTAAAATATAAATAAAATTTTAAAAAGTTTAATTTCGCATGTAAGAATAACAGACATATGAGTTTTTGTTTCTTATCAATTTGGAGATATGAGGTTTTATCAGCAGGCAGACGATATGACTGATCTCCAGTTACTGGATGCATTTAGTTGCAGTTGTTGCCGCAACAGGCACCAAAATTAGGGGCAATTGCCTTTTTAACATGGGCAATACAGGCGTTTTTTTCCATAAATAAATAAAATTGTTTAAGAAAGTACTCCTATTCCCTAAGGTCTTAAACAATAATTTTCCTATGGATTTGAAACAATTTTATTGTGACAAATATTCAAGAACAGGGAAAACTTGGAGGGGGAAAATACTTTTTTAACATTTGTTAAATGTGGAGTCAGTGGTGTTCAGACATCATCAGTTACCAAAAATGTTTTGATGAAATAAAGTCACTTCTCTGGATACAAGAATCACTCAAATCAGCCTGCAAGTCACACAAAGAAGCACTAATACCAAAAACAAACTCATCATTCCAGCTCACTGTCACTATGCACATTTCCTATGTTTCAACATGCCTGCGTTAGGTTGAGCCTCGTCATCCTCAACACGATTCAAGTACAGTTTCTTGGCGAATGTTATTTATGTTTAAAAACCTCTGGAGCCAAGTAGCTTTGACTGAATACCCTGAAATAAAACATGCAATATATAAACATTGCTGGGAAAAAAATACATGGGCTAAACACTGGCCACTATCCAGTGAAAAGCCATTTCCGCCTCTGTCAAATGTACATACATTTACTCGCACAAAAGCAATTAAAATTCACTGTCGATGAGTCAGGATGGAAAAACAACTAAAGCGCAGCAGGGAACAATTTGTCAGATGCTGATCTGAAAGATCAGAGATTCAAACCCCATTCTCAGGTGGAGTGTTCATGAGATTTGGATAACTGCTTGATTAATTATGCCCTGGAGAAGAGATGAGGATCTGACATCAGCACTTCTACAAGAAAGGTAAGCGGTTTAATGAAATTTCAGCACACGTGGTAACTAACGCAAAGAAATAAACAAAAAAATAATAATAATGATGACAAAATTTTAACCCTTAGAGCTCCTATATATTTTTTAAAAATACAAATTTAATTAATTATCTTGTGCTGTTGAAAACCTATCATGTGGCAACTTGTTTAACATCTTGTTTAACAGCTGCTTGTTCAACATCTTAGATTTTTACATCTTACATCATTGAGCAAAATTAGCTGCATTTAGGGCTCTAAGTGTTAACATATCACTTTCCCCTCAATATCAGGAAGTAGCCCTTTCCAGACAGCAGGTTAATTACTTGCTGACAGGGCAAAGAAGAAGCTAACTCCTCCTCTTGTCGAAAGCATCCGCGAGCCTGATGAGCACGTGCCTATTAATTGCTTCTTTGCTGAAGCTAACACAAATCAGCTCAAACATAAAAGCGATAGACGCAGCCAATTACCCCACTGCATTGAAAATAATTACCAATAACACCATAAAGAAACCTTTTATTTTCCCCTGCCTTTAAATAAAATGGATGATTGTGAGCACATGGTAGCGCAATACTGGTAGAATGTGAGCTGTCCAATTTACTTTGAAAAGGTGCAGTGAAGCAACACATGGAGATAAAAGTGACAAATTTAATACAGGTTAGGACAAAAGCCGATGCTGAGCGCGCTCAGGCAGAAAGCACAGAACATTCTGTTCTTGGGTACGTAAGCGAATGAAATGTGCGGCTCCAAAAAGTCGTTTACAGCAGTAACCCCACATGTTTACACTAACAGATGCACAGAAGGTTACAGTCCTGGCAAAAAAAACTTGGCTCTTGTTGACAAAAACAAGAAACAACTGAGCGCATCCAACTTATTGCTGGGAGAGTGCACTCCATCTTAAACTTATCGTCAGCATCAACAATATAATGGTATTTTGTTACATTAGTACATCCGAATTTTTAAGGCCTTGGCATGAATAAGGACTTTTGCTCTATTAAAAGCAAAAGGAGGTAGAGCAAAATCTTGTATACACTATAGGCCAGATGTTTGGAAGCAAGGCCAATACAAGTCAAAAATTTGGAAGCAACTTCAAGTTTCTGTTCACAATGCCTTTGTTAAAAACTAGTATGAAATCTATGGATTTTGGGATGCATTTACTGCATGATTAGACTTTTCTTTCATTGATATGCACCATTTTCCACTATTTACCTTTAGGTACTGTATACATTGATGTCACCAGACCATCGCTGAATAAATGTTAACAAAAGAAAGGAGGAGCTTAGTTTTTGGGTTGAGAAGATTTGCAAAAGTCACAACCTAAGTGAAAAAGTAAAAAACAAATCACAGTTTGCATTATTCACTTTATGTCATGATTTACAGCCCACCGGATGCCAACGGCAATCCAGCGGGCACAAGGACCATGGGCCTAGTAATATGGGCCTGATAATTTGAGTAAAAATGTATTCTGATAAGTGACTCATTATTTAATAATCAGGTTTAATTTGTTGCAAAGTATGTCAATGAAACCATGATTTTTTTTGGACAAATTTGATCTTGCTTCCAAACTATTGGCCTGTTGTGTATAAAGGGGTTATACTGATCTTCGCAGTTTCTTCAGTCGTGCCAACAGAGGTATACTGGGAAAAGACACTTTACTGGGTCTATACCATGATTCACAGAAAAAAATTCCAAGCAGATTTATCTGGGGAGCCGTTTGCCAAACACAACAAATATTGCAGAGGCAACAGACCATCTACATCCAACTCACCTTTGCTAAGAGTTATTAATCAGACTCACAACAGCAAAGAATGCTGGGAATTTAGGGTTTGTAGCACAGCGGTTGCTCTGGGAATCATTTTAAAGTTCCAGCAGGAATGCATGTTGGTTGGACTTGTGAATTCCAGGATGCTGGTACGATTTAGGCCCAGACAAGAGGAGGCAGAGGCCGGCTATGGGCTGAGTCCATGGCATCTCTGAAAAAAGGCCATTTGTCGGGCAGTGTCACGTTAAACAGGGTGTCACGGCAATGGCAATTTAAGAGAATTCATGGCTGCACACAGAGAAAAATGCAGCCTACTCTACTTACTTCAATTGAATCCATATAACATGCTCATCCAGCGATCATTAATTCGAAGACTCTGTCCTTTGCCTGACATCGACCACCTGCATTAGTGCAGTCAGACCCACCATCCAGACAGTTTTCATTCACCCCCTAATTCAGCACATACAATTCAACTAATCAGCAGCTCACTGAGGTGAATGAGATGTTGAATAAGGTGCGCTTTTTGATAAGTAAAATCCCACAGGAGGGTAGATCTCCAGGAACAGGGTTAAGCTGTCCAGATCTTCAAGAAAAACACTTCGGGAAGCACAAAACACCCTAATGGTTGCCATGGGATAGTCAGAGGTCGTTCAACTTGGTCAACCGGATGTGAACAGTCCTCCGGGAGAGAGTCAAACAAACACGATGGACAGGCAGCGCAAAGGACAGTTCCCACAGCTGGTCACGTCTCTGTCCAACCAATCATTATCTCCACATGTGGTCCCCATGGCCCTTTGACCCGCCCCCAGAGAGACACTGTTTTCACGAGAGAAAATCTTGCCGAACATTCCCTCATAAAATCAGAGCTCTAAAAACGCCAGCGGGGGATAATGGACTAAACTTGGACGGCTTCCACGGCTCACAATAAGCAGTGATGTCCTCCAGTTCATTTCCTAACTTCCGGTATTTTAGTAAATACGGCGTGGGGGAGAAGGGCTTTAAAGCACAGACACAAAACAGTCCCTCAATGCATATTTTACAAACAGATAAGACCAAAGACTGTTACTAAACAATCCTTTTGGTTAAAAAAAAAAAAACATGCGTGGAGAAAATTAAGTTCATCACAATGATGACTATGAATTTAAATCAAGTTCAGAACCATCATTTCTCAGTGCTTAGGCAATTAACATATTGCTTCACTTTTTAAAGCAAGCGTCAAACCATAATCAAAAGACATTCGTCACTTCACATTTATTCTATTTTGACATGTGAGGCTTGAAAGCTTTCAGTTGTTTAGTCACCTCAGTTATGCCAGTCGAGGATTATGAAGTTGCAGAACTTTGATTGACAGCGTGATTACATGCAGTAAAGGCCACTCACTGCAACAACATCAGTTCCCAGTCTTTCATAGCTGCAGTTGTCAAAACAAACACCCAATGGCATGCAATTTAAAACCACATTTAACCCCTCCGAGCAGAAGCCAAATCTGGTGATTTATGAGTTCCCCTATATAAGACTTTATAATACAAGATTTGAGCTCTAGAGAGAGGGGGATTACAGCTTAAATACAAAATGATAATTGCAGTATTTAGAATGCCATCTTACTCCAGTTTACTTTAATAATTTCAGAACAGAATAAGGGACACAAAAAATCTTCATGACAATTTTGTGTTGAAATAATGATAAAAATAATGTTAATAAACAAAACAAAAAAAAAAAACAGAATTGAAAAATGGCTGAGAGGTAAAACAATCCATAAATGGGATGATAAACCCCTTTAGCACAAGTGTGCTTCATCTCTTGAGTGTTGTGGAAAAACCTAATGTAATGAGCCAACTACAATATTACTACCCCACAGACGGTCAGACAAAAAGTTTCCTCGGACATATGAACACTTGTTTTCATGATCTTTAATGAGAAAGTATAATGCGTAGACAGTAATATCCGAAATATACCTTGGATATACACAAACAAGAAACGCAGGCGTTTGAACACCCTCGGCCTGACTTATGAAGTGTCCCAGAACAATTACACAATAACCAAAGTACAATTCCACAGAACATACATTTACAAATACAAAAATGCCCAAAATGCCACAAAAATTTTGGAAAATTCTAATTTTTTTCACTAATCTATGATCGTTCCCCCAGGTATAAACCCCCTAGCTCAAATGCTTCATCAAAATCAGTCCACGACAAAGTTTTTTTTCAAAAACGCCAAAAATGACATTTTTTCCCCAAAAAATGGTCCGATCTGAAAAATTCTTACCTGGCCAGGATTCCCTACATTACCGCAAATGTTTTGGCATGGGTAACTAGTTTATTGATGCTGACTTTAGAGGTGCACACACGGACAGACAGACAGACAGACGACGAACTGATGACAATACCCTTCAGCCTGAAGTCGGGCCAACGGTAAAAAGATATTCTACCATCATGACAAAATCAGGCAAAATACAAATAATGAATGCAAATCAATGCACCTGGAACTGCAGCCCAATAGTGTCCTCGAGCTGTCCATGACGTTAAATAGTGTAAACTAATTGAAAGACATTTTATTTCGTTGAATGCTGTAGAAATTCAAAAACAGATCGCTACACTGTGCAATATCCTACAATGTTCAGTGTCAACAGCAAAGATCAGTGGTTGATCATAATAATCAATGTGACCAGAAGGGTATCAAAATCATGGCAACAGTGTAAAACGGGAAAGGCTATATAGTGAGCTAAATAACAAATATTGCTAACCACAGTATCGAGGACATAGACCTGCCCATGATAGGGCCCCTCCTCCAATGAATCAATACAGTCAGGCTCAGAAAACCCTCCAGTACTTTCCACTTCAGAGTTCTATATCTATAAGACGGCTTTATAGTTTTTCCATTATGAAAATATGAAGTGAACACTTTCTCAGATTGTCTTTCCTTGCACTCAAGAAAGTGAAAGTTGAGGAGATGCGACCCAACTTTCTGTTACGTAGGGGTTTATATACTTTTCTTGGAGGCCCAATTAATTCCTTTGAATTCCCGTCGGATAGGTCATGCTGTCCTGTCTTGGCTAAAACACTTGTGAATCAAAAGATAATTATTGAGTGAGTAATGTGGGTGTGAACTGCAGGTGTGCATTTTCGCAACATCATATCTGCAGCTACACATCAATTTCCAGGGGAGACAGTGTGTGACGAGAACATGTGATCACTGAACCGATTTTTCTTGTCGCAAGAGATCATTTATTTTTATTCTTATTTATTAACTTTGACAGCAGTCAGCAGGCGATCGCACAGGTGACAAGGCACCTATAGTGAGCAATCCTCCAATTACACATACAGAAAATTGCAAAAAGAAAAAAAGACGATTAAAAACAAAGAAGAGAAGCCTCAGAAATACAGAATAAAAAGCTGCCAAAAAAAAAATGTAACTATATTAGGCGGCAGCGTGTACAATGGCATTTGCCAATCCATGTACAAGAGTTGTTGGGTGAAAAATTATCGTTGAACTTTTTTGTGTAATAATTGAATAACTTCGACTTAAAAACAGCTGTGGTATCAGAAGGTCGATCAAGTGCATTGGCATTCCATAAGTAAAATATTCTATTAAAATACGAATGTCGGAAAGTTTCCGTCCTAAATTTTGGAATTTGAATTGAAAAAGTATCCTTGGATTGGAATGAAACAAACTGCACATAGGAAATGTCATAGTCACCCCTAAAACATTTACACAGAAATATGCAGTCCATTACGTCACGCCGATAGCCAAGCGGTAATAAGTTGAGCTTCATTAGACGGACTTTGTAATCACTACCTTTTCAATCACTGTAGCCAAGAATGTACTTGGTTGCTCTCCTTTGCACACCTTCGATGTGAAGGAGAGATTTTTTGGATGCTACAGCCCAAGATTGTGTAGAATATTCCAAGAGTGGTCTTACGAGCGAAGTATACAGTTTTCTTTTTGTTTGAATTTAACATGAGTTACCACAAGTTCTTTGAACTAATCCTAGCATGTGATTTGCTTTGCTGACCAGTACATTTGCATGTGCATCCCATGATAAATTAGATGACACCACAATCCCGAGATCACGCATGCAGTCGACTTTTTCAATTATATTACCATTCATAGTGTACTGAAGAATGGGAGATTGCTTCCTTGTAAGACTCAAAAGTTTACATTTGGCAATGTCCTTTTTATCAACTGACCACCGCTGACCAGCATCGGCAGAACCCTGAGGAACAAATAAATAAAGATCTGGCTGGATAAACAAGAGGGAATCTCATACAGATGCTGTTTGACTGACACCAGTGATTCCAGTTATTGGGCTGTAGTGCACCTGGAATTTGTTCAAACACGAACTGCATTACCACACCTAATAACCGATGTTTTAGAATTTATAGCTAATGGACCCATTATCTCATTGTTTCCGGAGATAAAAATAAAACCTCAATTCTGAAAAAAAGTTGGGACAGTTTGGAAAATGCAGACAGACAGAAAGCAATGATTTCTACATTTGCTTTGAGTTGCATTTCATTGCAGACAGTATGAAGGTATTTAATGTTTTGCCTGGTCAACTGCATTTTATTGGTAAATGTATGTTCACTCCTGCCATTCAGGCCTGTAACACATTCCAAAAAAAGTTGACTTAGGGCAAGTGATGATTTAAATTTTTGAATGATGGTGTGATTTGAAACAGCTGATGTCAGCAGGTGACTTGATTATAATCATGAGTAAGAAATATTCATGTATTTTACATCATCTATGGTGCATAACATAATTAAAATATTTAAGAAATCTGGAAGAATTTCTGTGGAAAGAGGAAAAGGTCAAAAGCCTAAACTCAAGTCCCGTAATCTCCGATCACTCAGACCTCACTGCATCAAGAACTTCCTTTAAATTATGAGTGAAATATAATCACATGGGCTCAGGATTACTTTAACAAAGCTTAGCCGAGCACCACAAGTACTTTGGTACATTCACAAATGCCAGTTAAGGCTTCAGTGTGTTTTCTTGAGATTGAGAGATAACAATTCAAAAAAGTTGAAATTACATTGAAAATACCATATTGATAAATGCCGAATTCCATCTTCAAAAAAGAAAAAAAAAACTATATAATACACTACAGCAACAGATTTTGATGGAATTTAAATCCAATACAGGCACGGGTTCGATGCCCACCTCGTACCAGCTGGCAGTGATCGGCAGCTCTTTTAGGCGTAGTGCACAATTGGCAAATGCGCTACAGGGATGCAAATTAGGAAGGGTCAGCCTGGACAGAGTGTTGTAAATGACAAGTTCTCAGGCGCCTCCTGTTGGCCAGCTGGGCACTCGTTAGGAAAATTCTAAGCTCGTTCATGTTCGGGTATCCTCCACCCTCGTTCTGAGCTTGCAAAGTTTCAACCAATAAGTGCATAAGAAGCGGTGGAGACGAGCGTGTGTTTCGGAGGAGAGCCGCGAGCGGTCTCACTCTCCTGAGTTGGCCATGGGGGGCCACATGTGAAAAGCATTGTACATAGTCCCCCAATTGGACATTCCAGATTCAGGTGGGATTGGAGATGCCAAATTGAAATAAATAAATAAAGAAATAAATAAATAAAATTTTTAAAAAAATCCAATACAGGAAAGACCACACTTCATATGTCATTTTAAAGGCTGGATTCCGCTCATGATGGTATCATATATGAGGAAAATCTGGAGTGCTCCAAAACAACTGGGATTACTCCCAAGCTACAACTCCTTATGCCACACTTCCAAAAACCGCCTTGAGGTAACCTAGAAACAAATTAGAATGACAAGGAGTAATATTAACATGAGGAACTGAAGTTGCTCTACTAATCTATTACACCAGGATTTATGAGCCTTTACTAATAGTTGCAATCCACAGTTCATTTAAATTTTGCAGAACAAGTATTATAACCCACTTAGATTCATGTTGCTCAGCTGCCAAATGCAGAAGGCTAAATGCAATTCAAGTATTGATATATGTTAGCAATCACCAGTATGCAAGAGAGCCTCATGTGTAGACCCCAGATTGAGTGGTTGGGTATGCAAGGCAATCCACAGAGACAACAGAGCATTAGCTAAAAGCTTTTAAGAGGCTCTTATCAAAATGGAGCTTTTCAGAAAATAAATATATTATTTAGTAATGAGCTAAATGTTCGAACATCAGGTTCCACAAAGTTGGTGAACAATCTGTCCTTTTTTTTTTTTCCAGATAATTGTCCCAAACAGTGCACCGCAAGAAAAGGAGGTTTTTCAATAACAAATATAATCCTAATTACGGTAAGGCAATATGGCAATTTTTCAGTGCCGTGAAAAGTACTTGCCCGTTCCCAGTTTCTTCAATTTTTGTACACTTGTCACACTTACATGTTTCAGGTCATCAAACTAATTTTAATATTGACAAAAATAACATGTTTCAAAGACTTACGGAATAGTATTCTGTGGACTGATGAGTCAAAAGTGGACCTTTATGAAATGCAGATGTTATATCTGGCACAAGGCTAACACAGTATTCAAAAACAAAAACATCATACTAGCAGTCAAAGAAGATGGAGGTAGTGTGATGGTCTGGGGCTGCTTTGCTGCTTCAGGACCCGGGTGACTCGCCATAATTGATGGAACAATGAATTGTAGTCTCAACTAGATAATCCTGGAAGAGAAAGTCCGGCCATCAATTTGTGACCAAAATTTCAAGCGCCGTTTGGTGATGAAGTATGATGATCCGAAGTACACAAGCAAACCAACCGCTGATTGGCTAAAAAAAAAAAAAAAAAAAATGAAGGTTTTGGCACAGGGTAGTCAAAGTGCCGGTTTGAATCCAACTGAGATGCTGTGGCCTGACCGTAAATAGGTAGTTAATGGGCAAAAAAACCCTCCTATGTTGTTGAATTCAAACAATTCAGCAAAGAAGAGTGGGCCAAAATTCATTCACAGTGATGAGCGAAACTCATTGTCAGTTTCCACAAACGTCAGTTTGCAGTTGTTGCCAAATAGGTCGGTGCACCAGTTATTAGGTTTCGGGAAAAATTTTTTTTTTCACATGGGTGATATTGGCTATGAATAACTCTTTACCATCAATAAATGAAATGATCATTTAAAAGCTGCATTTTATGCTGACTCAAATTGTCTTTGTGTAATATTAAAATTTAGTTGGATGATCTCAAATATTAGAATAAGACAAATAAGATAAATAGAAGAAATCAGGAGGGAGGAAAATATTTTTTTTACAATTCAGCATGTCAATATTGCTGTACAAGAGAAGATATCAACTGGGATTTTGGTTATAGTAATATAGTGATATCACGAGTCTTATCTTCCATGGACTGAAAGGCTTTACTATACAGTACAGGAATGCTGTTACTACATTAGTAATGGCTGTTTATCAAAAATATCATCATGTAAACATTTTGTGAAAGCACCAATAGTATTTATCGCTACAATATTGACACTTTTGGACTCAAAATACCACAATGTTTGATTCTGTCCAAATCGCCCAGCCCTAATTTTAATTCTTAAACCATCTGGAATGCCGGGTTATGTACAAACTGCCAAATATGTTCACGCTTCATTGCCATGGGCATAGTAGGTAGACGTATGGATTTGATTACAGACTTTGGGACCCAATGAAGTGGATCAGCAGCACAATGGGAGGGGCCTCCCAGCAGTTCTCACAGTGGCAGATCCTCACTTCCAGTCATCAAGCTCCAGAAATGACCCAATCTTAGCACAATCCTACCTCCACCTGCAACGAATGACTAAAATACTGCATGGTCCTGGCTCCAAAGACTGCTGGGAAAAAAGTAAGTACTTCCAATAAGTGTTAGAGGGGCATTTTTTGACACTCAGGGGATCACACAGCAAAATAAACCTTGTGAAGAGTTAGCCATAAATAAAAAATGATTTGCCAAAACAATTTTCTCTACCAAAAAAAAAAAAGAAGAAGTTAATTCTATTGGAAAAACATATCACTATAAAACTTTTCAGCATCCTGTCCTTGCTGTCTCTGAAAAACTTAAGGGAGGTTTTGGTTTTAGGGCTGATATTTGTTCATCTGCTCTCGGTGATAAAACACACAGCTCTGACAAGCCAAGCTAAACAAAAAAGTATTTTTGGACCCTGGTTTGCTCACTGTAGGCTGGTGAATATCACTGCCTCTGACATCCAGCTTAAAAGAAAACAGAGGACTGCAATGATTTGACTTCAGTAACAAAAATCTTGTTGAGCATGAAAATAAATTCTACAACAAAGGCTCATGTCAGCATCAGCAGTCATTAAGCATGACACCTAATATAAGAAGCTTTCCTGACAAACCCAGCACAATCAATACATCCTCCACTCGTTTCTCTTGGCAAAATTCACAATCTGTAATAAAGTTAATGATCAGTATTCTTCCCATTGATCCAGAGCATACTTGACTGCTTAACTAATCAGACTGGACATCCATCTGCATATAGTTTGTAAATAACCTGCTATGTTTGATTCAACCCATTCTTTTCTATTATCAAAAAAATAGCCAGTCTCCTGCATTTGGCTTGAAATTCAAAATTACTACCCCACTTCAACTCATCAAAAATCTGCAGTAAACTGAATGTTGGCGTTTATTGGTAGTGAAAGTGATTTGGGTGGGCTGCCCGCTCCATAAAGAATGGAACTAAGGGGAAATGTTTCAGTCTGCAGGGGCCAGGCTTGGGACAGTATAGCACTGTAGATGCCTATAGTTTACAATCCAGTCTCCCAGCAAACTGTGATCTGAATGAAAACAGGACATCCAGCAACGTCAAGGATTCAAATAAGCCTCGAATACAAAGTTTGGATTAAAAAAGCCAACACTTTTGCAAACAAGTTTTCAAACAACCTGGGATGATGATGATGACAACAGACAAATAAACAAAAAATTATACTATTGAGAGGAAAAATGCCAATTTCAAATCAATGTCTCTCTCTTTGTGAGGCACAACCTGCAAGAAAGGGAAGGAAACTCGATGCGAGAGTCAGGCATTTCACTCGTGGATTCTCTACAAAAGCAAATAATCATGCTCGCATGGTCTATGGAGGAATTAAATAAAACACTCAGTGAAATACAGATACCAATTTCTTAATAGCATAAAGCAGAACAACCGAGAGCTAAAAGGGTAAAGCAGTGAGACTGCATCAGGACACATTAGAGTTAAATGGAGAACATCAACAAACTTGTGAAAGTACGCAGATGAAAAGCAGATGCTGTCCAAACCACTAGCAGTGGTATCCCTGGTTTTAGAAGGTCACATAGTTTCGGGCTGGCTGTGGTGAACACTACCAAAACAAAGCTACAGCAATGCATAACAATGCCTGCATTGAAACTTGTGGTTACATTAAAATGGCTGCAATGTGGCATATAACTATTTTTCAAACTACTGGGATTTGCAAGAGTTAAAGGTGAGGAACTGTGGTTCAAATTGTCTCAGTGATGATTGTTGTTGTTCAAAAACAAAAAAGTTGTTTTCCACAGCACTAAAATAGTAGTTCATTTCAGCAAATAATCAATTTTCCAAAATGACCAAGTTACCAATTTTCATTTGATCACTAAAAGAAAGGACATGGGGTTACTTCATTTTCAACTAGTGATACAATGACAAAAATGTAAAAAAAAAAATGTCCCCAAGACATTTGAAGGCCTGGAATTACGGGTGTATTCCTGTCCATATTTAAACAAGCCCTGTTCGCCATCATAAAGTAGACAAATCTTAAACAAATCCTCTCAACAGCTGAGTAGAAATGCAGGGCCAATCAGCCAAAGCAAATTACCTATCTGTCCTCACATAGCCACTTAAGAATGAGACAATCCATAAAACAAACACCTTAAGCGCTTTCCACATGGAGCATGCGTGTACTGTTCAGACAGGCCAATGACTCCCTCACATTAAAATAGACACACTCAAAAAACACACATAAGAGCAAATACGAACAGACAAAAGTCAATCGCGTTTACAAAACAGACTGGCAAGAGCACAAAGACGTTTCACTTCAGACTGCAGAGGCATCACAGATACACAGCGATGCACGCCTAACTGCTAATGCGATGTGACATGTTACGGCAATGCTACATTCTTCTCAGCATTCTTGACAGGAAATCAAACCCAACAAATGTGCCACACTTTGCCTGAACACCAGCTCAGACTTACTTTTCACCCCGCAGGCAGCCATAAAATCCCGCCATTGTTCACAGACGATGACAGCCAGCGGGAACGACAATAAGAGACCAAGAGAGGGAATCCACTTCACTTCATCCTTCCTGAACGGAGCCCTGAAGTGAGAAATCGCACAGCCGGGCGATGGTCTTCAGCCGCCAGCTCTCAGTGGTAAACTCAGTCGCATTGAGCCTGCTACCTGACTCACTGAAGTAGCCAGATTGTGACAGGGATAACTTTTTTAGGGGAGTCTTCCTACAGGCGGCCCATACTGGGAGGGGGGCGGGTCAGCTCCCCACGGTCCACCCTGCAACTCACAACCACTCCCACCCCAACCCTCCCTCCGCCTCCCTCAGTGCCTCCTCCCTCTCTTCCTCCTCTTTTCTTCATCACATAATCCTCACAGCCTGCTGCCATTGTCTCAGCCTGGCAGCTTTACGGCGGATTTATCCAGCGTCTCCGTGATAATTAGGTGGGGGTGGGGGGGTGTACTGCCCCGAGGAGACGTGAGGGGGGTCCTGGCTGAGATCTCACTCCACCGATTCACACAAACAACAGCCTCAGCCAATCAGAACTCCCGGGCTTCAAAGCCTGAATCAACAAAGGCAGCAGATGTCTTTATTGCTGCACTGTCATAGCAACTTTGCGAACATTCATATGTTCACCCATCCCAAAGGGAAGAGAAAATATCCGTCCATCAGCATGGGTTTATTTCATTATTAACTGAGGAAACAAAGCACTAAGAATGACAGTCTTGAGCAGTGATCATGCGAAAAATCACATTATCTCACCGCAGACACACAGTCAACACAGTGATTACTGAAACAGAGACGATCCTTGTTGTGTCAGGAATTAGATCATTTTGATGTATAGCAACATTAAACCATAGAACCGCATGTGGCACAGATACAAGCTTCCTGCTTTTTTCATGGACTGAAAAGACATTGGTTGAATAAGGATGAAACAACTGCATAGCTAGGCTTTTAACTAAGCTTCCTGTTCCTTAAAGAAAAATATGTCCATGTAAACAACCACAAGGCCGCACTCTCTTCTCCATAGTTGTGACATTTCAAAATGAAACATTTCTTATTACGCTAGAAGGAAAAAAAAAAAAAAAGAAAAAAAATTTGGCTGCTCAGTCTGACAGACACGGCTGGAGATCAGTTTGTTTATAAAACATGCCTCGCCAAAAGAAGAGGAAAGTACATGAATTTGGTTTAGTCTGCAAATATTTCAGCGGAATGTGCAGCACGATTTCAATCGCACGTTCAGTGATGGGTCAAATTCCATGTTTTCCCCTTGAAAGTTGACTTTGCCCTTGAGCGTTTCCCTTCTAAGGGTCAGTGTGCCGGCAGATTTACAGCAGGCAGAGAGCGAGAATCGATGCAAACCTCCGGATATAACCATCCTTTCCGGAGCAGTTCGTACTGCAATTGACAAGCAGGAGTACAGCTCATATTCAAAACAAACTTTTTTTTCATAATGCCATAAAATGAGTCTTAACGTACATGACACGCTCCACTTTAAAGTTAATATCCTATATTTATTTACAAAGTTTTGAAGGAATGCTGGCGACTATTTTCCTCTTGACAGAAAAAAAGACAGGCACTTCCAGAAAAATTCTCGAAACTGACCCAGCAGTGTTCATAAACTGACCCAGCGGTGGTCATTAAGCCATGGCACATTAAATGAATTACAGCCCCACTGAAGATCTGCATTAGATCCACACTCAGTCTGCAGGTGTAGCTGGGAAAATATCTCAATAATCCTTTCACAAATATTAAGCACCGCCTTCCAGATTTTTCCCACAGGATATAAAAACCATACAAAATACTGTCAACATTCAATGAAAATAATATATCCATTTATGGCCTGAATCTGATAAGCCACGTGTCACTGAATAATGTTTGAATCTAACAGCAGCTTAAATTTTCTTTCAACATGTAGTCCGCCGTCATGTGATGAATATCTCTCGGGACAAAGTAGATATCGTATCACCCTCAAAAAGCTGTTGAAGAAAGAAGCGAGTCCTTTAAAATTATTTGCCAAAGAATATATGCATTTCCAGATAATTTCTTCTCAACCTTTGGGTTCTGACAAAAATACATTCCAAAAAGCAGGAAAAGCACCGAATAAAGCTAATGGAAGTATCTCTTCGCATTCTAGGCAACATTAGCTTGAATGGTGAATGAGTAGCTTCTTATCTGGACTGACTGTACACAATGTCTTATCCTTGAACAGTCAGACACACAATCCATGCGTAGTGCAAGGGGCCCCACTCACTATTATCTTCAATTCCTTGTTCCTTCCACTTCTAAAACTCCGGTTCCTTGATTCCACTCCAGCAGAGCTACATCTCTTTACTTAAGAAACCCACTGAATTCCTGTTCACATCTGGAACACATCTTCCGAGCTCATGCTCTACCCAAGATGTAATTAAGGGTAAGTATGGCGAACTGTAAATAACTAAAAAATAATACCCCAGCTGAGAGAAAAGGTCGAAATTGGCAACAATGAACTCATGACAGTCAAAAGATACCAAAGCACTTTGGCAAGATAAACTTTATTTAAAAAAAGAGCTAATTTCGTTTCCTGGTGGTTTATACTGTTTTCAACTTTGACCCCATAAACTACTGGTTGTACTCTATAGCACTCTATGCCCTGCTTTGTCCATAAATTGAGCTCCAGCCAGGTTTTACTGCTCAGAAAAAACACAAAACCTGTTAGCATGCATTCTCCCACGTTCTAAATCATTTCATTAACGATCCATTCTCGGTCATTTAGGGATCATTATGTGTGGGCATAAAGGACACGCGAGTGAAAGACCTCCAGAGGTTTTACAAGCCATGGCTGTAACTGGAGGGAAAATCAGTGATTTCATGGGATTTTTCAGCTCTTCTTCTTCTCGTGTTGTTTCACTGTTGCACTCTAAACTGACCACGCACTTCTTGTCATTGACAATGAATCTGGTACTCAGAGTTTCCCAAATGAATATGGCAAAAATTACTGGTCAGTTGAGATAAATATAGGGAGAGGAAAACAGGCCGCCTGACTGCCAAATCCCAGTACAGGATGACAGAATGGAAAGTCAGAGCTCTGGGATTCAGCAACACAAACCCATCTCTGTGAGAACAAGAATCAATCTGGATTCAGACCAAACCAGTCATGTGACTGGTAAAACCCAAGATGAAAAACATCACCTGACCATAAGGAAAACTGTATGTGTTGCCACACTGTTTTGATTTAGCACATGGGACACTGCAGAGGGCCAAGTGGCAGCGAAGGCCTTGGGACCTGGTTACTTCCTCTGAAGAAATGTCAGGCTATTGATTCCTAAATACAACTGACTTGTAGCATTGCGAGTGAAGGCTTCTTAAACAACAATGCTCTCTAAACTGAGAGAAAATGCAGATGAGCAATTCCAGCTACAGGGTCACATGAGCGCATAAAATTCAAATATGAAATAGCAATCAAATTTGAATATGATCACAGAATTTGTTTGTCCAGGTGTAAGGATCAAAAGGGTTTGAAGGTTTGAGAAAAATCAGATTTTTTTGGTACACGTGCAAAGTTTGCATGGCTAAAGTTAATAATATCCCTCCTGATGTCACACTTTTCGATCTTGGGCTTAGAACAAATTTATTACTCGATCCAATGAAACATTTTCATTTCTTTGATTCTGTTCATGTTGGACGCATCATTCATCTGAAGGTTTCTCTACCCAAGAAAAACACAGTGCATGATTTGAAACTGTAATGTGAGTGATAAAAAATGTTAAACTTTTTCCTTATTAGATAATGCTGCTGAATGCTAAAGACAAAATCCAGTCGCCATCTCTTCTACGCCCACACGAGACACAGAAGATATAAAAATCAAGGAAGCAGTCAACTGTTCCTGATATAAATTGTCTCAAACTTTGTAACATGAGTAGCAATCGAACATATGTCACATCCAGTAAGACGGGGTTTAGTGAGTAAGTGTTTTGCCAAGAAATCTAAAAATTATCATATCTTATTTATTCCTAATTGGCAATTAACAAGTTATTGTAGTAAGACATATGTCGGTAGCAGCACATCCCAAGTACCCATAATCCAGGAGATGTTATGGAAAGTTTCATCCGGAATTTTCAAAAAAAAATAATTTCTATCCAACAATTTCCATGATTTAGGCTAATAAGTTTATCAATTAACAATATTTGATGTAGTTTTACAGAAAGTGATACATTTTAAAGCTCATATTCAAATGCAGTGATGCCAGGAAATTTGACTAAACCCAGTTTAAAGTTAAAGGCATGCATGGTATGTCATGTATGAACATTCCACCAAGTGCTTTAGGCCTGTAACACCGGGTGTTAGCAATTATTATAATCACGGGTATAAACTGGGGGGAGTTTCAAAATTGTGTACCAAAATTTGAATATAGTTTCACAATTCTAAGACAGTTTTTAGAATACCACTGTCCAATCCTGAAAGACAAAGACAATTCCGTTCCAAGGGGCTTTTAAGACAACCCTCAACGTCATTAACTATGACCCAAATAATGTGAAATTCAAGGACATCAGTGAATCAGACTCCGAAAAGTGTCACGGGAGTTTGAGAAAGACTTCCAGTGAGCACACAACATGTGCCATGTTTACAGACTGCTTGATGGGTCGTGTAATGATATAAAAGTAGAAGTTTAATGTATTGATGGTTCAGGAAAAGGGCTGCGGCAGCGAGATGCTGGGCGGGCGGGCGGGGAGGTTCATGGAGTTGATCGTAAGGGTTTTGCAATTTGAAGTCAGTGGTGCCTAAAATGCCACTGACTGATATTCTGTTGAATACAAATAGTTATAAAGACAGTGAATCTCACAATATGGTGAAGTACCAACACTAAAATCTACTGGTAACAAGTGATGTACAGGTTATGAGACAAATGTACCATGAGTGACAACTTTTTTTTTCCTCTTTCAAGATTTGGTGTGCAAAGTTACCCCATTGTTTTGTTAAACAATGTGTCATACAGATCATGAATAAAGTTTCAAATATAAATAATGAATTTTAGTCTGCAGTGCACCATTTTACAAGCATACAGAACTAAGCTTGGTTAAAAAAAAAAAAAAAAAAGCTGTGTTACTTTTGCCTAATGAGCGTTACACTCAAAAAATCGAGTCTGCCAGCGTTGCCACTGGGTTTTCACTTCTATACTTAGTTGATGGCAAGAGGTTGTCTCAATGTAGAGGTCAGGAAGTTCCATCCATTTACAGAATAGTAAGACAACTTCATCATGCTATTGTTAAACAGAGCAAATGTAACGCAAGTAAAACTGGAATTTCCCAGGAGAAGACGACAAACAGAAAGCAACAACTTTCAGAGCATCAACAGTTCAGTACCTTTAGCTTTACCCTCTGTTTTACCCAGGAAATGGAGTTGATGGTAAAAATATCCTATGAGCTAAAAAGGTGACTAGCCTAGCACGATAGCCCATAATCACCAGCAGTCAAGACATTGGCTCCTGGCATCGCCTCTATCAAAGTCTATTTGCAAAGCCTGAACGGATGCAATTTCCAGTGATTTCGGGCTTTAAGACAGTCCCCTGAATGACTGCCCAGGCAGATGGGTGAATCCAACCTCAGCCTGTGAGGCACATCTGCAGTGAGCTACAGGCTTTCCCTTTGTTTTTACACCATATCTCTCCCATCACTGCCACACAGTGCACCCTTCACAGTGTTAGATCACTGTTGGCAATGACTCAACTCCAGCTACAACAGCAGGGGACAAATTCGCTAAGAGCTCGTTGCACAACCAAAGGATAGAGCCTCATGGTTTTCATGTGCCTTACATTGGAGGAGATCTGGAGTCAATCCAAAATATTCAAATTACACCTTCCAACAAAACCTAAACGGAACGGGTATATGACAACAAAATATAATGTTCGTCATCTTGGTAATACAGGGACTTCATTTTTACTTGTGAAACCTACATCCAAAAAAAAAAAAAAAAAGAATCATATTCACCCCAATAATGTAAAAAAAATGTCCCTTGATAAGCTTGAAGGAAAAAAAGCTGATCTGAAATTTGGTCAGGTATGGGAGCATGATGGGAAATTAAAATTCAGCTTTGTGCCCATTTCACATAAAGCAGCAAAGCACCAGTCAATTATGCGACGCATCAATTCCAGTAACTAAAAATAGTGAAGCTTCTTTGAATGCATTACAACTTGTGAGATGAAACGCTGTAACAAGAGCCCCTAATCCCCAAAGGCATTCATCCAATTTCCATTTACTGACATGCTTAGCAGTCATCCTCCGACTGGAAGCGCTGCGACCACATTTTACAGCCTACCGTACATATCTCCACCGCTGAACTGGTAATAGGCCTTCATTGAGAGTCGTTTAAAACCGTGTTCATGATGCACAACCGCGATGTGACACTGGGATTGCAGTGCAAGAGGAATTCCACCTCCTGCACAATTCATCCCATCGGACTCCCAGAAGGATAGGTGGGCTATCTGTCTCCCAGAGCATGCAGGATGCGTATTCTCAGGACTTCGCGCACCGGGAGCAAAGTTACATGTAAATATTATTAGGATCCATGGAAAAAAAATGCTGTATTAACGATCACTTTAGCCGCTGATGTTCTAGCCTATTTAAATTTCCTCCAATCCAAAGGACCCCCCCACTCTAACCGCACCCCTCACCCAGAAGATGTCTCCAACCAACGTTATCTGGGCTTGCTTAGTTGTTTAACACTGTAGGCCAATAATAATAATATTTTTTTTAATAATAATAATAATAATAATATCGAAAATCGCCAATCCAACGGTGATATGATCCGAAAAGAAGTCTAGAGAAAGAGAGTTAAGTGGCCCATTGCTTCACTCGGTGATGTTACTTCACTAGTAACTGGATCATGAGAATCGTCACCACCGAAACTCGCTTCTGAACCACACGCTGGTATGTTAAAACAAAAAAGTTAACGTTCGTTTGAAACCCTGAAAACACGTCTCAGCGTTTCCATCTCAGCTATTGTTTTTTCTGATGGGACAACACAAGCTCGCACAGTTGTCTTCTGCTTAATATGACTGTATTTCCTTCACAAAAAGTTGTAATCACTGCTAAAATTTACTTGGCCAGACACACAGAGGTCTGGCTTCGAAGTCACAACACTCGTTCTTTCATCGACAGCGGCGAAAATTATAATAAAAATGTACTTACAAGCAGTATCACAGAACGGTGAAAATTATCGTTCATCTATAGAAGATCCAACACCGCAGTGGTGGGAGATTATTAAATTTATCCTGGCGAGATCCCGTGTCTTGAAGAGAATGAGTTGGCTACCGCCCTCCACACTGCAAGGAAGTTAGTTAACTGCATGGGAAGTGTTTGAGGAAAGGATTGGATACGTTGTGGAAATGTCGTGCAACTTTCCACTTTCCTCCCTAAACATTCAGGAAAAATGCATGTATTTTCAAAATAACTTAAATGTAATCGTTTTATTTATCACACAGAAAGATTACACCATTGAACAACAGGAGTGCTTTTAAACATTGTTTTATTCCACAGTAGTAGTCATAAGAACAGGAGCACACTTTCATACTTTTCTCAGCGGTAATACATTCAGATTTAACTTCTTTTCTCGATGTTAAGACAAATTGGAAATAACATTTCCTCATCAAATGGATTGACGCAGTGGTAAATGTTTATTTAGCGCTATCTAGTGGTCGTCTTGCAGTATCGCTGCACTGAGCCTGCATCAATTCTCCAGTCCTCTCAATGGCCCTCATTTATCAAACTTGCGTACACCAAAAAATGGGTGCACACCAAATCTCCCGCAAGAATCGGCATTTATGAATCTGAACGTGAGCGAACGGTCCGCAAAAATCTCACGCCAGCTCTGCCCAGGTGTACGCAAATCTGAAAACAGCGAACAACATGCAGGAACGAGTGCAGCTGTCAAAATGAGTAATAAACCATATGCAGCGATGCGGACGTCATGCTGTTGTTGTAATTATTATTAAAAATGAATAGACTAAATAAATGAATGAATAAATAAGTGAATAAAAGAAGGTTGTTTCCAAATATAAGTGTAATTAATTTCTCTACACAGATGTGACGAGTGGCTGCTCGTTTTGTGTGGCTCCCAATAAAATGTCATGGAGTAACACGGATAAAAGTACAATGAAGAGTGATCTCTGCAGACTGTATTTTACCAATTACCGTCATGGTGCCCGATCGTGCTCCAACTCATACATGTCCCCAACAGCTCGTATTCCAAAGATTGAAAGGGAACCTATCAGCGCTGTGACAGCTGAAAGTTAGAGCCTAATTAGCCTCCACAGGCTCGTTCGTTACTGCGACCCGGATTTGAAGGGGATCTTGACATCGGATCCCTTTTAAACCTAAGTATGAAATATGTCGATTGATGATATGGAGGGAGTATAACATGAAATATTATGGATATATAAATTAAATTTATTAAGGCCAACGTTATTCGCACTTTGACGTGTGGCCAATGCTTTTTTTTTCTTGACCACACTTGTAAGTGCGCAAGTTGATGACCATTCCAGTGCCGCTTAGAAAGTACCGTTTAAAATAAGTTTGGCCAAGAAAAAAAATTAGCTTTGGACACACTTAAAATGAGTGTGGGCAATGGAGAAATGTGCGTCATGGCCACAATAATAAGTGCGTCTAACAAGAATTTTGGTCATTTAAGTGCGTCAAAGCACAAAAATTAAGTGCGAATAGTCACTTCGATTTTTTAATGAATTAAATAAAACATCTGCTGCACTCCGGTTTTCCACCCCAACAGTGTTAACTGCAGCAGCATAGTTTTCCAAACTGCAGCCTACTGGGCTCCCTTTATGCCACTCTTAGGACTTCCAAATAAAATAATTTTGTTTTTCTCCATCTATCGTTGGCCTGCTGATAAAACCTTGTATCTTCAAAATGATAAACTTTACAGGAGAGCAAAAAAAAAAAAAAAGTTTAATTTTGCATATAAGAATGCACTTGAGCTGTGTTCGGGTAGGATGACTATTTTTCCTCCAAAAATGTATCCAATCAATGAAATTTTGTATTTTGCAATGTATATGCTATTATCGTGGACATACGAGTTTTTGTTTCTCATAAAATTGTAGATACGAGGTTTATCAGCAGGCCGACGATATTTCCTCCTCAGTTAAGTTTTTTCTTCTTTGCCGTCTTTCGAGAGTCCAAGTCGTAAAGTGGGCAGGACTATGCCTCTCGGAGCATGAATTTATAGGGGCGTGTCATGTAAATTACGATGGTTCCTGCCGCCGGATTTATCAATGCCACGGCAGTTCTACACCGAAATCTGCGACGACGTACACACTTTTAGTAAATCAGACGTGACACCTGGTGAACGATGATATTTACACCAGAATCTACACCAGATCCTACGCAAGTTTGATAAATGAGGGCCGATATGTGTGGTAGAGTTGCAGTTTTAGAATTTTCCGACAAATCACTCTCATAATTATAGAGGCATGCTCAAAATTTACAAGCATACTAAAATGTAAGCAAGGTAATGAACACATATGGAGCTCATGCATCATTTATTTATAAATTGGAAACTAGACGTATGTCGATGGCACGTCATCGCAAATCTCTGCGCTCTGCAACAAATGTTATGGCAATAGTCATAATGTGTCAGAGGGCAATTCACTGAACTAGCATTCTGCTGTACAAATGCTTGTTGCAGTGACAAAGCACTGATACTGATCAGAATGATAGCAATGTGATATAGTTGGTTAGTTGGATAGCGTACTTTTTGAGTGTCTGTTGAGGGCATAAATTACTCTTCATTTTGAAATGAGACTATTATGAAAGGGAAGGACATACGGTGCAGCGATTGGCACGCCTGACGCCATTTGTCCTAGAAAACGGTCAGAATTAGATCAAATCAAACACCCGTCTGATATCTGATGAAGGGTCATTCCAGACACCTCCCATTAAAATCTGAGCGTCCTATCCCAATGCATATGGTAGATAAGGCCATTTTTCTTTTTTCACAAAAAGCCCATTGTGGCCAAAATATGAATCACAGGATGACAATTTTTGGCATGCAGGATGCTATCACCAAGATACGTATCCATACCAATTTGCAGACTTCTACGTTGAGTAATAACAAAATAACATTTCCTCATCAACTTGATTGACGCAGTGGTAAATGCTTATTTAGCACTATCTAGTGGTCATCTTGCAGTATCGCTGCGTTGAGCCTGCATCAATTCTCCAGTCCTCTCAATATGTGTGGTAGGGTTGCAGTTTTGGAATTTTGTTACAAATCACTGACATAATTATAGAGACATTCTCAAAATTTACAAGCATACTAAAATGTAAGCGAGGTAATGAACACGTACAGAGCTCATACATCATTTATTTATAATATGTCAGATTTGTTTTTTACTAAATTGTGCCTTTTTTCCATCTCCCCTGCTTTAATATCCATTCTCTTTGAACCACTGGGCTCTGGCAACTACATCATTGGAATAGTCGTTCCCAGTAGTGCCGATGTCCACCCTGTCATAAGTCCTGACATTCCCAGGTCCGGCATTGTAGGCTGATATTCCTCCTGAAATACATCCCATCTATGCTTAGATTTGAATTTCAGCAGCTCAAGGCCATTCCATGTCTTACAATTGCTTATATACTATTGGGAAATATTTTGTAATACTACTGTGAATGAGAGCAAACAATACAATGGCTACAGTCTTGGGGCGAGTTGTAACTTTAAGCAACGCACTTAACTTGAAGTTACTGTACCGTGGGGAAACAAGCAAGGTAAACATACAATGCAACATGCTATATATATATATATATATATATATATATATATATATATATATATATATATATATATGTAGAGAACCCCAATTCTGAAATAGTTGGGATGAAGTGTAAATCGTGAATAAAATCAAAATGCAATGACTTTCAGATCACATGAGCCAATATATTATTTAAAGTACAACACAGACAACATTTCAAATGTTGAAACAGTGACATTTTGCATTTTTATTCACAAAATGAGCTTATTTCAAAATTTCTGGCTGCAACAGGTCTCAAAAATGTTGGGACGAAGGCCAAAAAGGGCTGAAAAAGCAATTAATATCTAAGAGAATCAGTTGAAAGAACATTTAGCAAGTAATAAAGTTAACTGGCATCAGGTGTGTAACATGATTGGCTATAAAAGGGATGTATTAGAGAGGCTGAGTCTCTCAGAAGTAAAGATGGCCAGAGGCTCTCCAACCTGTGAAGGCTTGTGTAAAAAAATGATGGAATACTTTCAAAACAATGTTCATCAACGTCAAATTTCAAAGTCTTTGGAGGTCTAATCATTGACGGTGCATAACACCATCAAAAGATTCAGAGAAACTGGAAAAATCTCTGTACGTAAGGGACAAGGCTGAAGACCTTTACTGGATGCCCGTGATCTTCAGGCCCTCAGATGCCACTGCATCACTCACCAGCATGATTCTGTCATTGACATTACTAAATAGGCCCAGAAATACTTCAAGAAACCACTATCTGTAAACACAGTCCGCCGTGCCATCCACAGATGCCACCTAAAACTCTATCATGCAAAAAGGAAGCCATTGTTGAGCATGATCTAGAAGTGCCGCCGTGTTCTATGGGCGAAGGGTCATTTAAAGTGGACCGTAGCAAAGTGGCAAAGTGTCCTATGGTCAGACGAGTCCAAATTTAATATTCTTGTTGGAAATCATGGGCGTCGTGTCCTTTGGGCTAAAGAGGAGAAAGACTACCCCTCCTGTTATCAGTGTTCAGTTCAAAAGCCAGCATCTCTGATGGTTTGGGGATGCATTAGTGCATATGGTGTGGGACACTTGCATGTTTTAAAAAGCATTTTGAATGCTGAAAGGTACACTGCCCGGCCAAAAAAATAGTCGCACACTCGATTATTTAGTTGGAACCCCTGTAGCTTTGATTACAGTGAATATTCGTCTCGTCATTGTTTTTACAACTATATGCAATGCCAGAACATTTATTTTCGATCAGAAATGCCATAATTTTTGGCCGAGATCTTGTCTTCTCGACATAATGGTTGAACCACTCGGTGGTCTTTCTAGAGCACGTCCCAATAACTTTTAATGTGTTTAAGGTCAGGACTTTGTGGTGGCAAATTTGCTTGTGAAAATGATTCCTCATACTTTTTTTTTGTCATTCATGGTTTTCTTTGCTAAATACAGGCCAATAACTTGCCTGTTCTGAAATACTCTAACATCTTTTCCACTATCAAGGGATGTGTCTTCTGACATGATTTTTTAAGAAGTGAGTTGCGACGCGCTTCATCAGTCAGGGTAAAAAAGATTATTGCCAGCTGAAACATATTAATAACCGCAATAATTATCCAATTATAGAATTTGTTCATTTATTTCCAAATGGTGACTTTTTTTTTGGCCGGGCAGTGTATAATAAAGGTGTTAGTACAACATATGCTTCCCTCCAGACAACATCCATTCCAGGGAGGGCCTTCTGTATTTCAGCAGGACAATGCAAAACCACATACTGCAGCTATTACAACAGCATGGCTTCATAGTAGAAGAGTCTGTGTGCTGAACTGGCCTGCCTGAAGTCCTGATCTTTCACCAATTGAGAACATTTGACGCATAATTGAACGAAAGGTCAGTAAAAGGAGACCCAAAACTCTCCAGGAGCTGGAAGCCTGTGTTAAACAAGAGTTCCCTCCACTCTGTATTCAAAAGAAGAGGGGATGCTACAACATGGTAAACAGGCCCATGCCCCAACTTTTTTAAGACCTGTGGCAGCCATCAAATTTTAAATGAGCTCAGTTTGTGGATAAAATTGTTACATTTCTTAGTTTTAACATTTACTATGTTATCTCTGTTCTATTGTGAATAAAATACTGGCTGATGTGATTTGAAAGTCATTGCATTTTGATTTTATTAACAATTTACACTTTGTCCCAACTATTTTGGAATTGGGGTTGTGTATATATATATATATATATATATATATATATATATATATAAAAAATGTACACGCACACATACACACACAAACAAACATATATGTGTGTGTGTGAGACAAAGAGGTGGGGCACCTTTCAGTTGTTGTTCCTTGGACCAGCCTGGGAGTTTTTTCTTGATAATTTCGATGGAACCACACAAAATCTCAGTGGCTTGACTGATGTGCTGTTCACTGTTCCACTTTCCTCGCAGTCTGTGCTGTCGCTTGTCAATCTAGGAAATATGAACATTTGTCTTTAAAAAGCTGATTGCACAACTTTTCCATAAACAGATTTTGATAAGAAAATGTAATTTTATGTTGAGGTCTTCACCACAGGTATATATCTATTCCTCTGATATATGGTGCGGAAAGACTCCGATACATAGTGCTCTTTGATACTGTTAATCCATACTTAGAGGCAAATGTACTTGGCAACAGTGCACTTGTCCCCTTGGCCACTAAGCTTGGTGACTATGCCTACTGCTCCACAGTATCCAGTGCCTCTGTCTCAACGTCAAACATCAGATGCAAGAATAGAGGATTAGTGGTTATTTCATATTGGTGTACAAACACCACAAACCTTATGTTTTCTAAATTATGCTTAATAAATAATTATCAGCTAGTGTAATGCAGGAGGAACACACCGCTGAACTGTTTTGAAACTGATTGCTTTAAAAAAAACAATGTCCTACATTTTTAGTTTGATCTACATTAATCAGTAACCAGCTCATTTATGCATTGATATGTGTGAATCTCTATTTCTGCTGACCTGCATGAGACCAAAGCCATTGCCATCAGCTCTCCAACCTTCTGTGAGAAGTACAGAGGATCCTGCTCTAGTTTCGCGAGAAATGATACCGGCAATCACTGCAGGGTCGATGTCATGCGCTGCCGCCACTTTTTCGATTTCAGCTTTATACTTGTTCATCCTGTTCAGATCATTCGCTGCCAGTTTCTGCGAAGCCTCCACCCCTTTTGAAATAAAATGATTTTTTTTTCCACATGTATTTTTCATTGGGTGATACAGTTTTCCAAAAGTAGATTTTTCACCCAAATTTTCTCTTTCAATTTCTAGAAAAATACGACCCCAATTCCAAAATAGTTGGGACAATGTGAAAATTGTAAATAAAATCAAAACTCACTGACCTTCAAATCACACCAGCCAGTATTTTATTCAGAATAGAACAGAGATAACATAGTGAATGTTGAAACTGAGAATTTTTACAATTTTTTCCCAAAATGAGCTCATTTCAAATTTGATGGCTGCTATAGGTCTCAAAAAAAGTTGGGACAGGGGCCTGTTTATCGTGGTATAGCATTCCCTCTTTGTTTTACCACAGAGCAGAGGCGTCTGGGCATCAAGGAGACAAGTTTATAGAGTTTAGCCATTGGAATATATATTTTATGATTATTATTTTAATATTAGTTATTTATGTATTTTTCAAAGTGTGGCGCTGATTGATGCAACTCATGTTTTTGCGTGTGTGTGTGTGTGTGTGTGTGTGTGTGTGTGTGTGTATGTATGCTGTCTTAGTTTTATTGTGTTAGTGATACAGTTATCTGTTCTGTTCTATGTCTATTCATCTGTTTATTGTGTGGGACCCCCTCGGAAACGAGATGATACATCTCAAGGGGTTATTCCACATTACATTCCTAATAAAGAAATTTGAGCAGACATGTATAACTGTTCTGCATATTCTAGACGGGTAAACTGTAAATGTGAAACAACATTACAGGGGCTAAATTAGCTGAAAAAAGGTTCAACAATGAAGATTCCAAGGTTTCCCACAGTGCAGTTGCTCAGGACATTGCTGAAAGAATGCAGTGTCTACATAGTAAATAACTTCTCCAATATTGGCACACACCTCTCTCAGTTAGACGATCCTGTGCAGCAGTTTCCGCTGATGCACCTGTTGTTTCAATTTTTGTTACATCACCGTATTTACTGCAGGCTGAATTGATGGCTATCGCCGAAAAGACGATGAAGAGGAAAAAGTATCTTTCTGTAACGGAGATAATATAAGGCTTAGTTGGTAAATAATGCTGGTCTAACTGAGAAAACCAGGAGGGACAGATTAGAATTGTTGATCTATTACAGTTTTATATAATCTGTAACAAGTCCTTTAGATTTTTTTACTAAGAGTTTCAAAATTTGTGATGTCTTTGACAGTTCAAGGTTAAGCGGACTCACCCATTCTGTTTCGCCTCAGTAATTTTCAGTTTTCCGACTGCAGTTTCCTCAGACTCTTCCTCTTTAGATCTACCGTCTGTACTCTCACACACTCAGAGGTGTAGGACTGACAAAGCTGGCAAGTACAGCCCACGAAAGGGGACGGGCACCTTCTTTGCAAAACGCTTGCTGGTAGTGTTAAAGAGGGGCGCACCCTTTAATTACTGTACGGAAACTTTTACTAGACTTAAATTTGAAATGATTGTGGCCTATCCTGCTCAGATAATGTTGTGCCAGCTTGCTGGAGGCATCCACTCCTTTGGAAAGCAACCAATTATTACAGAATAAAAAAAAGAAAAACAACCTGTTCATTGACAAATGTGTGCATAAGCCTATAACACTGAACTATTGAACAAAATATTTCAATATGTAAAATTTGTTGTCACAAAGAGAGAAAATTGTCACCAGGCAACATACATTGAATGTAATATTGTACACAGACGCTGATACAATAATCCTTTGCAATAGTAACTGACTGAAGGCTGGAGTCCGTGGACATTACCAGTTACTGAGTTCCCTGTTGATCACTATCAGGCCTTCACTGCAGTTTTCTTGAATTTCTGCATCCTCATGGGATGAATTGTTTTCAGCTGGTGAAATTCTGTTGGACTCATTCAATTTGGATGTAAATACCTAAATTTAAAGCTGAAATTCTTGAGTTCAAATACATTATTCCACTTCAAGTCCAATATGCTGTCGTAGACAGAAAATATAAAGCCAGTATTTTGGCAAAAGAGAGTTTGTCTTGTCATTAAAGCTCTCCTAGAAAACCTGCTGAACAATGAATAAGTATATAAGT
The DNA here is from genome assembly GCA_029721435.1 of Gymnothorax reevesii. Classification (NCBI taxonomy): domain Eukaryota; kingdom Metazoa; phylum Chordata; class Actinopteri; order Anguilliformes; family Muraenidae; genus Gymnothorax; species Gymnothorax reevesii. The sequence goes on from CM056586.1 coordinate 2,363,332, forward strand.
AATGAATAAGAAGGTCTCAAAAAAGTTGTGACAGGGGCCTGTTTACCATGGTGTTGCATCCCCTCTTCTTTCTAACACAGAGTCGAGGTGCCTGGGCATTGAGGAGACAAATCTCTTGAGTTTAGCCATTGGAATTTGATCCCACTCTTGTTTAATACAGGCTTCCAGCTACCTGAGAGTTTTGGCTCTCCTTTGACAGACTTTTCCTTTAATTTTGCACCAAATGTTCTCAATCAGTGAAGGATCAGGACTGCAGGCAGGCCAGTTCAGCACACAGACTCTTCTACTACGAAGCCAGGCTGTTGTAATAGCTGCAGTATGTGGTTCTACATTGTCCTGCTGAAATACTCAAGGCCTTGATTTCCAACAAGAATGTCAAATTTGGACTCATCTGACCACAACTTTGCTACAGTCCATTTTAAATTAGCCTTGGCCCACAGAACACGGCGGTGCTTCTGGAGCATGCTCAACAATGGCTTTGTTTTTGCATCATAGAGTTTTAGGTGGCATCTGTGGATGGCACGGCAGACTGTGTTCACAGACAGTGGTTTCTTGAGCTATTCCTGGACCCATTTAGTAATGTCAATGACAGAATCATGCCGGTGAGTGATGCAGTGGCGTCTGAGGGCCCGAAGATCACAGGCATCCAGCAATGGTCTTCAGACTTGTTCCTTACACACAGAGATTTTTCCAGTTTCTCTGAGTCTTTTGATGATCATAAGCACTGTCAATGATGAGACCTTCAAAGCCTTTGCAATTTGATATTGAGGGACCTTTTTTTTTTTTTAAAGGTGACATATTATACTCTTTTTCAACAAGTTTATATTAATCTTAAAGGCCCCCAGGACATGTCTGGAAAGTTTCTTGCTAAAACTCTACTTTGACCCTGCATTTCAGCCTGCCTCCAAAACCCCCTGTTTCAGTCCTTCTCAGAGTTGGCTGTTTCAGAGTCTGTAGCTTTAAATGCAAATGAGTTATATGTGACACCGCCCCTCCATGGGTCCCGACCAATCAATTGGCCGCTTGTTCCGCCTACCTCTTCTGCAGGTTGTGCCAATGGCGTCTTTTTTTTTTCCTGTGCCGTTCCCATCCTCTGAAAAGAAATATTGCGAACAGCCAATGCGAGTGTGCAGTTCCTAGTTTTCCTTTCGGTCAGCTCTCCGTCTACATATTATTACTGAGTTGGCGATTTGTGTAATTTTACACATCTCCTCCGAAACCACGATGAATAATGAGTCTGTTTTCCGCAAATTCCAGTTTCACTGTGTGTCAAAGACGATGCGCCAGGTTTCGAACTTAGTTATGAAGTGAAAAATGCATTTTGAAGCCATTTTTGGAAGTAAAACTGGCTAATTCAATCAGCTATTTTCTTGCCTACGCATATAGCCTGTGCTGAGCATGGGTATCGGCTAGTAGTAACTTAACATACATCTGGGACCTAGCGTTGCATTCCCATACACACAAACTGAAAACTAACGCCATTTAAAAAATAAAAATCAAGAAATCAAGGGCTTTTCGGAAAACATTACAGGCAGAAGTACAACGTGCCGACCGCTGATCAATAGCTAGCTAGCTGCATATGCATTCCCAATTTTAATAATTATTCAATTTTAAACCACTTCTCACTGATAAAACTGCCAAAAAATACATTCATCGTTCCAAAAAAAAAAAAGCCAAAAAAAGTGAATGTTAGATATGAAACTCTTTCCAAATGCTACTGGAATGGTTTGCATAGCTTCAACTGTGGCATAGTTTTATGGTAACGTTACTTCTACAATGAGCAGCATAGCAATGATAGCAAGTTTAGATTGCAAATTTAGAAAGTTAAAGAAATGCTGAAGTTTTTTTAAATGCAATGCACAAATACTTTGGCTACAGCTCTCTCGTCAGCAGTGCTGTCTCATACAGTTGGGGTTGCTCCAGCTTTCAGAATTAGCTTGGTAGCTAGTCCTTGTTGATATTGGCCATAATTGTGAAAGAGTCAGTAAAAAGTGGTTTGCACAAAGAAAGAGGTTCTTGCTAAGGGACATTCTAAAATGCTTAACGTGAAAAAAGCCTCACAAGGCTTAATGTACCAAAACAGCAACCAATAAGCACCAAATTCCTCTCGGACATTTCTTGTCAGGAGCACTTTCTCCAGTTAAAAAATCAAAACCGAAGTCCAAAAAAACAGACGTTACATCGCATTAAATGTTTTCCCCTTCATTGGCATTATCAGGAAAAAATTTAACGTGGCTTAGGCCTAATGTTCCGAAACAAAGACGAATAATCTCTAAATTCCACGTGGACATTGTGTCAGGAGCACTTTCTTCAGAAAAATAAAATTAAATTAATAAAAACTAGAAAAGCACTCAGAGAGCGCAGAACCTCCGCCGCCAGGGGGCAGCAAAGCCAAAAGCACTGCAATTGGAACTCTGGCCCATTGGAAAGACTTGAAATCTTGAACTCTGGAGTATATCTCAGCAGTACTTTGGCCTAGATATGCCAAAATTTAATCACCTCTTCCTTGAATTAATACCCACCTACCCTGAAAATTTCATAAAAATCCGGCCATTAGTTTTTGAGTTATCTTGTACACAAACAAACAAACCAACAAACAAACGGCACCGAAAACATAAACCTCCTCGGCGGAGGTTAACTAAGTCCTATGAGAAAACTGACGTTATATCACATTAAGCGCTTTCGCCTTTTTAAAAATATTTTGAGTTGAAGACCAAAAGGATAAACAGCAAGACATTTTTTCACGGCCAGTTTGCTCATTCACAAGGGATGCCAATAATTTGTGATAAAATGTGACATGAATTGATTTTTTTTTTTTTAATGAGCCTTAGTATCTTTTTACCTTTATTTTAATCAAGCATTAAGCCACATTAAGTTTTTTCCTTATTAATGTGCACCAATGTAGGGGAAAACGATAAATGCGATAAGACGTCTGTTTTCTCAGGACTTCGGTTTTGATTATTTAATTTGAGAAAGCTCCGGACAATAAATGTCAGCGTGGAATTTGGCGATTACCGGTCGCTGTTTAGGTATATTAAACTATGTTAAGGGATAGATCACTTTTTTGAAGTGGGGTTGTATGAGCTACAAAAAGCCTCTATGTACATTAGATGCAGTGGGAAGCTCCCTGCTCTCCCCCAGTTATCCGCGCCAGCGCATGGTGGTGGAGGGAGATTTACGTGATGCACTGTTGTGAACGGTCCGAAAGTAGCACTGTATTTTCGCGGCCTAAAAGGAGGTTTTCCAGAATACACCACTTTAATTGTACGCTATATTACTAAAATGTACAGCGCATCAGCTGCTTGGAAAAAAACACAGTCGCTCTTGGACTATCCAACTGACGTATTCCATCGGAGTAAACTGTGCTGTAGCGATCAGCTGTTTGGGTCAGACTCTGAGCAGTATGTGGCAGAGACAGCATTTCAATGCCACAGAATTACGTCTCAAATAATATGAAGAGTTTGTTTCCAAAATGCAATAAGAGCCAAAATTACAAAAATTGAGACAATACCATAGAGCGATAGCCCTGTGCTTCTTACACATGGGGCAAAAATCTTTTATAAATCATACATTTTTATAAATTCATACTATAAGGCGTATTTTTTCATGGTCAAAGTTTGTGTTTTTCTATAAAATGCATTATGTGCCAATATAGAAAAAGCTGATTTTCTCAAATTGAGTAAAATGGATTTCTTGCCTTTTGGAAACAAACTCTTCATATTTTAAAAAAAATCCCTATTTTAACCAGCACAGCAAATACACAGTCTGTGGCTGCGTAGACCCTGTGCGATATCACTTTGTGCTGCAATGTTACATTAGACTTTTTCACAGGTGTTTCACTCTCTTACCTGATGCTTGGGTATAGCAGTGCTCTTCAGCGTGCACCGTTGAGATTTCCCTGCATGTAGCCTCACAAAATCCTCTTTGGTAAAATGAATAGACCTACTGCAAACACGGAGCTCTTTTAGGGATACGGGTGGCGTATCAATATCAATGTTGAGTGCAACTAGCCGGAGCTGCTGAAGTCCAATATCCCGCAGAGGAATGCAGTGGAAGCTGTAGGTGCACCAGGATACAGCTTTGCTTTCATGTCCAGCAAAGCAACACACACGGACCATTTTCAAAATGTTTGCACAAGTTTAACGACCGTCCGACTTCGCAACCGCAGTGACTGTGACCTTAACAGCTGATTGCTACAGCGCCCAGTTTACTCCGATGGAATACGTCAGTTGGTTAGTTCAAAGAAAACAGTTTTTTCAGAGTAGCTGAAGCACTGTAAATTGTTGTAATATAGCTTACAATTAAAGTGGTGTATTATTTTCAGGTGGGATCTTTTAGGCCGCGAAAATACGCTGTTACTTTGGGATGTTCACAAAAGTTAATCGCGTACATCTCCATCCAGCACTATGCACTGGTGCGGCTAACTGGGGAGAGCAGGGAGCTTCCTACAGCATCTAATGTAAGTCGTGGCAATTTGTAGCTCATACAAAAATAAAGTGTAACTGCTCCACCCTTTTTTCCTCTGAAGCTGGGAGTTTGTGCACTGATGCTGATTTTGGCAGCCCACCATAAAACAGTTGCCGCTTTTGCCTTTCATTGCCATCACTTCCTTTCTCGACCTGTCGCTTGCAGGGGGAAAATGGCTTCTGGCGCTTTCTTTTTTTCCTAGAATGCTGCGGTAGACCCCGCCCAGGAAAAGAAAAAAAAATGCACAGGGGCGTTGCCATGCCCTACTTTCTATGTAGAAGAAAGGACAAAATCTGACTGGCTAGCTCCAGCACAGTAATAAAGGAATGGCCAGCTTACTCCAGATTGACCTGGTTGTCATGCTGCACACTTTATTTGTCAGTAGGTACACCAGAGAGTTATTATACACAAAAAAAGCACTGAAAAGTTCATTTTTCATAATATGTCCCCTTTAAAGTATTCCACAATTTCTTTACACAAGTGTTATGTATGATAATTTTTTGTACAGCTTTATATTCCATTTGTAAATGAAGATTTGTTACATGCTGTTTTGCTGCCTTGCTGGTCAGCTATATTTATTTTGTTCATTGGCACTATCTGGTGGCGTGTTTGTAAAATCATTAAGAAAAGTCTAGTAATTTCTAGAAGCTTCTGGCACTTTCCTGCTTGGAGGGGGCGGGATTTCCCTAGAATCCTGTGGATCTTTCTGGAAGGTTGCTAGACTATAAAAAGGCTGTGATATTAAGCACAGGAGAGACAGACAACAAAGAGAGAGACAGCAGAAGAGAGCAGACCAGAGTTTTGTTTTGGCAACAGTCAAATAGTGGCAGTGTTATTAGAGAATTTAAATAGTGGATCATTTTTTGTACAACTTTTTTATTAAAGAATAAATTTGTTTTAGTTGTACTTTTCAGTTTTCTTTGTTGTGATTTTTCCAAGTCATAACAAATTGGAGGTTCCACCGAGATTGGATTCACCGAAGATTATTATTTTAAATCTTTTGACTAGTTTAAAAACCAGCAATCATGACTTTTGATGTGGAAAGTTTTTTGAAAACTCCAACCCAGGAATTAATTTTGTTGGCAAAGAAGAAGGACTTGCTACAAATAGCCTCAACCCTTGGATTATCTGATGTGAAGTCATCAATGAAGAAACAAGAAATATTCAACATTTTGGTGCAACATTTCATCGATGAAGATATCTTTGGGGAAGAAGCAGCAGAATTAATTAAAGCTGTGGAAGTGCCTGCAACGGAGCTGCAAAGACTTGAATTTCAGCTACGCCTGAAAGAGCTGGAAGAGAGAAGGTTGGAGAAGGAAAGAGAACTGGAGGAGAGAAGGCTGGAGAGGGAGAAGGAAAGAGAACTGGAGGAAAGAAGGTTGGAGAAAGAAATGGAAGAAAGAAGATTGGAGAAAGAACTAGAAGAAAAAAGAATGCAGTACGAATTGGAAATGAAGAGAATAGAAGCAGGTACTGTTCCAAAATCATTTGGACTTTCTGATCATTTTGATGTGGTTAAGCATATCAGACTTGTTCCTCCTTTCTTAGAAAATGATGTTGACCAATACTTTACCCATTTTGAAAAAATTGCTGAAAATTTGAAATGGCCAAAAGAGCATTGGACAATGATGTTACAAAGTGTTCTTACTGGTAAAGCTAGAAAAATCTATAACCAGTTATCTGTCCAACAATGTGCTGATTATGATTTTGTCAAATCTGCCATTCTGAAGGGTTATGAATTAGTCCCTGAGGCTTACAGGCAAAAATTTAGGAATTCTTGCAAGGAAGCCAGTCAAACTCATGTTGAATTTGGCAGGTTAAAGGAACAGTTGTTTGATCAGTGGTGTAATTCCATGAAAGTTGAAAAAGATTTTGATAGAATGAGGCAACTTATTCTGGTTGAGGAATTCAAAAGGTGTGTCCAGCCTGATATTAAGACTTTCCTTGAAGAAAAACAAGCCAATACTTTGCAAGATGTTTCTACCCTAGCTGATAGTTATGCATTGACTCACAAGACTTCTTTTGTCCAAAAATCTACTTTTTCTAAATTTCAAAGCAAGTTTCAGTCCAAGACTTCTTCTAATAACAATTCTAATGATTCTAAGGCCACTTCTGAAAGGAAACCTTCCAGTGAGAAGCAATCCTCTGATTCTTCACCCTCTGTGTCTTGCCATTACTGCAAAAAGCAAGGTCACCTTATTTCTGAGTGTTATGCTCTCAAGAAAAAACAACAACGAGAAGAAACCAAGCCAACTGCTTTGACAAAGAGAGAATCTCTTGTATCAATGGTCAGTTCACCTGATCTTCTACCTTCTGTGTCTGATCCGGTTATGGAGGGTTTTGAGCCATTCATCACTGATGGTTCTGTCTCACTTTCACATGATTTTTCCTCATCTGCTCCTATTCGAATTCTAAGGGATACTGGGTCTTCCCAATCTCTTATTCTTGCAGATATTCTGCCTTTCTCGGACAAATCGTCTACTCAGGCTAATGTCCTTATTCAAGGAGTAGAATGTGGTTTTACAAGTGTACCTCTCCATAATGTTCATCTCAAATCAGACTTGGTCTCTGGACCTGTTACTGTTGGTGTTAGGTCTTCTCTTCCTTTCAAAGGCATTCATTTGCTTCTTGGTAATGATCTTGCTGGGGATAAGGTTGTGCCCTACCCTATTGTAACTGACACTCCTTTGATTCATCAAGAATCTGACTCTATAGAGGAGGAAATTCCAGACCTCTATCCTTCATGTGCAGTTACTCGTTCTATGGCCAAAAAGCCTATTCAGGATGTTGCTGACCTGGACTTTAACCTGGCTGACACCTTCATTGGGCAGTCTTTTCATCAGGAACCTTCCAGTCCTGAGATATCTGGGAAATCTTCAGACTTGTCCTTGTCAGGTCATTCTAATGACATTTTGTCTCGTAAACAACTTATTCATGAGCAACAACAAGCTCGTGATCTAGCGCATCTTCTACCACAGGCTGCAAGTGAACAAGAGGCTACTCAAGTTCCTGTCTGTTTTTACTACAAAAATGGTGTGCTTATGAGAAAGTGGCGTCCACCCGATGTTCCTGCAGATGAAGAGTGGATGATCACCCATCAAATTGTTCTTCCAAAGCCGTACCGTCAAGAAACTCTTAGTCTGGCCCATGACAATCCTATGTCAGGTCATTTGGGTATGAAGAAGACCCTTCAACGTGTCAGAAACCACTTCTTCTGGCCTTCTATGAGGTCTGATGTACAGGAGTACTGCAAATCCTGTCATACTTGTCAAATGGTAGGGAAGCCGAACCAAAATATTCCAAAGGCTCGACTTAAGCCCATTCCCGCTTTTGAAGAACCTTTCAGTCGGATCATCATTGACTGTGTTGGACCATTGCCGAAGACTAGGTCTGGTTGTGAGTACTTACTGACTATCATGTGTGCTTCCACCCGGTTTCCTGAGGCAATTCCACTTCGTAATATCAAGGCGAAGACTATCATCAAGGCTCTAACCAAGTTTTTCTGCTTAGTTGGTCTTCCTAAGTCTATTCAGTCTGATCAAGGATCAAATTTCATGTCAGGCATATTTCAACAAGTTATGCATGAGCTTGGTATTAAACAATACAGGTCATCAGCTTACCATCCTGAGAGTCAAGGTGCTTTGGAGAGGTTCCATCAAACCCTGAAGAACATGATAAGGACCTACTGCCTTGACACAGAGAAAGATTGGGATGAAGGTGTCCATCTTCTTCTGTTTGCTGCCCGTGAAGCTGTTCAGGAGTCTCTTGGGTTCAGTCCTTTTGAGCTCGTTTTTGGGCATACAGTCCGTGGACCTCTGAAGCTACTGAAGGAAAAGTTGCTCGCTGAAGATGATGTCCCAATGAACTTGCTTCAGTATGTCTCTGACTTCCGTAATCGTCTCTCTAAAGCCTGTGACTTTGCTAAGTCTAATCTCAAAGAAGCTCAGGGCAAAATGAAAGCCAGATATGACCTTCATTCAAAAGATAGAAGTTTTAAAACTGGTGACAAAGTTCTTGCACTTTTGCCAGTTCCTGGAAACCCTCTAAGAGCCCGATATTTCGGCCCTTACACTGTCCTCAAAAAGGTCAGTGATCTAAATTACATAATTTTAACTCCTGGAAGGAGGAAACAAAAACAAATGTGTCACATCAACATGCTGAAAGAATACATTGATAGAGGCACTCAGCAAAAGCCAGTCAATGTGGTAAATACAGTTGAACTGGAAAATTCCAAAGAAGATTGTGACTGCCCCTTAGAAAATGGACAGGGTCAAGTCAAACCAGTTGATGCAAAAGTCAAAGTTATCACTGAATTTCCTGAGCCAACAACTAAAAGACAGCTCATGAGATTTCTAGGGATGGCTGGCTACTACAGAAAATTCTGTATAAATTTCTCTATCATCTCTGAACCTTTGACAAATTTACTGAAGAAAAATGCAAAATTTGTTTGGGATGAAAAATGTCAAAATTCGTTTGACCAGCTAAAAGCTATTCTCAAAAATGCACCAGTTCTCTTATCTCCCAATTTCAAAAAGGAGTTCAAGTTGGCAGTTGATGCCAGTGACATTGGTGCAGGTGCAGTTTTACTGCATGAAGACACTGATGGAGTAGATCATCCTGTTTGTTACTTTTCCAAAAAGTTTGATAAACATCAGAAAAACTACTCAACAATTGAAAAAGAATGTTTGGCACTTGTTTTGGCTTTACAACATTTTGAAGTCTATTTGACTTGTTCAGCTACTTCCATCAAGGTCTTCAGTGATCACAATCCCCTCACATTCTTGCACAAGATCAAAAACAAGAATCGAAGATGACTGAGATGGAGTTTACTTTTGCAAGAGTATGATTTGGACATTTCTCACATCAGGGGAAAAGATAATGTAATCCCAGATACACTTTCACGCATGTAATTTTATTTCTTTTCGTGATTGTGAAAAACGTAATTTTACTTTTCTATTTGATTGTGAGACTTACACTGTTTGTTATGTATATGATTGTTATCATGATCAATAATATGTTTGTGTAAAGTTCAATATTGTTCTGATTATAAAACTGTGGTAATTTTAACAAAAGAAAGCTTTTAGCAAACCTTTCTTTTCTTAAAGAGGGGAGGTGTTATGTATGATAATTTTTTGTACAGCTTTATATTCCATTTGTAAATGAAGATTTGTTACATGCTGTTTTGCTGCCTTGCTGGTCAGCTATATTTATTTTGTTCATTGGCACTATCTGGTGGCGTGTTTGTAAAATCATTAAGAAAAGTCTAGTAATTTCTAGAAGCTTCTGGCACTTTCCTGCTTGGAGGGGGCGGGATTTCCCTAGAATCCTGTGGATCTTTCTGGAAGGTTGCTAGACTATAAAAAGGCTGTGATATTAAGCACAGGAGAGACAGACAACAAAGAGAGAGACAGCAGAAGAGAGCAGACCAGAGTTTTGTTTTGGCAACAGTCAAATAGTGGCAGAGTGTTATTAGAGAATTTAAATAGTGGATCATTTTTTGTACAACTTTTTTATTAAAGAATAAATTTGTTTTAGTTGTACTTTTCAGTTTTCTTTGTTGTGATTTTTCCAAGTCATAACACAAGCCTTCCGGGGTTGGAGAGCCTCTGGCCATCTTTACTTCTGAGAGACTCAGCCTCTCTAAGACATCCATTTTATAACCAATCATGTTACACACCTGATGCCAGTTAAATTAATTACTAACTAAGTGTTCTTTCAGCTGATTCTCTTATTACCTCCGCCAAGGAGGTTATGTTTTTGCCTGGGTTTGTTTGTTTGATTGTTTGTCTGTTGGTTTCCAAAATAACTCAAAAAGTTAGATTTTGATGAAATTTTCAGAGAGGGTGGGTATTAAGTCAAGGAACAGGTGATTCCATTTTTGCATACGTAGGCCAAAGTACTGCTGAGATATACGCCAAAGTTCAAGATTTCAAGTCTTTCCAATGGGCCTGAGTTCCAATCGCCGTGCTTTTGGATTTTGCTGCCCCCTGACGGAGGTCTGCACTCCCTGAGAGCTTTTTCTGTCGCCTGCGAAGCATAGTGGCACATAGGGATCACTTTGTCCGGCATCTGTCTGTCCATCTGTCTGTCTGTCCGGTAGTCACACTTTCAGTTTGTAGTCACACTTTCAAACTGAAGCTTCGCAGGCGACACGTGTTCACCTGAACACTCTAGTCTAGTATATTAACTGCTTTTTCAGGCCTGTGTCCCAACTTTTTTGAGACCTGTTGCAGCCAGAAAATTTGAAAAAGGCTAATTTGGTGGATAAAAATGTAAAATGTCTCAGTTTCAACATTTGAAATGTTATCTATGTTCTATTGAAAATAACATATTGGCTCATGTGATCTGAAAGTCATTGCATTTTGATTTTATTCACAATTTACACTTTGTCCCAACTATTTCAGAATTGGAGTTGTAAAACTCATAGCCCCCCCAATTACGTGAGGAACTAACAGTGATGCATGATCCGCTTCACAAATTAAGGGAAATGAGTATCCCCCGTCACTATTAAATAAAATAAAATATTTCCGGATAATCTTTCAGAGATGGAATAGCATTACCATGTGAAAGAACAGGGTCCCAAGTTTTGTTGAACTTTTCAGAGCAGCCCCTAATACTGCACTTAATTTTCTCTAAATGTAGAAAGGTCATCAAGTCTTTCAGTCCAGAGTTAGAAGGAGGTAGTTTTTGATCTTTCCAATGAGGCAAAATACGTCTGTGAGCTACAAGAGAGGCAAATGCAATAATATTGCTCTCCTTGACAGTGAAACGGGAACTTTCTCAGAGACACCAAACACAGGAATCAAAGGGCTGGGAGCCACGTGCCGATCCAGGGCCTATGAGAGGGAATTATTGAAAGAGGACTAAATGAGCCCAGTACTGGACAGGAGAAAAATGATTTGCAGGTTATAAGGAGCATCTGTCACACTTCTCATGTGTATTAAACAGTTTCTTAAGGGGGCATCGGGGGTTAATAATATGTAAATAAATTACAATTTTCGCATTTTTCTCATTTTATGAGATTTGAGTACTTGAAGCTATGGTAAATACATGTTGACAACCATTTAGAGGGTAAATGTTTGTCCAGATGTGTTCCTTTGCCTTTAGCGGCCATTCCTGAAAAATGACATTTTTGCCCCTTTGAACCCGAATTTCTTCATAATTAATCATCAGAACCTCATGAAATTTTCACCAGTTTTACTGTGTAATTAGTACAACAGTTTAAAGAGATTTTTCAACTTGAGTGTATTGCCGATGATATGTGGTGTCAAATCCACCGAAAAAAAAATCCATTTTTCACATTCCGGGTGAAAAAGGGCCCAAAATTTTTTTCTCCCCTGAAAGAAATTCAATCCAGGGAGGTGAAGCTCTGTCAAAAGCTTCAAATAAAACAAATTCAACTGTGATATTTACCAGGAAATCTGGGAAAAACTAAAACTAGTGAAAATTCAACAAGGCTGCCGTTTCCATGGCAACGGGCAAATTTACATAAGTGATCAATTTTCCATTCTTATCCAGAGAATGTACATACTTGACTGGTAAATGAATTGTAGCTATTGCTATGAATGCTTTAAGAAGTTGTCATTCAGCCCCGATGCCCCCTTAAGTTAGACTTTAGACAAGTGTGTCCTGTGAAGGACTTTGAACTGAATCAGTGTCAAACTGGCACAAGATGTAGTGGAAGTGATCCCGACCGTGGCACTCTGCCACCCTTTATCGGGAAAAGTTGTGTCCAGCTCCTTTTCCCAGGTATTTCTAACTGTCAGTGGCGATGACAGTGATGATAGGATTAACTTCAACGCGACCAATGTTGTTCTATGGGTCGCAGACTGTGATAAAACTGTATCAATAAAAGAATCAGATGGCTGGTGAGGAAAGTTACAACGAACAAAGTTACGGATTTGAAAGTACCTGAATAAATGAGACTGGGGCAAGTTGAAAACAGTCTAAAGGCTATCAGAAGAAGCAAAAATCTTATCCTTATACAGTTGTTTGAAGCAGACCAAGCCCTTCTCCTTCCTCAGAGAGAATACTGGATCAAGTATTGCAGGTAGAAGTAAATGATTATCACAAATGGGCATCAGAGGTGAGAGAGAAGCAATTCTGAGATGGCGTCTAAACTGCCTCCAGATCTTTATGGTAGATAAAATAATTGGGTTAGATGTGAAATTATTAGGGTATGAGCGAAGCGGAGCACAAACCAAAGCTGATAATGAAATAGAGCCACAGGAGCTAGCTTCCATCTGACACCAGTCTGGAGTGGGACAGTTGTGCCAAGAGTACATTTTTTGAATATTGGCCGCCAGTAGTACACCATCAAATTAGGTAATGCAAAACCACCCTTTTCTTTAGATCAAACAGCATATTTGGCTCTAGGGGTTTTCCCTGCCTAAATAAAATAATTATTAAACAAATTATAAGAACTACCTCTGTACAAGCTGGTACATATGGCACAGGTTTCCCACAGTGCAGTTGCTCAGGACATTGCTGAAAGAATGCCAGTGTCTACATAGTAAATAACTTCTCCAATATTGGCACACACCTGTCACAGTTAGACGATCCTGTGCAGCAGTTTCCGCTGATGCACCTGTTGTTTCAATTTTCGTAACATCACCGTATTTATTGCTTGCTGAATTGATGGCTATCGCCGAAAAGACGATGAAGAGGAAAAAGTATCTTTCTGTAACGGAGATAATATAAGGCTCAGTTGATAAATAATGCTGGTCTAACTGAGAAAACCAGGAGGGACAGATTAGAATTGTTGATCTATTACAGTTTTATATAATATGTAAACAAGTCATTTAGGTTTTTTTACTAAGAGTTTCAAAATTAGTGATGTCTTTGACGGTTGAAGGTTAAGCGGACTCACCCATTCTGTTTCGCCTCAGTAATTTTCAGTTTTCCGACTGCAGTTTCCTCAGACTCTTCCTCTTTAGATCTACCGTCTGTACTCTCACACACCCAGAGGTGTAGGACTGACAAAGCTGGCAAGTACAGCCCACGAAAGGGGACGGGCACCTTCTTTGCAAAACGCTTGCTGGTAGTGTTAAAGAGGGGCGCACCCTTTAATTACTGTACGGAAACTTTTACTAGACTTAAATTTGAAAATATTTATGGCCTATCGTGCACAGATACTGTAATTCTGTGCCAACTTGGAGGAAGCATCCACTCCTTGGGAAAGAAACTAATTATTACAGAATTTTTAATGAATACCTTTTTGACGACAAATGTGTGCATAAGCCTAAAACTCTGAACAATTGGCCAAAATATTTCAATATGTATAATTTGCTGTCACAAAGACAGAAAATTGTCACCAGGCAACATACATTGAATGTAATATTGTATACAGACGCTGATACAATAATCCTTTGCAATAGTAACTGACTGAGGGCTGGAGTCCGTGGACATGACCAGTTACTGGGTTCCCTGTTGATCACTATCAGGCCTTCACTGCAGTTTTCTTGAATTCTTGCATCTTCGTGGGATGAATTGTCTTCAGCTGGTGAAATTCTGTTGGACTCATTCAATTTGGATGTAAATACCTAAGTTTAAAGCTGAAATTCTTGAGTTCAAATACATTATTCAACTTCAAGTCCAATATGCTGTCGTAGACAGAAGATGTAAAGCCAGTATTTTGGCAAAAGAGAGTCTGTGTCCACACTGTAAAACCTGATTTTCAAGAAAGGGAAATTTACTTATTTTAAGATATAAAACACATATTTCTATCACCATTTTCTTAGTAAGACAAGAAATTTGTCCTTGATTTTAGGTAATTTTGACTTACTTGCCAATGGGAAAGGTTGTCAAGGAAAAATTTCCTCAAATCAAGGAAAAATTTCTTGTCTTACTAAGAAAATGGTGTGGAAATAAGTGTTTTAAGTCTTAAAATAAGTAAATTTCCCTTTCTTAAAAATCACCTTTTGCAGTGCAGGGTTCTGCCCATCATGCTAAGAGTGCTGGTCGGCAAATCTCTGCTGGGCCGGTTCCATTATGTTTACGGCGTTGGAGGGGGGGGGGGGGGGGGTTGGCGGGGGTGTGTTTGTGTGTTATGCGTTTCCTTTTGTTCAGCAGGGGGCATGGGGCAGTAGTATTGCGCACTCAATCGCTTCCAGTGCTTCCAAATTTCTGTCTTTTTTTTTTTTTGACCGGGCTGCAAAGCCTTCTGAAATTTCAGCGCCCTCCATAATTATTGGCACCCCTGGTTAAGATGTGTTAAAAGCCTTAAAATAAATTCAATTTTTATTGCAGAAGCATACTTCACACTGAAAATTGTAGAAAAAAGTAACCTTCAACTGAAGTGAATTTTAAGGGGGAAAAAAATCCCTGACAAAGAAATAATTATTTTTCATAAAATCACCTGTTCCACAATTATTGGCTCCCCTAACAATTCCTAGGAATTAAATGTAATTGAAGTATTTCTGTCATTTAAACAGTAGTTTACAAAGTTGATCAGAGTATCTAGGAACATTTAATTAGTAAATCATCACTTCCCGTTTCCCTGGGGTATAAATATGACGTGACACAGAGGCCATTTCTCATATGAATATATCACTTCAGATACTCAATGACTCAATGGTATCTAGCTTTAAGTCAAGCCTGCTCTTGAAGACCCCCAAGGTCTGTGCCTCAACAATATATGGTCAGGCAAGCTATTCCACAATGAAATTACTCCTTGGGTGAAGAAATATTTCCGAATATAAGGGCTAAATTTACCTTTTGTCAACTTCCATTTGTGACCCCGAGTTCTACTCACAACACTTGGTCGAAGGAATCCTACATAATTCACTTTGTTAATCCCTTTTTACATATTTAGAGACCTCAATCAAATCACCCCTGAGTCTCCTTTTCCTAAGACTAAAGAGATTAAGGATCTTCAGCCTCTTCTCATAGCTTTCATCTTTTATACCTGGTGTTATAGCCCCAATTTGTTAGAACATATATGACAGCAAGGGATGACAGACAAAATGTTTAAACTATAACAGGTTTAATTAAACAAATACTTTTAACTAATTTACTATCTACTCTACTGACCAAGATTGATAAATACAAGAACAAAAATATTTACAGTCCCTTGAGATGGGGCTGCTTGATGATGTTCCAAAACAGAGAAATGCTCCAACACAGGCAAAAATCCCCTAAAAGCTTCACAGGTCTTAAAAAGAGTGACAGGTCTGGTCACATGAACCCTTCTTGCAATTTCCATTACTACTTTACTCTCTCAATTTTCCTCATTATATACTCTTTTGCAGACCCCTCCCACCTTTTAGACTTTTTTTTTATTCTCTGGGACTTTCTGTCTCAGACATGCCCAGGACATGCCCAAACCTAGCTCTAGTCTGGGCTTAACAAAAAAAAAGGTCAATACTGCCAGCTAGTGGCTTCTTTTCTCATTACACTGGAATAAGTGGCTCTTCTCTGAACTTTCTCTAAAGCCTCCATATCTTTCTTAAAGTATGGTCCCCAGAACTGTACACTATATTCCAGATGTGGTCTGACGAATGTGTTGTACAAAAGAAGCATCACCTCCTTGGATTTGTGCTCAATACTTTTGTCAATGTATCCCAGCATCCGATTAGCTTTTTTAACTGCTACGGCACAATGGCTAGAGCCTGTGAGGGTTTGGTCAACAATCACTCCCAGATCTTTCTCGTGTACAGCACATTCCAGAGTAATGTTTTTATTACCTACATGTACAACTTTACATTTGGCTAGATTAAATTTCGTTTGCCACATTTCTGCCCAATTCTGGATTATATCCAAATCACCCTGAATCACTTTAGTGGACCCTAAAATATTTGCCAAACCCCCCAATTGAGTATCATCTGCAAATTTAACCAATCCGCTCTCAATATTACTATCAAGGTCATTAATATAGATGAGGAAGAGCAGGGGCCCCAACACCGTCCCTGGGGGACACCACTCCCCACCATACCTAACTCAGATGAGATACCACTGACCACCACTCTTCGTGTTCTGTCCTGTAACCAGTTTTGAATCCACTCCACAATACCTCCTGTAACTCCAATGGAGCTCAATTTAAAAATTAGTCTCTTATGCGGTACTGTATCGAATGCTTTCTGAAAATCCAAGTATATGATGTCATAAGTCCTGCTCTGGTCATGAGTCCTGGTGGCCTCTTTAAAAAAATCCAGGTTTGTCAGGCATGACTTTCCCTTAACGAAAACCATGTTGGCTATCCATCAAGATACTGTTACGATCAAGAAATAAGTCCAGCTCATCTTTCATGATAGATTCCAATATTTTACATGCAATGCAATTTAAACTGACTGGCCTGTAATTTCCTGTAATTTCCTCGGTACAGGCCCCTTTCTTATATATTGGTATTATATTACCCTGGTTTCCAATCATTTGGTATTTCTACAGTTTCTAAAGACCGCCTGAAGATGGTGCATTTCCCCTGTGTGTAACACTCACTAACCTCCCTGCTTCCCAAGTCCCTAGTTTAATAATCCTGTGCTGCCCTCAACATACGCTGGCCCAGTGCGTATGCGTATCCACTCTTCAACATGGGAAGGACAAAGGAACACACCATTCAAGTAAGGCAGATGTGTGCCAACCTTCACAAGTCAGGCAATGGCCACAAGAAAATAACCACTCGCCTGCACCTGCCCGTATCTACAGTCAGAGGAATCATTAAGAAATTTAAAACGACTGGAACAGTGGTAAACAAGCCTGGACGTGGACGCAAGTTTATTTTGCCACCACGCACAGTGAGGAGGATGGTAAGAGAAATAAAAAGTTCTCCAAAGCTCACTGTTAAAGAATTGCAACAAATGGTAGCATCTAGGGGTCACAAAGTCTCCAAAACAACCATCAGGTGCTATCTACATGCCAACAAGCTGTTTGGGAGGCATGCACAGAAAAAAACTTTTCTCACTCACAATCATAAACTCAAACGTCTGAGTTCACTAAGCAGTACTGGGACTTCAACTGGGACCGTGTGCTTTGGTCAGATGAGACCAAGATAAAGCTTTTGGCAACAAACACTCTAAGTGGGTCCGGCGGAACACAAGAGATGAGTATGCAGAAAAGCACCTCATGCCCACTGTAAAGTATGGGGGAGGATCGGTGATGCTGTGGGCCTGTTTCTCTTCCAGAGGCCCTGGGAACCTTGTTAGGGTGCATGGCATCATGAACGCTTTGAACTACCAGACATTATAAATCAAAAAGCAGGTGCCCCCTGCCCAAAAGCTGAAGGTGGGCCGTTACTGGGTCTTTCAGCAAGATAATGACCCTAAACATGTGGCCAAATCTACACAGAAATGGTTCACCAGTCACAGAATCAAGCTCCTCCCATAGCCATCTCAGTCCCCAGTTCTCAACCCCATTGAAAACCTGTGGAGTGAGCTGAAGAGGAGAGTGCAGAGGAGAGGACCCAGGTCACTGGATGATTTAGAGAGATTGTGCACAGAGGAATGGTAGAAGATTCCTCATTCTGTATTCTCCCATCTTGTGAAACATTATAGGAGAAGATTAGGTGCTGTTTTGATGGCAAAAGGGGGTTGTACAAATTATTAACATCAGGAGTGCTAATAATTGTGGCACACATGATTTGATGTAAAAGAATTATTTCTTAATGTGAAATTTTTTTCCCACTGAATAAATGCACTTGATTTAAAGGTTGGATTTTCCTCTTTATTTTATTGTGGTCCTATATTATTTAGAAAAAAACTGAATTTATTAGAAGCTAAAGAACACATCTTAAACAGGGGTGCCAATAATTATGGAGGGCGCTGTAAGTGAGAGAAGCCACAAATTATTTCACGGAACTGTTAGGGAAAAATTATGAAATAATAGAAATGGCTGGAGAGCGCGGTGGTTTAATTATCTTGGGTTTACAGTTTGACATACTTACATCTCGGATACAAAGTAAACATGCAAAGACCTCAATCACGATCAATATGTGAGCTACCGTGACTTGCTGTAACATTAATTGAGATAATGGTGTTCAAAGACCATGAGGAAAATAAATAATATCTTCACTGACGTTACGCAGAGGAAAATGGTTTGTATTTTTTTAATCGCGTTGAATACACATCTACCATCAAAGTCAAAACATGCTTTGGTTACTCTTTCTTGGGTTAAGAAGAACGCTGCCGTTATTAAGGTCAGACTGGATAACATAAAACTTGATCATTTTGATCATGCTAATTCATGAAACATCGCGCTTAAAGAATACCGTTCATGTAGGGGAGGCTGGGGATACTTCGGCTATGGGGTTAGGTTTGTCACCCCAGTTTTTTTCATTGCAAACGCGCTGACGGGAAAACGAAAATGTTCAAATTATGTGACACCCAGTGACGTCATCTCTTGGAAAGAAGAAGGACTTGTAGTGTCATGAAAGTGTTTTCTGCCTAAATAACTGAATTTTGACACAAATTGTAAACTTTAAGTTTCTGAAAGAAATGTGTCCAGCTTCTTTGAAGACAGAGATTTCCACGGTGTTTTTCATAAACGTATGTAACAAGAGTTAAAAACAAGATAAAGGCCTGCTGCGATCATGAGATGAGAGATGCGGCCTGATGTCCAAAATGGGAGCACGGGGCTACACTGGCCAAGCAGTATGGGGTTAGTTTGTCAGGGTGCTGAGGCTGCGCCACTTGGAGGTCCTGTGTCAGGCCTATATTAAAATATTCCAAAGTCAAATATAGGAGCCTATTTATTGTTTTTCAGACACCTATAGTGTCTTAATAATTCTAATATTTGCATTTATTTTATGTTTATGATAGAGGACCTATTAGGGCCTTTGTTTGGAGGACACAAGTATGAATGTGTAAGAGCCCCTCCCCTTTCTCATTATTTCACCTCCACCTTAATGGGCCACAGGTGGGGGTGGAGGTGTTGGCAGAGTATTTAGGATTGGCAGATGCCAGCCCTGGCGCCTCTGCGTTCCATTCCTGTGTCAGTGGGAATGTTTGCTGCTCCTCTTTGGTGCCGCGGTCCTGACTCATCATCCAAAGGTGGAGAGGAGGGGGTCCAGTGCTTCTCATGCAGAGGGTGGCACATGAGGACTGTGCTAATGTCAGTGGGCTCACCTACATGTGTCATAACTGCTACTCTGATGGTGATTATGCATAAATCATAGCTTGTGTTGGTTTGTTGAAAAATAAAATTGTTCTCGCCATTTCTGTCATGAGAATATTCTCATATCTTTTTCAGCTTCAGCTGATTGCCAACAATGACAATTTTACCCCTCCCATCTGATGAAGTAACCCTGGGTATGGGGTAACTTCGGCATGTTTGTGACATATTGAAAATTCAATATTGTGACGTAAATATATGTTATATTGAGATTGTATTAATACAAGTTTTGTAGGCGACATTCTGCACTACACATTTACCATAAAGGAATTTCTCTAGGTTTCAGCAACAAAGAGTTAAGGAGCCAAATACAAAATCATGACGAGGTAGCCCCGGTGTCCCCTATACCAAAGTGCGGCATATATCGCCAACACTCATACAATATCATTTAACATATCTGCGCACGTAGGAAGCTCACTTTCTCAGTTGAGCTGTTTATTATGAATAATTTCACAGAACAGGCAGCCTATTCAGTTCATAAGGTTAAAGACATTCATTCATCTGCAACAAATATGAACAGTTAGGTTGGAGATTTACCTTTTTGAAGACAAGGAGCTTCAAAGCGGACCATTTAAATTTAAAATGGGCATTTAATTTCATTTTTCCAATTAAATGCGTTCGCGAATCGGCAGTGAACACTGTTGGCGCCTCCTTTTGAAATCGTTCTGGGAAATAAAATGCAGATTAACACGGAATTCTTTCCATGTTGACAATATTGTATTAGACACTAGACTAGTTCGACGACAAGTTTCGTCCGCCTTAATTTTTACTTTAGTGTGCACTAGCGGACTACCGCGAATTTCGAGCCCGGTTTTTATCTTATGAGTGCAACACTGAATCTCACCTTAAATCTGTCAACTGGGCCCTGATTCTTCCGTTTGGCCATCTCTCCGCCGGCCGTCTGCACGTCAGCTGCACTCGTGTCAAAGCAATAATCGGAGTGGCTATTCGCACAGCTGCTGTGCCAATAGTGGGTCAAGATATTTCATTCGCTCCGCCGCTGGAGTGGCTATTCGCACAGCTGCTGTGCCAATAGTGGGTCAAGTTATTTTATTCGCACAGCTGTGCCAATGCACAGTGCAGAGCAGCTGTGCCAGAAAGGATGGGCTGTAACATTATTCGCGCAGCGGCTGTGCGAATCAAGGTGCGAATAGCCGCGTCCAAGCATAATGCATGTAGGGTACAATCGGCGGATCGCTATGACCACCACCGCAGACGATTCCCGCGAATGGGCTCTGTCAGCGAGCAGGACGAAAACGAAAGTTCGCTATTCTGACAGTAACATAAAGCGGGGAGTGGACATATTTAGGGTCATTTCTGTTTTGTTTCTTGCGGTTTTATTGGACAATGGATGCATTCGTTTGAACTGATCTTTGAAAAAAATAGTGCCGTGCGGAAAAAGCACCTTCATATCTGAGTGGTGGTCGTTAGATTCCCTGTGCTGGTCGGTGCCGATCACTGCTGACCAGCATCGGCAGAACGCTGTGTGTCTTGTCATGAAAGCTGTCCAAGAAAATCTTATTCATTGTTCAGCGGGTTATGTTTGATATACCGGATTTGCAAGTGAAGTCAAATCTGCAAATGCATGCAAAGATCTGTGAATGCGTTCACAGATCTGTAGGCCTATGTCTGTCAGCAGTTACAACTCAGGCAGGAGCTCTTGATTGGCTCTCTTATGGAGTTTAATTCCTGCCAAAACCTAATATACAAACCAAACGTTTTACAAATGCACAACGATTCACAAACAAATACAATGTGATTTGCAAATATAAAAATGATTCAAGTGCAAACTGAGTGTGGTTTGCAAATATAAAAACTATTTGCAAACAAATACAAGTTTGCAAATATAAAAATGATTCACGTACAAAAAAGGTGTGGTTTGCAAATATAAAAACGATTTGCAAACAAATACAGTGTGGTTTGCAAATACAAAACACCATTAACAAACAAATGTATTCAGTTTTACAAACACAAAACGTACTGATTACAAGTATACGGCGAAAACCATTTCCTACTAGTACAAATTGTCGGGTTATGGGTTCTTTCGATCCACAATGAGCAGGCGGAGATGGAGTTCAACTTCACTTTAATGACGGTTCTCCCCCCGATAGCAGCCAACAAAGTAATATATATGAACCTACTTTTCATTCCCCTCGGCAGTGGTCAAAACCGCCCCCGGAAGTCCCACCCACTCCCGTATACCCTTTCTTTAATGTCTGTTGACAAAAACATTGCTGCTAGGCTTGGAAACAAAACATTTCTCCCTGTCAACACATCACTTGAACAACTCTGGGATGTTTACTACACCTTTACATGTATCTGATAACCAATAACTAACACAAGGATCACTATCTTTTTTTTTTGAAAAATTATGTGAACACAATTACAACAATAACAATATCAGTCTAATGCCTTTTCACAGATCCAGTCTCTTGGGCTTGATCACTTCTCTGCCATATCTGGTTGTAACTGTGGCAGGAGAGACCTGAGGGTGTGTACCAAACCTTTCAGCATGAGTGTCTTCTGGAGCTGTGAGAGTGTCAGGTGTGTGGTCTGGTTGCGCTTTGCTTCTGCGCTCCATTGCAGGCATAGGCAGAAGGTGGTGGCGGTTTCTCCTGATGGTGCCGTGTGGACCACCAACAGTGTAGGACCGTGGTGTGCCATGTGTCGATGTCACTATACCTGGTGACTTAGCATTTGTGATCCACCCTGGATCTCCTGGTGACAACTCCGGGAGCTCCCTCACCCTGCGCCTCCGATCATAGGTCTTGGAGTCCATCCACCTTTTCTCCCTTTCCTTCTGCTGGACCCTCCTCAGGTCCGGAGGGCCGGCTCCAACTCCGCCGGGAAGACAGGTACAGTGGTGCGCAGGCGGCGCCCCATGAGTACCTGTGCAGGACTAAAGCCGTTCCCTAGGGGTGTCGCCCTGTAGGCAAGCAAGGCTAAGTAGGATCAGAAGCTTTTTTTTAGCAGATTTTTGACCGTTTGAACCGCCCTTTCAGCCTCCCCATTACTCTGGGGGTACTTGGGACTGCTAGTTGTATGAATGAAACCGTAAAGTGCAGCAAAGGCCGCTATGTCCTGCCCTAAAAATTGTGGCCCATTGTCCGTCACTACTGACTCTGGGATTCCATGTCGAGCGAACATAGACTTAAGGTGAACCACCACATCAGAAGACCTTGCTGGGCCCTATTTAGCTAATTCTACAAATCTGGAATAATAGTCCACTACCAGTAAGTAGTCACTGCCCCTTAGAGAGAACAGATCTGCGCCCAGCTTCTGCCAGAGCCTGTCAGGTAGTTTTGTTGGTATGAGTGGTTCTCGAATATTAGCTCTCTCCTGGATGCACGCTCTACAGTTAAGGACGAGCTCCCCTATCTGGCTACTAAGATCTGGCCACCATTCTGCCTGTCTCGCCCTCTCCCTGCACTTGACCACCCCCTGGTGGCCCTCTTGTATCTTGTCCAAGACACTGTTTCTCATGGCTGAGGGAATCACTAACCTTGTGCCTTTCAGCAGAAGTCCCTCATGCACGCTCAGGACGCCTCGCTCTGCCCAGTAGTGCCTCACCGCGCCACTCAGCCTGTTGCAGTCTAGCCATCCATGCACACAGTACTGCATGAGTTGTGCACATACGCTGTCGTCACGTAGTTGTTCTCTGAGCTCACTCAGATACCCGCTGCTTGCTGGCAGGTCCTCCATGATCGCGTCAACATAGATGTTGGTACCCTCCATCAGTTCACTGTCCTTTCTGCTCCCGCAGTCACTCAGAGGTGCGCGTGACAGGGTGTCGGGTGTATGGAGAAGCTTCCCAGCAACGTGAGTGATAGCGTAGGAGTACCTCATCAGGCGCATTCGAAACCTCTGGATCCTCAGGGGTAGAGAATCGAGCGCCTGTCGCCCCAGCAGGCTCACCAGGGGCTTATGGTCTGTCTCCATCTCAAAATGCAGACCCAGGAAAAAGTCACTGAACTGTCCACAAGCCCAGGTTAGGGCTAGCGCCTCTTTTTCCACCTGAGCATAGCGTTGCTCGGTTAGTGTTAGTGACCTCGATGCATACGCAACAGGTGACCAATCGTCATCATGCTTTTGCAATAGCACGGCGCCCAGTCCGTATGAGGAGGCATCCGCTGAGATCTTCAATGCCCTGTTCGGGTCATACAGTCTGAGAACGGGCGGTGACGTGAGTTCCTGTTTAAGGCTGGAAAACGCTTTTTCCTGAGCCTGACCCCAGACCCACTGGTTTTTCTTGGACAGCAGGTCCCTCAAGGGTTTGTCCTTCTCAGCGAGATTGGGAATGAATTTCCCAAGCTGGTTGACCATACCCAGGAAGCTCCTGAGTTCGCTTATGTTTGACGGCAGGGCCATTTTCCTCATCGCCTCTGTCTTGTCAGGATCTGGTCTCACCCCCTGCGCGGAGATGATGTGCCCGAGAAACCTCACCTCTCGTACGCTGAACCCACACTTATCTGTGCTGAGTGTGATACCCGCCTTTTTAGCCCAGTCCAGTACTGCATGGACTCTTGCGTCATGTTCCTCCTGAGATGAGCCCCATATAAGGACATCGTCCATGTGGCAGGTCACTCCCTCTAGACCTGCAGTGACTTCTGTCACCAAGCGATTTTGGAAATGTTCGGGGGCAGAAGCTATTCCGAATGGCAGGCGGTTAAAGTAATAACGCCCGAACGGGGTGATAAAAGTGGTGTTCAGGGCAGACTCCTTCGCCAGGGGGATCTGCCAGAACCTCATATTAGCGTCCAACTTCGTAAAAAACTGAGCTCCGGCGAACAACCCAAGGGTCTGGTCCATAGAGGGGAGGATGAACAGAAACAGAAACATTGATTAATTAATTCCGGCACCCATCTTGAAGAAGTGAGCCGTCTGATCAAAACATTGACGTTTAATATCTAAAAGATTCAGTAGATTTCAAGAGATTTAAAACAATATTCGACTGTCGGACACGGAGTTATATTGAAACCATCCGACTGTCTGTCGGACACGGAGTTATTTCGAACACGTAGACACTGCATTTTTATTTAGCCTCAGCCATCATCCTCATGTCCACAGTTGTCGCTGGCGGCCGTTCTCTATTCTGTTCAACATCACGGTGTAGAGATCTAGGAAATTGATTCATAGCCCCACCTGCTGTTTAGCAGGGCCAATAACTTAGTGAGGACAGTAGTGGGAAAATCCTTCGGACAAGTACAAGTGAGAAAATCGGCGCCATGTCACCGGTAGAAAACTGCCAACAGTGATTTGTACTTGTAGGAAATGGTTCACGTCGTATACTTGTAATCGGTACGTTTTGTATTTGTAAAACTGAATACATTTGTTTGTTAATGGTGTTTTGTATTTGCAAACCACACTGTATTTGTTTGCAAATCGTTTTTATATTTGCTAACCACACCTTGTTTGTACGTGAATCATTTTTATATTTGCAAACCCCACTGTATTTGTTTGCAAATAATTTTTATGTTCGCAAACCACACTTTATTTGCACGTGAATCATTTTTATATTTGCAAATCACATTGTATTTGTTTGTGAATCGTTGTGCATTTGTAAAACATGTTCGGTTTGTATATTAGGTTTTGGCAGTAATTTAACTCCATACTCTCTTTTTACACGTGATTTTTGCTACACTTCCATGGCAGATCTGCAAATGCCAGCAGCGATCCACAAATGTGTAGAAAAGATTTGTTTGTAACTTCAACTTCCTTTGCCCTGAGCTCTGGCTCACAGGCTCACGCTGCCTGGTTGCAATAGCAGTACAGCCTTCACGGATTTTTCAGGTCTCTATATTGTAGCAGCAGACATTTACAGATCTACTATATATGCATTTAAAGAATTTGGCAACGTCTTGTTTTCACCGCACTTACCTGGCCATTCTAGAAGTCTGACTTAAGTCCTGAGAAGAACAGTGATATCGCAGGTGTTCTTTAGATTTTAGCTTTCTTAAACTCTCAATGTCACGTACATGTATTTATTTACTCACTGACTCATTCATTTATTTTGCTTTTCAGTCTCGCTCAATGTCCTTTTTGTAATTTCAGATGATCTTTGACCAAGATTAGGGTGCTGTGGTGATCCATCGGTCAAATCCCCCAACATTGATCAGCTTGCCTCCAAAAGCAATGTTTTCTTCTGTGCCTACGCTCATAAGTGAAAAATAAGATTAGTGGGGAATTTGGTTGACATCGAATATAATGACAAAACGAAAGGGTGAATGACAACAAAATATACTTTTTTTCGTCTTGGCAAGACATGGGCTGCATTTATACTTGCCAGACCTACATTCAAAAAATGTATCATACTCCCACCAATAATGAACAAAATGTCCCTTGATAAGCTTGAAGGGAAAAAAACTGATCTGAAATTTGGTCAGGTATGGGAGCATGATGGGAAATCAAAATTCAGCATTGTGCTCATTTCACATAGAGCAACAAAGCACCAGTCAATTATGCTTAGGATGAATTTTAGCAACTAAAAATGGTGAAGCTTATTTGAATGCATTTCAACTTGTGAGATGAAACGCTGTAACAAGAGCCCCTAATCCCCAAAGGCATTCATTCAATTTCCATTTACTGACATGCTTAGCAGTCATCCTCCAACTGGAAGCGCTGCGACCACATTTTATAGCATACCGTACATATCTCCACCGCTGAACTGGTAATAAGCTTTCATTGAGAGTCGTTTAAAACCGTGTTCATGATGCACAACCGCGATGTGACACTGGGATTGCAGTGCAAGCGGAATTCCACCTCCTGCACAATTCATCTCATCGGACTCCCAAAGGATAGGTGGGCTATCTGTCTCCCAGAGCATGCAGGATGCGTATTCACAGGACTTTGTGCACCGGATACAGTTAAGTTTCACGTGAATATTATTAGAATACATGAAGAAATATGCTAAATGAACGATCTGCTCCTGTTCTAGCCTGGGAGCCAGCAGTGGCGGTGGTCCGTTCGAAGCATTGGGAGCGGCCCTCTTACGGGACGATGAGCCGCCCTCCTTTGCGGCCCTGGTTCTGTCTCAGGTACGTGGCAGGACTCCCTACATCATATCAACCCTTTGGAACTCATGGCAGTTCAGAATGTGTTGTACTAATTTGCCCCACATCTGGAAGGAAGGCATATCCTTGTGAGATCAGACAACACAAGAGTGGTGGCCCATCTCAACAGACAAGGAAAGGTCAGGTCTGTGGCCCTACACAAGGTGACTGCTTCCATCCTAACCTGGGCGGATTACCATCTCTGCAGTCTGAGAGCCTGGCACGTTCATTACATTACATTACATTACAGGTTCTTAGCAGACGCTCTTATCCAGAGCGACGTACAAAAGTGCACAGGATCAGTACAAAACTGCAGAGCTCCTAGGAGACAAGTACAAGTGCTAACAGTCAGTGACAGAACACGTTCCTCTGTTACAGATCTAAACCAATCACAAAAGAGCATGGGTAAGTGAACAAAATAGCAACAAGGTCAGGTGCAAAGTCAAGTGCAAAAAGAGCACTAAAAAAAAACAAGTGCAACAAAAGGGGTAACAGGTCAACTGTAACAAAGGGGCAGGAACATGAAGTAAACCAACAACAAAATAAGGCAACATAATGAAGGGAAACCAAATTAAGCGGTAACAACATCAGGAAATAAAGTAAACAAAATTAAGTGCAACAAGATCATGTAAAGGGCAACAAATCAAGGGATGTAGGGACAGGATTCAGGGCAGTGGAGCAGGGGAAATGTAGAGCCTGAAGAGGTGGGTTTTCAGGCGGCGCTTGAAGATGCTCAAGGATTCTGCTGTTCTGACCTCGATAAGTAGATCATTCCACCAACGAGATACCAGGACAGACAGCAGCCTAGAGCGGGAAGGGGAGGAGCGGAGAGGGGGAGGAGCCAGGCGACCAGAAGTAGCAGAGCGGAGTGCTCTGGCAGGGGTGTAAGGTCTGAACAGTCTCTGGATGTATGCGGGAGCTGTTTTGTTGACTCCCTAATAGGCTAGCACCAAAGTCTTGAATTTGATGCCAGCAACAACAGGGAGCCAGTGGAGCTTTGTGAGCAGGGGGGTGACGTGGGAGTGTCTAGGGAGGTTGTGGACCAGGCGAGCTGCAGCGTTCTGGATGAGCTGCAGGGGTCTGATGGTAGATGCTGGGAGGCCAGCGAGAAGGGAGTTGCAGTAGTCAAGGCTTCCTAAACACTCGGGCAGACGGGCTGTCCGAGAGGGCCCTGCCCGAGGAGGATTAGAGCCTCTCCCCGGTGATGGCCGAACAGATTTGGAAGCTGTTCGGTCAACCAGTAACTGATCTGTTTACAAGCAGGGAGAACACTTGTGCCCTCTTTGGTTCTCCCTGAGGCCTACCGACAATCCTCCCCCGGGGGGTAGATGCGTTGGCCCATCCAGTCTGGCTGCTGTATGCGTTCCCGCCCCAGAGGCTACTGATACCATTGCTCCAGTGTGCGGGAACAGCACCTGTCCATGGTTATTGTGGCACCAGCGAATCCGGTTGCCAGGTGGTATTGCGGCCTCGGACGCAATTCACAATTTGCGCAGAGCTGCTATACGGGAGCAGCCAGAGAAGTTAAGGACGCGTGGGTTACTTTCTTAAATTAAACTTTTATTTGTTTTCAAATATTTTACATTTCTCATTTCCACAGTCAAAAAAATGTGTCCCCTTCCTACTCCCGTCAGCTGATTCCAATTCACCTGCGCCACCTGTATACGTAAGGTGAGAGGAGGTGGGGTTACGTGGGAGCTAACATACATCTATGAACCTGTGCCCATTATTGCCCAAGCATCCCGTGACACAAACAGACTAAATCAGGATAATTATCATCGTCACAGGAAATGTTTTACTTATCATTATTATCATACTAACAAAATGAAACTACAAAATAGCAAAAATGGCTCCAACAGGTGGTTTCCAAATCTCATCCAGCTGGCGGTGGCAGGTCCATGGAGGATTCCGGACCTTCCCTCAACCTTGATTCGGGTTCCAAGTGCCACTCCCGCCCCCTCATGGCCTGGAAACTGAAAGGATGGGATTGAGCCAATTGAACCTGCCTGATGCAGTGGTGTCTACAGTTCAGAGTGCACGTGCCACTGCCACATTCAAGGCAGAGGCGGCCCTTTGGGGGATTGTTACTGACTGGTGTCAGACAAGAAGCTTGGGACCGTGTTCATGCTCCCTACAGGGGGTGCTGGATTTCCTACAGGGCCTGTTTGAGGGGGGTCACGCAGCATCCTCTCTGGATGTGTTTGCTGCAGCTATTGCGGCTGGTCATGGCGGTTTTGACCGCTTCACGTCCAGATGCCATCCCCTGGTGAAGTGTTTTTTGAGGGGAAGTCACAGGCTGAGACCCCCTATGCAACACTTAAGCCCTCAGTGGAATCTGAAAGCAGTGCTGGATGGTATGGCAGCGCCACCGTTTGAGTCCCTGGACCAGGCAGACCTGCACATATTGTCGTGTAAAACTGCCCACCTTTGGCCCTGGCGTCAGCGAGCAGGGTGAGCGAATTGGGCACACTCTCCATACACTTGTTGTGTTTGACCCTCAGTGAGGACCAAGGCTCAGTGGAACTCTGTCTTAACTATAGACTGTACAAAAAGATGGACGCAGCACTCGGGTCTGAAAACTGAGGCCAATGCAGAACTCCAAAATTTGCATTCTATTTAATGGCCAGCAGATGACGACATCGGTGGTTGCAGAAAGAAGTTCAATCTTACAGAAGTCTGAGGGTATTTTGGGGGGTATCCAGGGCCGGACTGGGGGACTTTTTCAGGCCAGGAGTCAGTCATTCAGCAGGCCACGCTGCCTACATGCACGTTCACACCTACACTTATATACATGGGCACGCACACAGACACAGACACGCAGGATGTTTGTAATAGTACGTTTTTGGCTGATTCAAAACAAAAGCATGTATGTACTCCAATATAGGCATAATAGTCACATGGACATCATATGAATCCAATTGTTGCAGCATTCTTCATTTCACATATGGGTATAAACTATAAAATTAATCATTAGCAGAGAACTCCAGTCTTTCTATCTCCCATACATACAACTGAAACTTCTCACCAACATGTATCCCTTAATACAGGGGTGTCCAATCTCATCCAGAAAGGGCCGGTGGTGCTGGTTTTTGTTTGAGCCCAACACTAACAAACCTGATTCTACCCACTAAGGCCCTGATTGAAACCCCTGATTAGTTAATTAATGGAATCAGGTGCAGTAGCACTGCTGGAAAGGACAAAAACCTGCACCCACACCGGCCCTTTACGGATAAGATTGGACATCCCTGCCTTAATACAACGGTCACAACACCACTACTGAAGCAATGTTCAGTAGTGCCCCGGAACAGGTGCTGCTTGTTCTCCCCGATGAGGTAAGACAACAATCAATCATCTAGCCGCGTCCTGTTAAGTGTGGAGTGCTCTCTGAGTGAACCTTCTGTTAATTATGAAAATGACTGAGAACAGATCTGGACTAATAATTGTTTTAAACGGAAGTTTTGTGCAACCCAGTTCTCTGTTCTTGTTCCACAACTGTACTGAATTTATCCCATGATTTAATCGCTGTTCGATAGCATACGGAGAGAAAGTGTCTTCGGTTGCCAATACGATAATTGGAAAACGCGTCAATAAAGAAAATGATTGAGAACTACTAATAGCAGTCAAAAAGGGAAGTGTCTCAGCACCCCTGCTGGCTACGCCACTGAAATAACTTGTTAACTCAACTTGAAGTTGACTCAAAAGTTGAGTGATGGATAGTGTAGATGGGTTTTAAGAATCGTCACAACCTAAGCCTGCTTCTGAACCACAAGCTGGTATGTTAAAAAAAAAGTTAAAGTCCGTAATTCCGTTGAATTATGACTGTATTTCCTTCACAAAAAGTTGTAATCACTGCTCAAAAAAACTTGTCTATACACTCAGAGGTCTGGCTTCGAAGTCACAACACTCGTTCTTTCATCGATAGCGGCGAAAATGATAACAAATATGTACCTACATGCAGTATCACACAACGGTGAAAATTATCGTTCATCGATAGAAGATCCAACACCGCAGTGGTGGGAGATTATTAAATTTATCCTGGCGAGATCCCGTGTCTTGAAGAGAATGAGTTGGCTACCGCCCTCCACACTGCAAGGAAGTTAGTAAACTGCCTGGGAAGTGTTTGAGGAAAGGATTGGATACGTTGTTGAAATGTCGTGCAACTTTCCACTTTCCTCCCTAAACATTCAGGAAAAATGCATGTATTTTCAAAATAACTTAAATGTAATCGTTTTATTTATCACACAGAAAGATTACACCATTGAAAAACAGGAGTGCTTTTAAACATTGTTTTATTCCACAGTAGTCGTCATAAGAACAGGAGCACACTTTCATACTTTTCTCAGCGGTAATACATTCAGATTTAACTTCTTTTCTCGATGTTAAGACAAATTGGAAATAACATTTCCTCATCAATATGATTGACGCAGTGGAAAATGCTTATTTAGCATTATAAAACGGGTGCTTCCCATCCTTAAATGTGATTGACTGAGACGCGTTCCGTGCCAGTATAAAATTACTGTAACCCCACTGTGGCAGGCCGCAGCATAAAATATCCCTGTGCGCAACGAACTGCTCTGCGCTCAACTGACTCATTGGGTTCCCTGTGTGTCAAGACTTTTAGCTCGCTACTTCATTGTTAGCGAAGTTTAGCCTTTTAACCCACATACCAATTGGCCATCTACCTAGATAGCTATTGCATTATAGAGTTCGATATCACTTTTGCGTTGCTAACTAGCTCGCAATTTCAGTTGCCTATTAGCGATAAATTGTTGACTTTTTTTTCTTGTGTGTTTATTTTATGGGCTATGTGTAGGGTAACCATATCCATTGTAGTGAACGTTAGCTAGTCGACAAGCTGGCCAGCAAACTAATGCACAATTCAATGTATCTTCCTGGACACCGGCAAGTGTGGAGGACAAAAGTCAATCGTTTCCTACTCTCACTGCTGGTTGTAATGATTTGGCCGATCGGCGCAAGTTGAGAACAAGGAAACTCTAAAACAACGAATGTAAAATTATTTAACGGGGTCTTCGGGAGACTGAAGGAGACATTCAAAATAGCCTGCTTTCATAGTATATCTACATTAGCGGGCCCAAATAGCCAGATGTGACATGAGAATGGCGCTAGATGAAAAAGCAATCTTAGCATCTGTGTTGCTGGCCAACCATTCTGTCCACTCTATCTTGCTTGGTGGAAGAAGTTCTCAATTTTATTGTTGCATTATTACAAATAAATTGTCTTTTTTTTTTTTTTTTCTTGTGTGTTTATTTAATGGGCTATATGTAGGGTACATATATGTAGGGACGCTGCACGTCGCGCCTTAGAACGCCCCTCCGCCGTTATAAGATCACTGTAACCCAGTGCTTCAAGAGGCTTATTCCTTTTATAAAACGGTTACCCTACATATAGCCCATTAAATAAACACACAATAAAAAAAAATCGACAATTTATTGGTAATAATGCTACAATAAAATTGAACTTCTTCCACCAAGCAAGAAAGAGTGGACAGAATGGTTGGCCAGCAACACAGATGCTAAGATTGCTTTTTCATCTAGCGCCATTGTCATGTCATATCAGGCTATTTGGGCTCGCTAATGTAGATATACTATGAAAGCAGGCTATTTTGAATGTCTGCTTTGTTTCCCCGAAGGCCCTGTTAAATAATTTTATGTTCGTTTCGCTTTTTGAGTTTCCTTGTTCTCATCTTGCGCCGATCAGCCAAATTATTACAACCAGCAGCGAGAGGAGGGAATGATTGAGCTTTGTCCTCCAAACTTGCAGGTGTCCAGGAAAATATGTTGAATTGTGCATTAGTTTACTAGCCAGCTTGTCAACAAGCTAACGTTCACTCCAATGGATGTGGTTACCCTACACATAGCCCATAAAATAAACACACAAGTAAAAAAGTCAACGATTTATCGCTAATAGGCTACTGAAATAGTGAGCTAGTTGGCAACGCAGCTTGCAAAGCAAAAATGATATCGAACTCTGTAATGCAATAGCTTGCTAGGTAGATAGCCAACTGGTTATCGGGTTAAAAGGCTAAACTTCGCTGACACTGAAATAGCGAGCTAAAAGTCTTAAAACAAACGTAACCTAAAGAGTCAGTTGAGCACAGAGTAGTTTGTTGCGTGCAGGGATATTTTGTGCTGCGGCCTGCCACAGTGGGTTACAGTCATTTTATACCAGCATGGAACGCGGCTCAGCCAATCACATTTAAGGATGGGAAGCACCCGTTTTATAATCCCTTACTATCTAGTGGTCGTCTTGCAGTATTGCTGCGCTGAGCCTGCATCAATTCTCCAGTCCTCTCAATATGTGTGGTTGGGTTGCAGTTTTGGAATTTTCTGACAAATCACTGTCATAATTATAGAGACATGCTCAAAATTTACAAGCATACTAAATATAAGAAAGGTGATTAACACGTACGGAGCTCATGCATCATTTATTTGTAATATGTCAGATTTATTTTTACAAAATTGTGCCTTTTTTCCATCTCCCCTGCTTTAATATCCATTCTCTTTGAACCACTGGGCTCTGGCAACTACATCATTGGAATAGTCGTTCCCAGTAGTGCCGATGTCCATTCTGTCATAAATCTTGACATTCCCAGGTCCGGCATTGTAGGCTGATATTCCTCCTGAAATACATCCCATCTATGCTTAGATTTGAATTTCAGCAGCTCAAGGCCATCCCATGTCTTACAATTGCATATATACTATTGGGAAATATTTTGTAATACTTCTGTTAATGAGAGCAAACAATACAATGGCTACAGTCTTGGGGCAAGTTGAAATTTTAAGCAACGCACTTAACTTGAAGTTACTGACGTGGGGAAACATGCAAGGTAAACATACAATGCAACATGCTGTGTGTGTGTGTGTGTGTGAGACACCTTTCAGTTGTTGTTCCTTCGACCAGTCTGGGAATTTATTCTGGATTTCCTCGATGAACCCACTCAGAATTCCAGTGGCTTGACTGATGTGCTGTTCACTGTTCCACTCTCCTTCCGGTGTGTGGTATTGCTTGTCAATCTAGGAAATGTGGATATTTGTCATTTAAAAGCAGATTGCACAACTTTTCCATTAACAGATTTTGATTAGAAAATGTAATTTTATGTTGAGGCCTTCACCACTGGTATGTATCTGATATATGGTGCGGAAAGACTCCGATACATAGTGCTCTTTGATACTGTTAATCCATACTTAGAGGCAAATGTACTTGGCAACAGTGCACTTGTCCCCTTGGCCACTAAGCTTGGTGACTATGCCTACTGCTCCACAGTATCCAGTGCCTCTGTCTCAACATCAAACATCAGATGCAAGAGTAGAGGTTTAGTGGTTATTTCATATTGGTGTACAAACATACCTTATGTTTTCTAAATTATAATTAATAAATAATTATCAGCTAGTGTAATGCAGGAGGAACACACCGCTGAACTGTTTTGAAACTGATTGTTTTTTTTTTTTCAAAGCAATGTCCTACATTTTTAGTTTGATCTACATTAATCAGTAACCAGCTCATTTATGCATTGATATGTGTGAATCTCTATTTCTGCTGACCTGCATGAGACCAAAGCCATTGCCATCAGCACTCCAACCGTTGTTTAGAAGTCCGGGGGACCCTGCTCTAGTTTCGCGAGAAATGATACCGGCAATCACTGCGGGGTCTATGTGGTGAGCCGCCGCCACTTTTTCAATTGTAGCTTTATACTTGTTCATCCTGTTCAGATCAGTCTGTGCCAGCTTGTGTGAAGCCTCCACCCCTTAAAAAAAAAAAAGAATAATTAAAAATAATTATGAGAACTGCCTCTGTACAAGCTGGCACACGTATAACTGTTTTGTATATTCTAGACAGAGGTGAAGTATAAATGTGAAACAACATTACAGGGGCTAAATTAGCTGAAAAAGGTTCAACAATGAAGATTCCAAGGCTTCCCACAGTGCAGTTGCTCAGGACATTGCTGAAAGAATGCCAGTGTCTACATAATAAATAACTTCTCCAATATTGGCACACACCTCTCTCAGTTAGACGATCCTGTGCAGCAGTTTTCCTTGATGCACCTGTTGTTTCAATTTTCGTAACATCACCGTATTTATTGCAGGCTGAATTGATGGCTATCGCCGAAAAGACGATGAAGAGGAAAAAGTATCTTTCTGTAACGGAGATAATATAAGGCTTAGTTGGTAAATAATGCTGGTCTAACTGAGAAAACCAGGAGGGACAGATTAGAATTGTTGATCTATTACAGTTTTATATAATCTGTAACAAGTCCTTTAGATTTTTTTACTAAGAGTTTCAAAATTTGTGATGTCTTTGACAGTTGAAGGTTAAGCGGACTCACCCATTCTGTTTCGCCTCAGTAATTTTCAGTTTTCCGACTGCAGCTTCTTGAGACTCTTCGTCTTTAGATCTACCGTCTGTACTCTCACACACCCAGAGGTGTAGGACTGACAAAGCTGGCAAGTACAGCCCACGAAAGGGGACGGGCACCTTCTTTGCAAAACGCTTGGTGGTAGCGTTAAAGAGGGGCGCACCCTTTAATTACTGTACGGAAACTTTTACTAGACTTAAATTTGAAATGATTGTGGCCTATCCTGCTCAGATAATGTTGTGCCAGCTTGCTGGAGGCATCCACTCCTTGGAATGCAACTAATTATTACAGAATAAAAAAAAGAAAAACAACCTGTTCATTGACAAATGTGTGCATAAGCCTATAACACTGAAATATTGAACAAAATATATCAATATGTATAATTTGTTGTCACAAGGAAAAAAAAAAAAGGTCACCAGGCAACATACATTGAAGTCCCTAAATATTTAGACGCTGATACAATAATCCTTTGCAATAATAACTGCCTGAAGGCAGTTACTTTACAAGTTACTGGTAAAGTACTGGTTACTGGTAAGACATTACCAGTTACTGTTTCCCTGTTGATCACTATCAGGCCTTCACTGCAGTTATCTTGAGTTCCTGCATCTTCGTGGGATGAATTGTCTTCAGTTAGTGAAATGCAAGTTATGTTGGATGTAGATTCCTAAATTAAAGCTGAAATTATCGAGCTCGAATACATTATTCCACTTCAACTCCAATATGCTGTGGGAGACAGAAATTGTAAATGTAAAGCCATCATTTTGGCAAAATAAAGTTTGTGTCTTTTCATGAAAGCTTTCCAAGAAAATCTGCTTAACAATGAATAAGTATACGTTTGATACACTGGAGAAGATACGGAAATTTCACTTAAGACAAATTTACAGCGCGGCATTTCTGTAACTTTGGCAGCAACTGTTTTCATCACGAGGAAGAATGCTTATGAATTGGCTAATCAAATATCATTTTTAATAGTAATTAAAAAGACAGATGCATCTATCCAGATTATAGCTTCAGTTTATCTCTAAGATGATAAACCATGATTCTTCTTCTTCTTCTTTTTTGTTAATGGCGGACGGAACTTTGTTTTTAGTGCATGCCGCCACCTACTGTACTGAATTTCGTGCTGACTTTGACTGGGTATTTTACTTTGGTAATATAATAATAATAAAAAAAGTTAAAAAAAATAACTCCTCTCTCGTATCCTTCTCTGCTTCAATTATTTC
Organism: Gymnothorax reevesii; assembly: GCA_029721435.1. Lineage (NCBI taxonomy): Eukaryota > Metazoa > Chordata > Actinopteri > Anguilliformes > Muraenidae > Gymnothorax > Gymnothorax reevesii. The sequence goes on from CM056586.1 coordinate 2,399,547, forward strand.
CCAGGCTTTCTGTCTCTCCTTACTTTTCTACAGTCTGACTGCTTCCGAACCCTCTTTCCAAAATCCTCTGAATATCTTCCCTCTTTACATCTACACCCAAAATCTCTCTTGCCGCATCTACCACCATCTTAATTCTCTCGGTTTTGCTTTCTATCTCACAGGCACAATTTAGAACCATTGAAATGAACGCTAAAAAGCTTCTTCTATTCATCCTAATTCCATCCTCCTCAAACTCCTTTTGCCTCTTTTCCACTGGCTGTTCTCTGGCCTGCTCTTTCCCCACCATTTCTTTTTTACTCACAACCCTTTTTGTTGCTTCTGCATATGATATTTTTCCCTGCACTCTTGTCCTTTCCACCCCTCTTTCCATTTTCCTTCTTTCACACTGCACTGACCCCATCTCATGTCTTCCCCCACAGTGAAAACATGCTTTTGCCATTATACAATCATCTTCAATGCATCCCTCCTGTCGACACCTTCTACACCTGTGCATTTCTTTTTTACATACAACCGCCACATGCCCATATTCCTGACATCGGTAACAGCGCAGTGGAGCCCTTTCGTACATTCTCACCCTATAACTTACATAGTCAACAAATATTCTCTCAGGTACCTCACTGTTGAACTCTAAAAGCACAGACAGGCTTTCCTGCACCTTTCCCTCCTGGTAGCTTCTCATCCGCTTTGCTCCACACAGCCCCTCTAACTTCAAAAAATCATTTAAGTCCATGTCCAATGGAACACCGCTGATCACTCCTTTTAACACACGTTTTTTCCTGTAAAGGAAAGCTAGTTACCTTTACGAGATTGTACTGTTTAATTTTTAATGCTTTGTTTTGTTGTTTAACATTGCGACACTCCACAATCACTAACCCACCCCGTGTTATCCTAACTGCCCTAACATCTCCAATTTCCCTTTTCACAAATTTCCCAATTTCATGAGCATTACTAAATAAACAGTTTGCTTCATCACCCTTTATATTTGCTTTTATGCCTACAACAAATGTTTCATCCTCATTTTCGTTATCACTTCCTTTTTTCCTTTTCTTTTTTAATCCCACCGCCGACTCACAATCCATTTTCCAAAACCATTCATCCGCAATCCGAATCTAAACCGAGAAACCGTGCAAAATCTTCAAAAGCCAAACAATCCACAAATCTATTTTAAATCTCGCGCCAAAAACTCGTACTTCCTCCCTGAATGAACAGTCGAACCGGAATTCCATAAACCATAATTGAATAAAATGCGCATTTTTATGCACCACGATTTTCTTAACCCCACCCAAACTCGCGAAAATGCCATTACTTCGGGAGTCGTCTGCAACAAATACACAGGAAGAGCAGTATTACCGAGGCAGAGGGGATTGTAACCACCAATCACAGCATAGATTGGAGGCGGAGCTTTGAAACAGGAAGTGCACAAATTTCGACATCAACAAAATCTAGGAAAAGCAACTGAAGTTGTCAGTGGGACCTTTTGAAATATACCTCGGTTAATTCCAAAATTTAGTGGAGATGAAAATGCTTTCAAGTCTTCCTGCTTCTACTCCATGTCGCTTTGGCGGTTGAGAGCGAGTGTTTTGCTTCATGATGCCTTCGAACATCCGGATATGGCGGTTTAATGTTAAAGTTTGCGCTCTGATTGTCATTTGTTTCACACCGGGCATTTTGTCAGCAGGTAAATTACACCGAAGCAACAATAATTTGGAAAAAAATGTGGTGATATAACTTCTGTGAAGATGTGGGCCAGAAGACGATGAACAAACAATGAACACCTGGGCATCATTTACCCTGTGTTCTCCATAGAAAGTAACTTAAGTCATTTGCTGTCCGTTTCTGCTTCCTCTGAGTCATGAGACGTTTTCGAGCCGCCAGCGTAACGCACTGAACGGGCTTTTGCTGCCGTTTACAGAATCTGGCAACGTCCCGTTTCACCGTATTTACCTGGCAATTCTAGAAGGGAGACCGCAGTCCAGGGAAGAACAGTGATTCCGCAAGCGTCTTTTAGCTTAAAGCTGCTTCCACACCGGACGCGAAACGAATTTTTCGCACGACAGAATACATTTAAAGTCAACGCAAAGACGTGAATAGTATTCGCATCTTTGCATTGACTTCGAATGTAGCTCATCTGTCGTGCGAAAAATGCGTTGCGCGTCCAGTGGGAAAGCGGTTAAAATCTGTCCCGCACATTCACGTGTGTTTGTTTACTCACCCACTTAATAATTTTGCTTTTCAGTCTCGCTCAATGTCCTTTTCATAATTTCGGATGATCTTCGACCAACATTAGGGTGCTACGGCGATCCTTCGGTCAAATCCCCTAACATTGATCAGCTTGCCTCCAAAAGCAGTGTCTTCCTCAGTGCCTATGCTCAGGTATGTCCAATAAAGCAAAAATAAGATTCGTGGGGAATATAGTCGCCGTACAGTATAAACTGGGCAAGATGAACACATTTAGCATGCTTTTCATTGTCTTTCGTTGAATATAATTGCACGTATGTGTTTCTGTTAAAGCAAGCTGTGTGCGGACCTAGCAGAACCTCATTTTTAACTAGTCGAAGACCTGATACAACCAGACTGTATGACTTTAATTCCTACTGGAGAGTTCATGCCGGAAACTACACAACCCTGCCTCAGTATTTCAAGTCCCATGGCTACACCACAATGTCCGTTGGGAAGGTATTTCACCCAGGTAATCAAACGCCCAGTTAAAAAGCCTTCAGAGCTTACATTTCCAAATGTACCTTTTAAACTGTGATAATGAAAAATATTCTTAAACTTGGTATATTGACCAAATACTGCCCCTTGACGGCTAATCTGTATAAGAGGAGTTAATTAATTACTCTTATTGGAGGGGGAGTTTTTGGTGGCATTTGTCTGTGTGTCAGTCAGCAGTACAGTAAATTGATTTGATGAAATTATTATTACTCAAAATTTTCAGGAAGGATGTGCAGTAGTCCAAAGATCCTCCATTAAATGTTGGATCTAATTTGGTCTTGGTGCACCAAAAAGTCAAAAATCATTTGAAATGTTTTCCTCGGGAGGGGTAAGTTCTGCCAGCCACTGCTTGTTTGTGTTAATTTGTTATTTATTTGTCAGCTTTTGTATGTGTGTGTTCACTGTGTGGAGTACGCTGGAACAATGTGTAACCCACTGTTTTATGCCCTGGCTCTGAAGGTATTGCTTCCAATCATTCGGATGATTACCCGTACAGTTGGTCTGTACCCCCGTATCATCCTCCCTCTTTTGACTACGAAAAGAGGAAGGTCAGTGTTTGTCCTCCCTGCTGCTTTTTGTTTACTTGCTGTTTTCCATTGAAAATGGGCAGGAAATTCCGATCGGAATCCTTCCTATTTTCTGTGTATGTTTATTTAGTTGGTCGGTAACTTTGTCTACGGTAACTTGCAGAGCACTGGAAAACATGCAGTAATACTAAATACACACTTGCACAGTACCTACAACCACCTAGTAAGTTGCATACAGCCATGCCACTCAATTTGAATGCAGTTCTTTGAATAGAATGGTTCCAGCAAAATGCGTACAGCCACTACTGCAGTCAGATGTGCTGAATTTGGGAAATTAACTGACAGTTGTTGTTCTGCTAGAAGAAGGTTGCTTAAGTCTCAAGTCTATAAGATCTGGTTTCCTGGCATTAATAGTATTTCAAAAACAAGGAATTGGTTCAATTAAGTGTCATTGACTGTCTGAGGTTTGACTTGCGACAAGCCCAAAGTTATTCATGCATTTACCAATACCACCTCTCCCTTTAGTTGAATGCAGACAGCACACTTAGGCTTGGTTAAAAAAAAAATGAGGGGGTTAGAGAAATTTTGGATCGTCAAATTAATGACCCTATTCTTTTTTCTTTTTTTTTTAATAAATCTCTGCTTGAAAGGCTGGTGTCATGACGTGTAGATCCAGTAGATCCAGTTTCACCTGGCTGGATTCCTTTGTCCTTATTCAAAAATAAACAAAATGGTTTGGTGCAAATCTTAAGAAATACTATCTTACTAGCTTACCTTTAAGTATAATCTCAAAAACAGCATTTTTATCTTTTTTTTTTAACCACTGTTGTATTTATGTGGGCAGGTCTGCAAGGGTGATGACGGCAAGTTGCATGCAAACTTACTTTGCCCCGTTAATGTGACCGAAATGCCCTTGAAGACCTTACCAGATCTGGAGAGCACAGAAGAAGCCGTGCGGCTGCTTAAGTCGGTGAAAGAGACTGGCAGTCCCTTCTTTATGGCTGTGGGATACCATAAGCCTCACATTCCGTTCAGAATCCCGCAGGTAATGGTGCAGATCTGCCTCTGATCACGGGGTCCTTTAAGACCAACTAAGCGGACCTTTGTCATTCATATTCACCTTTGCTAAAACCCTCTGGGGCAGTGATTCTAAAAACTCAGCTGAGGTTCGCCCATGTTTATGTACATCTTTGTTCCAACCAAAATTGCAACCATAGGATTTTAATAAGCTGCGAAATTGTCCCAATTTGGTGCATTCTGTGTTTATCTTAAGCAACATTTTGACAGAAATATCCATGCGTGTCATGGTGAATAAAATACTCCTGAACATATTGTGTTTATTTTACTCTATTAGAATCAATTTCAGGTGACAACATTTATAAATGGATCAAATTGGACACTGCAAAAATCAGTAGGCTCCAAGTTAGATTGCTGAACACTGGTGTTCTTCCAAAGTTCTTTCAAAATAACTTGCTTGAACTTAATGTCATAAATGTGATTAAAAACGGGTTTGACCCTGTCATTTGCTTTCCTAATAAAGTCAACACCAATTCCGAAATAGTTGGGACGAAGTGTAAATTGTGATTAAAATCAAAATGCAATGACTTTCAGATCACATGAGCCAATATGTTATTTACAAGAGAACATAGTTTCAACATTTGAAATGTTATCTGAGGCATTTTACACTTTTATCTACAAAATGAGCTTATTTCAAATTTTCTGGCTGTAACAGGTCTCAAAAAAGTTGGGACACGGGCTAAAAAGCAATTAATATAAGAATCAGCTAAAAGAATATTTGGCTAGTAATTAAGTTAACTGGAATCAGGTATGTAACATGATTGCCTATAAAAGGGATGTCTTAGAGAGGCTGAGTCTCTCAGAAGTAAAGATGGCCAGAGGTTCTCCAACCTTTGAAGGCTTGCGTAAGAAAAAATGTGGAATAATTTAAAAACAATGTTCCTCAATGTCATATTGCAAAGGCTTTGAAGGTCTCATCATCGACAGTGCATAACATCATCAAAAGATACGGAGAAACTGGAAAAATCTCTGTGCGTAAGGGACAAGGCTGAAGACCTTTACTGGATGCCCATGATGTTCGGGCCCTCAGACGCCACTGCATCACTCACTGGCATGATTCTGTCATTTACATTACTAAATGGGCCCAGGAATACTTAAAAAAAACACTGTCTGTAAACACAGTCCACTGTGCCGTCCACAGATGCCACCTAAAACTCTATCATGCAAAAAGGAAGCCATTGTTGAGCATGATCCAGAAGCACCACCATGTTCTGCGGGCTTAGGCTCATGTAAAATTGACTGCAGCAAAGTGTCCTGTGGTCAGACGAGTCCAAATTTGACAGTCTTGTTAGAAATCATGGGCATTGTGTCCTCCAGGCTAAAGAGGAGAAAGACCACCCCTCCTGTTATCAGTGTTCAGTTCAAAAGCCAGCATCTCTGATGGAATGGGGATGCATTAGTGCATATGGTGTGGGACACTTGCATGTTTTAAAAATAGGCGTGCAATGCACGGAATACCCCTCAGCCCGATGTCAAAGTTTTTGGAGACGCCCGACAGCCTGCCCAACCGCACGAAGGATAGCAACACCCCGTCAGCCTTGAGAGCTGAGGGGTAAAAAGTACCATGAATGCTGAACGAGAGGTTTTAGAGCAACATGCTCCTCTCCTGATGATTCTGTTCCAGGGAAGGCCTTGTGTATTTCAGCAGGACAGTGCAAAATCACATACTGCAGCTATTACAGCAGCATGGCTTCGTAGTAGAAGAGTCCTAGTGCTGAACTGGCCTGCCTGCAGTCCTGATCTTTCACTAATTGAGAACATTTGGCGCATAATTAAATGAAAAGTCCGTCAAAGGAGACCCAAAACGCTCCAGCAGCTGGAAGCCTGTATTAAACAAGACTGAGATGAAATTCCAATGGCTAAACTCAAGAAACTTGTCTCCTCAATGGCCAGATGCCTTCACTCTGTGTTAAAAAGAAGAGGGGATGCTACACCATGGTAAACAAGCCCCTGTCCCAACTTTTTTGAGACCTGTAGCAGGTATCAAATTTGAATGAGCTCATTTTGTGGATTAAATTGTAAAATTTCTCAATTTCAACATTTGATATGTTATCTCTGTTCTATTGTGAATAAAATACTGGCTGGTGTGATTTGAAAGTCATTGCGTTTCGATTTTCTTCGCAATTTACACTTTGTTCCAATTATTTTGGAATTGGGGTTGTAGTTAGTTTTCACTAACAACCTATTATTGTTTGCTTTGGTAAAGTTTTCAACTCCATGGAGTTCTTTGTTCTGCATCATGTTTTACTCATCCTGCCATGTTTGTTTATCTGTCAAAATATGATTAAAGAAGATAAATAACTGCTTTAAACATAAACACATCCAATTAAGACAAATCACCAGCTTGTAAAATGGACGGTTTGGGATTTTTGAAGTACATTTTGAGGTGCTTACCCCCTGGTCAGTGTGTTACTTGCAGTAGATGGTGCTTAACAAGCTCCCACTTCAAAAAACCCAATCTATCCTTCTAAAATTCAATTATTGCAATTGCGCTTTGAGCGAAATCCAGCGTACACAGTGTATCGAGTATCTGTATCGAGTTTGGGAACCGTTACTTATGGAATTTGAGCAGAGTAAGTCTGTAAGTCTCTAATCTTGTAAATCTGTACTAAAATCATGGTAACAGTATGTCAAAAACAGGGTACCAGAGTTTATATCCAATAAATTTTTAATTCGTTGCAGCGTTTCAATAATTGCACTTTTATGTAGAATTTTATTTCCAGCCTCGAGGAAGCAGTTCAATAATAAAGCAAAATGAAGAGATTCTTGTGAAAATACAAATTTCGGTGTTTATAACGTGAGGGATCTTTGACTGGAGCTGACCTGAAAGCGGTATCATTTACTTTTGTCTTCAGAGAAAATGTTGAATAAATTCTGGCCTCTCGCTGTGGCTTGTAATGGGGACGATGAGCGCTTGTGAGTTTTGGGTGAACTCCAGTGCTGCAAGTCCCACAGTAATATATCTCTTGCAGGAATTCTTACAGCTCTATCCCCTGGAGAACATGACTCTGGCTCCAGACCCAGACATTCCCAGAGGTTTGCCTCCTGTGGCTTACAATCCCTGGACTGACATCAGGAAAAGAGAAGACGTACAGCCTCTGAACATCAGCTTTCCCTACGGACCAATTCCCAAGGAATTCCAGGTGACTGTCAGAAGTCTACTTTATTGATCGCGTGAATGCACTTTTTATGATTACAACAGAGACACTTCTTGCACTTTATTAGTCTATTTAAGATCAAATAAAGTAGTTGATCATTCAGCTTGGCTCACCTCATTTCTTATACTGAATTTCTCCCTAGTTCTTTGGTAAACTCAGCTGACCAGGGTTCCCCAACAGTAGACCCTGCTTAGCTCAAAATAAAAGAGGCACCAAACTTTTCCTGATTAGCCGTGACCTCTGTTTTAATGGAATATTTGGTGAACTCCAGAAACACTCTCCTCGCTGCTAAATTAAACTGATCACTTGGATGCAAAATTGCATTTCAGACGAGGTTATTAAAAGTTGTGGGCACATGTCACTGGTCATTTTCTTTAATGTAAAGTAAACAATCATGCACTGCAGGATGTGCTAAGAGCAAATGGGGAAGTATTTGAAAAGTGCGCTTTAGTGAGAGGGAAAAAAAAAAGTTTTTCTAAATTTCAATGTAATCACTGTGACATTGCATTAATTTTTCTAAGAATGAGACTGGATGTGAGAAATCATGTAAATTTTTTTGTGGGGGTAAATATATCATGATGGGCCTTTAATGGTTAGCATGTGCATGTTATGTACGGGGGCATCAGTGTTTCACAAACACATCTTGTTTGAATATTGAGGTATATATATATCGTGACTTCAGAAGTTGGTTGTGCCTTTCAGCTGCGGATCAGACAGCACTATTTCGCTGCTGTGACGTACATCGACACTCAGGTGGGTAGGCTTCTGAGTGCTCTGGACGAACTGGGCTTGGCCAATGACACTATGGTGGTGTTCACCTCTGATCATGGTGAGAAGACGCCTCCTCTTGCTTTTACTAGTACTTAATTCTTTAAGCCTGCCTATCAGACTACACATCCTTCCCATTACCAACTACCTGCTATCCAGATTTAAATCTATTCTTACTTTTCTTGCATGTGGCGCAGCACTTAGTAGAAATTTGAACATGAACGACTCCGCCTTCCTCCAAAGTCCCGCCCTCTTCCCCCTGCCTGACCTCTGAGGCTCGCCTCCTCCCCTGACGCGTGCGGTGAGGAAGTGAGCAGCGCGAATGAAGCTGCTTTCTCATCGGACGTGAAACCAATTTTTCGCACGACCGATTACATTTGAAGTCAATGCAAAGACGCGAATCTTGCGCGTATTCGCGTCTATGCATTGACTTAGAATGTAATCTGTCGTATGAAAAATTGGTTTCGCGTCCGATGTGAAAGCATCTTGAAACGGGGGAATGGAATCAGATTCAGAGGCACCGGTTAGTGAAAACTAACCAACAGTAATTACATAATATTCAGTACTCTGTGGTATAAAATAAAATGCCCTCGTAACGTTATAATTATAGTAATTGTAGCATTTCAGCACCTGTATGTTTACAGTCAGATGCGTTGTGTTTCGGCAGAATTCATACCTGTTTTCTTGCAAAACTGCTGTCATGACGTCTTACCAACGTTAGTCATTAAATTAGGAGCAGTTGCAGCTGTTTTATTTGCAGGCGAATCTGAATCTGGATCATCTACCCTGCTGAGCTTAATGTTTTTGCACACTGTCCCTGATAAATAAATTCAAACATTAAAAAAAAAATTCTGTAATGTTTTTCTATTTAATAAACGTTGAATATATCGAATTTTATATGACGGATTTTTGCTTACATCGGACAAAATGTCCAGTCCCATCCCTGCATTTCCATTCAATAGCACTCGTGTTGGCCTATACCAGGTGAGCTGGTTTGCACCATGCACATACACAGTCGCAACAGAGTAACGAAATGAAGTTCGGCTTTCCTACACTGTTATAAACTGACTGAATTTAACCATTAAATTAATGCATTGTCTCCTTGTCATTTTAACTGTAAGAGGAGTCCTTCGCACATTTAACCGTGGTTTACACTGAACATGCACTGAACTCTGTGGCAAACTTAGTGAAAAATTACATTTAACAAGGTGCCAGTTAAATTACCTGGCAAAAAAGGCATCAGGTTATTTGTTTCTTATTAACAGTTGTAATGTGGAAATATGCCACTAGATGACAGTATTGACCTTTTTTTTGTTAAGCCCAGACTGGAGCTAGGTTTGGGCATGTCCTGGGCATGTCTGAGACGGAAAGTCCCAGAGAATTCTGGGACCCAGAGAAAAAGTCTAAAAGGTGGAAGGGGGCTGCTAAAGAGTATATAAATAGAGACATTGAGAGAGTAAAGTAGTAGGAGAAATTGCAAGGAGAAGGACACATGTGACCAGACCTGTCACTCTTTTCAAGACCTGTGAAGCTTTTTGTGGATATTTGCCTGTGTTGGGGCATTTTCCTCAACCAGAACATCACCAAGCAACCCAACCAAAGGGACTGTGAATATTTTTTTTTCTTGTATATATCAATCTTGGTCAGTAGTATGAATGTAGGTTAGTTGTTTAATTAAATGTGTTTAAGTTTTAAAATTTTGTCTGTCATCCCTTGCTGTCATATATGTCATAACAAATTGGTGCCATAACACAGTGTATTTTCGGAAACTGAAACTGACGCCATTTCATTTCCATACTTTAGTTTTGAGACTCTACATTGATCCCATTTGGGGCAACACATAAAATCATCCTGTTATCCATTGTGTCAGGGCAAAGGCGGATTAAATGAAGACAAGTAGGTAGGCTATGAACACTTCAGACGCAAAGCATACGTATAAATTCATATGCATCTAACGACTTGTTTCTTCCTGGTATAGACCTGAGTCAGACTCCCAGGCACAGCTGAATGCGAACGCTTTTTCTTTGAACGAAATGAAAACGTAGATAACTGAGCGATAATATAAAAGTAAGGCAATCGCAGAGCTTTGTCTTTACGCACACACAGGCGCCTTCAACCCGACACGGGTAAACCCGCAGTTAATACGAGATGGGGAAAGTTCAGTCAATACTTTTCTCATGTCGCCGTTTCCTCCTTTCTATATTGCTCGTCCGTCTGTCCGCATCAGCTTTTTTATAGATTTTAGATGTCAAAGTCCTCCAGGCCTTGCGATCGTTGGCGATGACGTTCCATGAATCAAGAGCACCCCCGCGCCTGAGGATGTCCCTCAAAGTGTATTTATATCAGGAGTGGGCGCCCGACTCTCCTGTTGCCTTCATTCAGAACTCCGTACAGAAGTGCTTTCACGGGCCGCTCGTCGGGCATGCGAGCAACATGACCCACCCAGCGCAAGTCTGCCTCTGATGAGGATGATCTCGATATCTGTGGCGTTTGCACGGTCCAGCACCTCGTCATTTGTGACGAAGTGATCCCATCTGATCTTGAAAATGGATCTCAGGTGTCGCTGCTGGATTGTCGTTAGAAGCCTGATGTGATGGCGATACAAGGTCCAGGTTTCACTTCCATAATCATCAGCGGGATGATACACTGATTGTAGACTTTGTGCTTGGTTTCTGCTGTGAGATCCCTTCAGTCAAAGACCCTGTTCCTGAGTGTCCCCATCGCACATGACGCAGCCTGAATCCGTGCTGTCATCTCTTCCTCGAACTTGCAGTCATATGAAACATTACTTCCCAGACACTTGAACCGGAGCACTCTCTTCTGTTTCTGACCATCGATGTAGAAGTCCAGCTGTTCACCGATTCTTTAGCTTTGCCAAACAATGGAGCGTAAATATTGTTGATTTAAAATTCTTTTTTCATGTCCTTTTTTAGAAGTGAAAAGATAAAAAAGAACACAGAAAACAAATCCCCCACCCAAAAAATAATAATTTGTCAACACCCATGTGTACTGTTTAGGCTACATATGCCTCATTGGACATTTAAACACACACAAGATGGCAGAGCAATTCTGCCGTGTACACTTTTGTCCAGCCAATGACGTTGTCCACTCTAGTTTTTTTACCCCTCAGCTCTTAAGGCTGAGGGGGTATTGCTATCCTTCGTGCGGTTGGGCGGGCGGGCGGTCGGGCGTCTCCAAAAACTTCCACATCGGGCTGAGGTGTATTCTGTGCATTGGATGCCTATTTTTTTTATATCTCTGAGAGCATGACCACCTTTTGGGAACATGACGACCGTATACGAAAGGGCCAACCGCCGCGGGGACGGATGACAGACAGGAAGCTCGGCAAATCAGAAATATATGAGAATTGAATATTGACGAGTTTCAACACCTGGTGGATCCTTTTACATTTTAGTGTGCTTTAAGCTTATTAGGAGCATTTTAAGATTACAAAAGAAAAGTGTAAAAATTCCAGAAAGGTAAGAATTGCTTTAAATGCATTCATTTCATCACTTTTTTTTTTTTTTTTTTTTGCCTATCTGACCACAAGGTGGAGATGTAACGACATCAAAGACTTTCATTCTCTCTCTCCTTTTGCTGAAGCCTGACCCTTACTTCTTCTTGAACATTTTCCAATGGGAAATAATATTCATATTGATTTTTTTTTTTTACATTTTTTCACATGCTTTAGGTTTTGAATTTGTTGATACTCTTGATTTCACTCACATGCAAGTCCTGCTGCTGTGTCTCCTTTAATCTGTATCAAACCCAGTCAAGGCTGAGCTGCAGTGAAGGAATGTTTTGCTTTCATAGCAGAGCTACCTCCTGAAAGAAATCTGTTTATCTTCTGCAGGCTCAGAATATGTGGGATCTACCAAAGTTGACATCTGTTACTTGTTTATTTATTTTTTGCAATTATTTTCTGCAATTTATTTTTGTAGCACAGCCTTGTGCAAATGTTTTTTGGCGAAGTAAGAGAAAGATGCTTCCCAGGATTGAAATGAAAGGTCCTGTAATGTTGAAGATTGTTTTGTATAGTTCATGGCACTTCACAGAACAATCAAATCAATATTTTGTTTCAATACCCTTAGTTTAAAAATTGGGAAAACTGTCCTATAGTTCCAACTTTACCAGCTGATAGGCTTTTTTGTTTATTTCAAGCATAATGGAAATCTTGCCGCAGTTCTTCAGACCAAATTAGTCACTTCTGTTTTTTTTTTTTCAGGGTATTTCTATGCAGCCTTGATACTGTTCAGAGCAGGGCTCTTCCAGGGGAATATCATCTGTATCAACTGCTGTAAATGGAAAACAAACGCTTATTGGTATAACAATTTTTAAATCTAAAATGTACTTTTTTTTCAGCCACTCTGATGTGGGGAAATAAAATTGAACCCCTAAAACTGGCTATGAATTTAAAATAATTGAGGGTCCCTCTAAATTTTTCACAGAATCATTCAGTATATCAGTATTTGCTCTTTGCACATTTTTATCCATCCGTCCGCCAGTCACAGTTTTCTCAAAAATAATGAGAGATACATGAGTCTAATTTTGCATGCGTGCTTAACCAGTCATGATCTAGGTTGAGTTCGAAAATCGATGTCACAGCTTTTTTTTTTTTTTTTCATTTAAATTAACGGAGTTATGGCCCTTGGATTGAAACATCTGTGCAAAGCGTCTCATGGAGACAAGCTTTCTCAGTTAGTATTGTTGACAAAGTATTACCCTCCGCTGCCGACTGGTGCAGCGGTTTTAGGATTGGGTTCTATCCGTCTGTCCATCCGTACATCTGTCCGTCAGACTTTCAACAGAGACAAGTTACCTCAAAAACTATGACAGTTACATGGGTGGGACAAATATTGTAGGCTTAAGAGGCTAGTCTTGATCTACGTTAAGTTTGAAAATGAATGCCGAAGCCTGTTTATATATGGAGGTGTGGCCCTTGGTCATGGCGGGGGATCGTGCTGACAGTGTCGTCTTGTTCATTAATACAGGTGGCGAAACTCTTCACTCAAAGATTGCTGGGATTCATTTTCTGAATAGTTCTGTAATTGCAGCAGTCTGGTGATATTATGCCTTTTTTACCATTGAAATGCTTTTCCCATTTGGTATTTTTCAATCACATTTTACGTTTAATTTGATCTCATCACAACAAATGACCCTACTTTTTATCTCTGTTTTTAATGGGTCCTGTATCGGGTGGTGAAATATTACCACAGTTTCTTACAGGAATGGTCTGTTTACTGACTCCCACGATAAATGTAATGTTATTTTTTTTAAGTGTTTTCATGATTTGATTGAAACTTTTACAACTTTTGTTACTTGAGTGGTGCACCTTATATATTTAGCTTTTGGAGAGTCTGTTTATTGTGTTTGTCTCTCCCAGGCTGGTCACTGGGAGAGCACGGGGAATGGGCCAAATACAGCAACTATGACGTGGCCACACGTGTGCCGCTGATCATACATGTTCCTGGATTGACGGCACCGCTGCATGGACCCGGAGAGAAGGCATTCCCTTACGTAGATGTGTTCCTCCACTTGGACCAGCGGTTTGATCATGGTAAGCTCTGGAATAAAACACATTCCCCTTTACCTTACTTCAGGTAAGTTCATGTCATTAGCCACCACCACAACACCAAGCAGGATATTGCCTTGGAGCTCATCCGTCTGGATAAGTAGGGACAAGTTTTCCCCGAAACTACTTAATTTTATGTGTTTATGCCAGGGTTGGGTTCAATTACTTTTTTCAATTACAATTACAGTAATTGTAATCAATTACTTTCGTAATTGTAATTTAATTTAAAATTATACTTTTATCGAAAATTAATTGTAATTGAACATTCTGTCCAGAAAGTAGTTGTAATTAAAAAAAGTAATTGAACCCAACCCTGGTTTATGCAACTCGTCGTGACTTTTATTTGATTCGGAGACGGGATTCTGCAGGTGTGGGGGAATTAATGACAATGTCGTCTTGTTCATTCAAATGCTGACCCCTATAGAGCTGTATGGCACTCCCGAATCAGTTGAATTTGTTCCTGGAAATAATTGTATGCCAACTGGAAAGGCAATTAAGAAGAACATTTGATTACTGGGATGTAATGGTGTGCTCTTGTGCCTCTGAACTTGAGAGCGTGTATTGTTTGGAAAAAATATTCATGTTGATCCCCATTTTAGAGGTTTGATCTGAACAGCTTGTTTAGGGTGATGAAAAGAGATTGGTCTTTTATGCTGATGAGCTGGTAGAGAAGTTTCGAAATGTATTGCGTGTCATTTAACTATAGACAGTACATTGTCACGTGTAGTAAAGAAGGCCTTTTGCAATGTGTGTAGCTGAATTTAAACAATTTGTTGTGTAGTTAAATACCCATATTGAAGGGACTGTACAGAAATATTCTAGGACAAGTCTGAGCAAAACTGGCCTTAGAGAAGTACCATCCTCTACGTTTTGCTTGACCCTTAACTAGCAGACATCAGTCAGCTTCTAGAGATCTTTTTGAGTTGCTTGTTCGAATGAAGTGTGGCAGATACATTGCAGACGACCTCGTGCGGCAGGGTTGAGTAGATCTGTTTTGAAGGATTTGGTTTGTTCAAGCTAACAGATCTGCACAATCTGAATGGAGACCATGCAGTCCCAGGTTACACAAGAGGGTGGTTGGAGAAATGTTCTGTTGGGATTGTGAGAAAGTTCTGTGCCTCCTGGGCTGCTCCTGCAGGGAGGGTGATGAGGGACGTGGTGGAGCTCGTGGACCTCTTCCCCACCGTGTCGGAGCTGGCCGGACTGAAGCCCCCCCCGTCCTGCCCCCCCTCCTCTTTCGGGGTCTGGCTCTGCACCGAGGGCTCCAGTCTGGCCAAGAGTTTCCGCTCCCTACACCGTCGGCCAAACTCCGAGGCCATCGCCTACAGCCAGTACCCGCGGCCCTCGGACGTGCCCCGGGACGATTCGGACCTCCCCTTCCTGGCCGACATCCGCATCATGGGCTACTCCATCCGTTCCTGCAACTATCGCTACACTCTTTGGGTCACCTTCGACCCCACCAGCTTCCGGGCCAACCTGTCCGACATCCACGCCGGCGAGCTGTATCTTCTCGGGGAGGATCCCGGCGAGGATCACAACATTTATAGCGAGAGTGAGCACGGCACGATCCTGCGCAAGCTAAATGGCCATTTCCACTGGACCTCTGCTCTGAGACAGCACCTGTTTTACCTCAACTCGGGGTCAAAGCCCCGAGGGATATTCTGAAGCATTTGCTCTTTGCATTGTTTGTATATAAAACAGTTTGTGTCATTGAATGCCTGTGCTAATGCAGCAAATTATATATTGACCTATTTTTCTACTCTAAAGAGGGAGGGCGGGCATTTAATGTCCGCTTTTATTCTTTCATAATGTGTTGCTGCGCGATTGAAAGTATGTTCTGTTTTGTAATGAGGGATTTGACAGCTGCTGTAATCAGACCTGATGTTGGGCTGAATGCAAACTGGTGCAATTTATAGAATAATGGATGTTTATGTAGCTACGCCGCATTAAAGGAAGTATAATGAATAATCACTATGGCTGACTTAATAAAAACTGATATAAAAGTCTAGACTGCATCATCTTCTGCCTCATACAGTAATAGAGAATTCTCTAATTTTTTTTTATTTACTTCTCAGTCAGCAGTACCTGCAAACGGAGGTTTAACTACCTGACTGAATAAAGGTATCTGTCGTCTAATCCTGTGATGCATAGTAATCAATAGTCAGTAAGCTAAAGAATCCTCTGTTGTAGATTGAGATTGTATTTGGAGTAAGTAGGCCCTTAACCTCAGCTGTCCAGCCTCCAATCTGTACGGAATGAATTTCATTGCCAAGCCAAAGGTTAAATGCAGTCTTTAAAAATTCAACTCCGTTGTATGATAGCGACTGCTGCTAGTTTTGTACATCAAACTTTTGGTAGAACTTCATCATCTCTATAATGTAGTGTGTAAGGTAATGACTTAGGACCAGTTACGGAGTCATTATGTTCCCTGGCCTTAAAATGAGCTGCCTTTCGGTGGAAATTATTACTTTGGTTGAGCAGATTTGCAAAAGTAATTAAATTGATTGTTCTTGCGTGAAAACTTATGAAATTATGCTGCTCAGATACTCTTGAGAACACTCTATAAAACTGATGGATGTTTGTTTCAAATTGTCTGAGGGAGTGATGCTTTACTTAAAGGCCGTCTCACAATGTAAAATAACTTTGATTTGTTGTGTGCTGCACAATTAGGGAGTAGATGTGTATTTTCTACATGGATACATTTAACAGATTTATAATTATTCTTTCAGTGTTTTTGCTCATCTATTGTTGGGTCTTGTTTTTCCATCTTATTTTTTAGGGTTTGCGTTCAGCCTAATTTTTTATATTAAGGCCTCCTGATGTAACTCATTTAAAGGTCCCCAATCTTGGCAGCTGGCACGCAGCCAATTAGTCATGCTAGCCATTTCAAATTCTGTTTGTGACATCATATGGTCAGGTGACCACCCAGAGACCATAAGGACTGATCAACTTCAGCCAGTCAATTAATCAGTTCTGTATGATTCTGGGTGATCTCTCCCACTTGTGATGTCACAAGGAACATATTTTGAAAATGGCTTTTAATGGCTAATTGGCTGTGCATTTGGCGACAAGACAGTGGATCTTTAAGATGCATCATTTTGCTTTGGGGTGTCCTCTATTAAAACAGAAAAAAGTTAAGTGATATTCCTGTGACACATGACCTCAGTGGCTGTCACAAGGCTGTCTTCTGCGCGTCAGTTTTTTTTTTTTTATGGATTCATTCGTATAAATGCACAGCGGAAGCGTCTCGCGAGGAGGTTCCTGTGGGACCACCAATGTATTCAGCTCTAGCAGACGGGCTTCATTGCCAGCTGGACTGGAAAATTCCACTGCCTTGTTATTTTTTTTTAACCATCCAAAAGTAAGGTCAGGCCAGTCGGAGACAGATCCGCTGGCTGATTGAAGCTGATATTTTAATTGCTCTCTCCAAAGCAGCGTTTCTTCTGCTCTCTCCCAATTTTGTCTCCGCGGTTTTAATTCCCTTTCAACTTGTTTGAGTTCTGCGGAAAAAAAATAGTTTTGCATTAATTATTTTTTCTTGCTTTTCTCATCCCTGCCCAGAGTGAGCCTGGGAGAGCTCTTGCACAATTACATTCAGAGTGCCCGGCATGCATGTTAATCCCACCGACATCATGTTTTATATTATGTAGTTTTCATAGCTTCCAACTGAATTCCAGCTGTAATATTACTGCTCCAGTATTTAGTCGAAAGGAAATAACAGCCTGTATAAAGTGGAAAAAATCTGCACTAAAATCCACCTTAATGTGATGCAAATGAGCATGAGATTTCTGGTAAATACTGCACCGGTTATGTGTCAACAGTAAATGTATTTCTAATTCCAAAATCACGTTATTCGACCATACTGTTTGTCTGTTGCCTATTATGGAACAGAAAAGGGAAGTATAAAGTGTGCTTGGAGCGTGTGCAGTCTCCAATCGCAGTATTGATTGTTGATATGCTTGCTGAGGTGAAGTCTTTCCCTGGCAGGTAGAAGGTATTTTTGTTTAACTCACTAACAAAGGTTTCGTTGTTGAAATGTAAAATAAAGAAAGTAAAAAATGGGAACAAACTGGGGTACAGGCTGTACCCTTTTTTGATGTACTGCATAACAATATCTGCAAATAATGCAGTCCGATTAAAATGATTATAACTCAACATACATTGCTGTGGAAAAGTATTTGTCCCCTTCCTGATTTCCAATTTTTTTTGCGTATTTGGCACGCTGAAATGTTTCAGATCACCAAACTAACTTCAAAGTTCGACCTGAGTAACACAAAAGGCAGCAGTTAAATGGTATCCTTTATTTGTGGAACTATCTTACCCTACTTGGCCCTATGTGAAAAGGTAATTTCCTCCTTAATTATTTAATCAACTAATTGAACAACTTCATTTGAAAATTTGGTTTAATTTCACTGGACATACCCTCATTGAGTCTAAAACATCACATAAATCGCACTTGTCTGGCAGTCTGAAGAATACAAACGGCTGTATGTGGTGTCGCGATCTAAAGAATTTCAAAAACAGATTAGAGGCAAAGTTCGCTGACATCTATCAGGCTGGGGAGGGAGGAAAAAGCCATTATAATGCTCCTGAACTTTTCCGTGGTGAGAGGCATTATCTCCTAACAGTTACTACATAGAACAGGAGTGGCCGGCCTACCAAATTCCTTGAAGAATGTATTGACGACTTATCCAGGAGGTCATGAAATAACCGAGAATAAAATTAAAAAAAAAACTGCATGCTAGACTTGCTTCACTTATGGTCAGTGTCCATATTAACCCCTTTGCGCAGAAGCCAAATCTGACTATTTAGGTGTTACCTTATTTAAGGCTTTAGAAGACGGAAAAACTTTGGCTCAATTGAGTCTAGACACTTGAAGCATTTAGACTTGCATCGTATTTCGTTTATTTTTATGATTTTGGTAGAGAAAAGGGCTGCAAACACAAAAATTCTTCATGAAAATTCAACTTTGAAATTGCAAAAAAAAAATAATAATATTGACAACTGAAAAACTGCCGGGGCTTAAAACTATATGTTTCTGGGATCATAAACTTCTTGACCACAAGTACAATTCATCTTGAACATTACATTCTAGATTACACGCTTGCTATTAGCCAAATTAGACAGCTATCCAGGTGGCTTCCCAAAGTCTCAGATCCATCAAAATGTTTCACTGTCAAAAACATACAAAACAACTAATCATGTATTTAACCCTAATTAACTTTTGGGGCATGAAATTCAGCATGAACTAATGATTTTCTGGTTGAGTTTAGCATGAATTTATCAATATCAGTGCAGTTGAACAGTGGTCACCAGTAACCTCTCCAAACACAAAACATGCCTTTTCTCCAAAATAAAGTTTACAATTTTGTCCATTTTTCTTCAAAATCCCCCAAGCATTAAATAAACTGTTGATTAAACAGCCAAAACATTCACCCAGCAATGAAAAGTTCAACGCTGTCACATCCGAGCTCACAACCTTATACCTTATAAGGGTAAAAATTCACTAACTCAGTAGTATCTGAATTCTGAAATATACCTTATTTTAACAAACCATAAATTCCACTTTCAGGAAAAATCAAACGATATATGCCCCCCTAGATTGAACAGAATCGTGCAATGAACGTACCGAGGGATATACCGACGTGCGTGGGCTGCATGCATTTGGAGAAACGAAAACCTCGGCATTTGATGTCTTTAAACGGCGTATAAATTCTACAGCAAAAAGCCATATTGAGCAAAATGCCAACACAGTATAAGTATAACCTGTTTTCTTCATTGATGCCCTCCTCCAGAGACAGATGTATCGGGTAGAAGGAATCCTCCAGTACTGTTTCATTCGGAATAATTCTCATTGACCGCGTCCATACAACATTTGAATCTCGTAATTGAAACTGAACACTTCAGGCCGGTTTCGAGTGTCTTTGAAATCGCATCATTTTCAGCTGCGCAACCGTGGCCAAAATTCGAAGAATACAACCGACCTTACTTTAACGCTCAGCTTTGTATCCTATTTTTATTGTCCAATCAATGTATTTCAGTTATTGAGGAAAGTTCGGATAAAGTTCGGGAATTGGATAAGAAACGAGTCAATTAATACATCGTTACTGGGGAAGCTTCACGAGGGCATGAGCTATAACTGTGCAGTTACGCAGATGAATCTGAATGTATATTTGTGTGATTGACTATCGACACCAGTACTTGGGTGGATAGAAGAGAGCGCTGAATTTGTCAATGGAGGAATCAACGCGTTAATCCATGGGAGGGAACTACGCATTTTTTGTGTGTGATGACTGTAATTGACAGTAGAATGTGAGAGAATCAATATGGTGTCAGATTTTTTGCTTCACGAAATGTATTTTTTTAACCACTAATTGGAATACTGTTGGCTCACTGTAGCTAAAGTAGTTGCTACAGAGTACTAAGTTTTTTCTGTCGCAAGTGATAATTTTTTGAAACTACTGGATCGATACTATGGGCAAGGATATTGACCATTTTGCACATCAGGCTTAGCTGAGGAGTTTAATTCATGCAACTCCTGAAAAACAGGGATTGGAGGGAACTTCTCCATACTCTAAATCGCGTTTCAGCTCAGCCTGCTTGTGAATATTCAATAACTGATCCGGGGGTGCCATCTCGTGGTCGAGTACTGAAACTACGTGCTTAAATTTGCAGTTCTATAGACGCAAGCGTCTACATCTGCAGAAAGGGGTTAAGAAAGAGACTGGGCAAAAATGGCATCCATGGGAGAGCTCCAAGGCAAAAAACATTAATGACAAAAAAAAGACAAACATCACTATCAGTTTGTCACCTGAAGCTCAAGTGCAGTTAGGTGATGCAGCAGGTCAAAGATCCAAACCTCACAAGCAGTTCAGCCTCTCAGTGACTCTAACCTAGCTCAAGGTGCTGAAGTGGCTTGACTCATTCGATTGAGATGCTTTGGCATGACCTTTAACATTCAGTTCATACTCTTAAACCTTCCAATGTGGCTGAATTAAAACAATTTTGCAAAGGAGAGTTGGCCAAAATTTCGGAGTGATGTAAAGGACTCATTGCTAGTTATTACAAATGTTTGTTTGTTGTTGTTGATGCCAAGAAGGCGCAACAGTAATTAAGTTTTGGGGGCAATTATTTTTTCACATGGGTGGTACATGTTTTAAATAACTCTTTATCTTCAGTAAATGAAATGATCGCTTAAAAGCTGCATTTCATTGTTACTTATGTTGTCTTTGTATAATATGAAAATTAGTTGGATGATCTAAACCATTTAAATAACACAAAGAAGAAGCAAAAATAGAAGAAATCTGGAAGGCGGCAAATACTTTTCCACTGCACAGTAATCTACTGTATTCCAATCCTCATAAGAGTTGGGATGCCCTGCTTTGCTTTAGAGAGTACTTCGGCTACAGGTAAGGAAACCCACACGGAAAGGACCTATATAAAGGTATTGAGGTATTAATATAGGGCCACATATAGGTTTTGCATGTATGCAACATAATTAAAATTCGCCGTTTTCATATACTATAGGTACATATATGTACCTATAATATAAGAAAACAGCCAATTTTATGCACGTTGCATATATTAAAACTTCTGGGTTTCCTTTCTTTGATTAGCATTTCCAATCGCACCAAATGTGTTATATCCAATGAGGGAACTCTGTCTGAGTCCTTTGGCTTTTCCGCACATACAGCTTCCTGTGGATGAATCCGGAGAGTGCCTACGGCCCATGACCATCATCAATTGCTTTATAACCTATGTGAGACATTTCACAAAGGCAGAATGAGGGCAGAGAATGTTTGGAAACCTTTGAGGTCAGAATCTTCTTCATGAGCGCCGTCTAGCCAACAGGATGCACCTAGGGGAACTCTAATCTACATAACCCTTCCCAGCAGGCCCTTTGCAATATGTACCCCTGTAGCGCACTGGCCAATTGTGCGCTACTTCTGAAAAAAGCTGCTGACCACTGCTGGTTGATACAAGGCGGGGATTAAAACCTATATGTTTATTTAGGTTCTTTCCATGTGGGAAATTTAAGAATCCTTGTTATTTCATCCCTG
Source organism: Gymnothorax reevesii (assembly GCA_029721435.1). Taxonomy (NCBI): domain Eukaryota; kingdom Metazoa; phylum Chordata; class Actinopteri; order Anguilliformes; family Muraenidae; genus Gymnothorax; species Gymnothorax reevesii. The sequence goes on from CM056586.1 coordinate 2,421,424, forward strand.
TAGGAAAAAGTCTGGGACCTTTAGTTGCTATACAAGCATCTCAGATAAAAGACAAGTGTCTGCTCATTAAAACTGTGAACAAAAATGTAGACTTTGTCTTCAAATTGATTAACCACAGTTAAATGCTCAAATAGATGTGGGGATGAAAATGACTTTTGAAAGGCATGTTTACTCGAATGTGTGTTCTTCTGTGTACTTTTATTTTGTTATTTTTGTTTTATTTTGCTACATTTGGACTAATGACCTCTGAGCCATATTCATCTAGAAACAGACAATTTCTGCATTACAGACAAGATAGAAAACACTGCATTTGGTGGATGTAACAGTGTAGTGTATAACCTCTCAGTGGATGTTCATCAGCTGTAATGATGTGAATTCAATTTTATCTAATGTGGTGAATCTGCCACTGACTTAAACTTGGAAAAAAATGCTTAATTGATTAAATAAACATAATCAAACCATTTTGTTTTTATACATTTCCTTCCATAATACACAATTCAATCTTCATAGAATGGAAATAAGTATGGTCAAGAAAGAATTGATGACCTTGTTATTGTTGATGTTTCAGGAAAATAATGTAACAAATAGTTTTAGATATTTGTGTTGATATCGTAGCTTTTTGTCTCCTCTCACTTGCCATAGTTAATAATGACTGGTTTACACATACTAACATACCGTTGTCACGTGTCAACATGTATTTAGGATCAAATATAAGGCCAATTTCACGTGTTCTCATGCAATTATTAAGTTATTGAAATTCTTGTTATTTCTTTAAGGGACTTTGGGCTCATATGCAAATATTACCTTGAGAATAAAAATATGAGCTAGGCATCGTGTATGACAGTTGGAAAAGTGAGATATGAGCTATACAATAGGTATGACAAACGGAACTTGCCACTCGGTATATGAGCTATATAGGAGACATATACCATGTATGTACAAAACATATAGGACCTATATGTGGAAATAAAGAAGCGATGGGAGGCCCATATGCCCCCTATAAGCACATACATGTACCTGAATTTGGCCTATATGCGGCATATAGGTTGCATATGTGCGCATATATGTTCATATAGATTCTTTCCATGTGGGAATGTGTAATGCACATGCTCTTTCTCTTACTTTGTAGTTTCAGACTGTTGCTGTCAGATTTAGTCTAATATTGAATCCCCACTGCGCTGGTCTTCAGTTCAGGAAACAAGAGTGTAACGCAGTGTGTTGGTTTCTGAACAGAGTAAACAAATGTCCTACTGCTCATTCTCATACTGGTACAGTAAATATTTTCCAAAACGCAGTCATAGACAAAGGCAAAATAGCCCCGTGGGGATGAGCAACATTCTACTGGAAAGCTAATTTGACAATAAACAATCTGATTGCTAGAGTACAATCCAAAAAAAAGAAAGATCCATTATCCTTGCAGTTTTTCCATTTGTCCAATCCAAATTTCAATCAAAATGTGTTTGTATTAGAGCCCTCTTTATAATTGCACTGCCACAAAGAGCTTTGGTTAGAGTGTCTGTTTAACAGGTCCAGGCTTCAGATCTAAAAATGAATGAGGAAAAAAATATCCACACTCCCTATAAGCATTCGTTCCCTAATGCAATGGATTGTCTTAATGGCTTTGATAATAACGTAGTGTGAGAGGTCATTTTTTAAACATGATGCATTTGTGATGACAACGATGTGGCCTGCATTTCATGGGTACTGTTGAGTGTACATATTTATATCATTTCGACATATGCTTGTTTAACACTAAGGAGGCAGTGTGCTATAGCCCTTATGGTTCAGGAGTTAGGCTTTTAATCCAAAGGTTGTCAGTTCAATTGCCTGGTAGAGCAAGATAGCTACACCCTAGTGTCATATAAATTACTTCTATAAATATCACGCTGTGCAAATGGAGGATTTGGTAAAATGTGAGGAATGTTTGTCTCCTTTAGTCAGTCTGTAGAATGAAGGTGAAAAATAATGGCAAGTGCCGTTTAAGATAGTGACTTATAGTGACTTACTGCCAAAGTCCGAGGTCATCGCCTATTGTCAGAACCCTCATACACTGGCACAAATAAAGAATTAGAAAAATGCATGTGTCTGTTCAAAGTATAAATCAGTTTTCTCATAATATGACAGAATTGATGTCATCTATTACTAGGTAAGATAAGTGCTCTGTTGGAACTGTTAACCGTTGGAAGAGCAGCGTGTGTCGGTAACAGGAGCGCTGGTGGCTCAGAGAAGCCCAGATTATTGTCACAGGAGGTAGGGGATGCACTTGCATGTGCCCCTGGACATGAGCCTCGCTTCAAAACACCTTGCAGTGAGAAGCAGTGGTGTGATGCAGAAATACTAAAAACACTAAATGAAATAACTGCACTTCTGCTTTGCGGCTCAGTGAGTTGAACACATTCAAGGTCCAGGCTAACAATCAATAAAAAATGCTCACAGCCATTTCATTTCTATTATTTACCTGGGACTCTTTGAAATTCTGTGAAAAATCCTGATAGTATTTGAAGTGGATTTGAAGACTTCTCTCATGTATTTGAGGATGTTTTCAGGCAAAAAATAGCATTTAAGTAAATAGATTTCAGTCTGCTAACTTGTGTAAATAGCTAAAGTATTGACTGATAGTTGCACAGATAGTTTGGTGTCTAGGCTCTGACTCAACTTAAGAAGAGAGCAGGGAGTGCCAGGATACCCTCCCCCCTCTGGCTAATTCAGGTGGAGGTTGGATGGTAACTAGCAGCAGGCGAGACTGATGCAGTAGCAGGCAGTGTTACTAGCAGAGAGTGAAGCAGTACGGCGGTGGGCAGAAACATGCTTTTGCAGCAGGGGCTGAGCAGCGGAACAGCTTTGAAATAGCCCATGTCACAGAGGACTTGCGTAATGGCAGATGTGCATTGGTGTGTCTAAGAATATGCGCATTTCTCAAATTGTCTGCCTGAACCAGATCCGCGAGCTGCATCCCATTTGCTAATATTTTGCCCTCGATCCACACTAGGTTATTTGTAAGACTGAAGATGCATAACTTCAAACAGTAATTGTTATTATATTTGCGTGTTGGTCATTGCAGATGGGTCACAGGTTTGATTTAAACCTGTATTCATGCTGGTCTCTGAAGAAAGTGAAACACCTGGAAGGACTAGACGATATATGATAATTTTAATCAGTGTATGATGCACCAGGGGGTACCACTTGAAGGTTGACTTTACGCCAGCCCTGCTTGTATAGAAACCAGACTTCAAGGTGCAGCACCAAACTCCAGGCAAGACGGTGGAGCCCAGCTTTCGGGAAGCCCATCTGCAGGGTCCAAGAAAACAGCTGGGCTGTATTATGAAATAGTCTGTGACCTATTAGTTTCGATATCAAAAAGCCTGATTATAAGTGCTCCACTGATTAACTCCAAACTCTTTGAATGCGGTATCCAGTGTCTGAAGCTCAGTTGTAGCTCACAAAAATCCACCCTGGATGCAAGCCCTCTTCCAGATATACAGCAGAGCAACTGTTTCATTTTGTAGACCAAGTCAGTGTTTATACTCAGCGCATTCACAGAGATTATAATCAACTCATATCCCTCTCGTTGTGTATAATAGTAAAATAAGGAAAATTCCTTGAAGTGCTCTTATCTCTTACAAGAAAGTTCTTTATTCTTCGACTTGTCTCCAGTTTCAAGACAAAAGTAAACCGTTACCCCTCTGTACCAGAACAACCCTCCATTGATCTTCAGGCAAAATTAAACACAGTGATGATTTGGATCATTTTCAAGCGATATTTCAAGTGATTTTGCAATATCCTTGTGATGCAGTGGAAGAATTTATCATAAACCATTCCGGCAGTTTCTCTAGTGTATACAGATAGGCAAACAGTCCCATGGATCAGTGCATTTGAGCCAAGGAAACCAGGCCCAGGTGGACAAGCCTTGATAAGGCTCAGACTGCCACGTGGAGATGCTCTGACTCTAAGCCGCACGCAGTCTGGAGCGAGTCGGGGGCACAGCCCCTGTCTCGCGACTCCGCTCACTGGCTGCTGGGAGCAGATGCAGAGGCTCGTGCTGGAGACAAAGGCATCGCTCCCTCCTCCCTCCTCCCTCCACTCAGCCTTCGGAGAGCAGTCATTTCCCTGCAAGTAAACACATTTTAATGAAACATCTCTCTCCTGTTCAAACAGAATGATGCGGTATTCCTCAGTCAGAGGTCATTTTGTGGTTTATCCATCTCTTTAGGCCAATCAGCAAGAGCCTCAGGGCTCTCTCTCATCATCCTATATGTCCACAGTCCGATCATCTTGCATTTTTATGTAGCTTATTTGCTCAGCACTTGCTCTGTTCCTCTAGGTGCCACTGAATAACACCAAAAATTTTTGCATATGCAGATAGATAAGATGCAACAGAATGCAATAGTGGATGCTCCCGAGAAGTTCTGTTCATAGGAGGCTCCTGCAGAAATCATTACAGAGGCTTGAGAGTCTAGACATGTATTGTTTGATCATTCTTGACTTTATGTTTACAATGGGGCGAAAATTTAGGAGGAAAAAAAAAGGCAGAAATTTGAAAAAATGCAGTACTTACGTGAAGTAATTACAAACTGCAAGCACACGTCAATTAATGGGACTTATGATTAAATGTTTTGATAAATGTAACACTGTAACATTCATTTAGCACTAAAAATTAGGGCACTGTACCTTCTAAACTCTTGCTCTTGGTCTGCTCTGAACAAGGAGCTCAGATTATGCACATCTCCATCGAAAAAATAAATTGCTTTATTTCAGGCATGCAACGCAATTGGTTCTGCAAGTTTATATTGTTGAAGGAAAGGCACATATATGAAAATATTTGACTGACGTGCTGCAGAGTAGAGTGCACCATAATGATTTGGCTTGCTACTATGCACTTGCTTCCCTCCATCTGTCGCAGTGTTGAAGGACCTGACCTTCGGGCATAAGTGCTCTCAATCACTTCTACCTTTGATGCTCCCCCACCACCATTTAATAGAGTCACTGATGAGCCAGGGCGCTCATCTCTGAGCGCACAGTGAATGAACTCACTCTTCACCACGGAAACGTGCGACGGTTCCAAAGGCTCATTATCTCTGCAAGACTAAAACATTCCTGCGACTTCTCTCCAGAAATGGATGTGTTGTAAATTCGTTACCCTGAGAAGAACTGGAAAAAATTGTTGTAACTTTGAGGATCCTGTCCTCACATCAAAGAGTTCTGCGAATGAGTACCGTGAAATGAGACTGCGGTTGCCTGATGGCAAACATCTGCATGAAAGCTTTTTGTCGAAATGGAAGGTGACACTGCGATCGCTTTAATCATTCACAACAGATTCAAATGAACAATTGTTTCTTTAAAATTCAGCCACTGAAAGCAAGTCGCTTGAAGACAATTTTTCTTCCTTAATACAGTATATGCATGTGTGCATATAATATATACAGAAAGGGATTAAAAAGCTGTAGTTTTTATGTCATATGTGTAGCACTGTGAAAAACTCTTATACATACTTATTTATTTATTCATTTTCCAATATGGTCAGGTCTATTAGACAGTGACAAATTTTTATAATTCTGGCTCTGCACCCACCATAATGAATTTGAAAGAAATCAATAAAGTTGTCCTCGAGAAGTAAACTTTTTTTGAAGAATCTTGCCAAAAAATATATAATATGAACCGTATAGGAATTACCAACATTTTGTACAAACATATTACCAAAAATACTGCCCCACACAACTCAAAATTAACTCTGCCACTTTTGACAGCAGTCACATCCTCGATCAATAGTCGGGAAATAGTATTACTGACAGTCGTGCATGCCCACACATGACCACACCTCACATATTGTTTGGATCATCATGTGCAGTTCCTTACCTTCTCCATACTTTTCGCTCTCCATCATTTCGGCACAATTTGATCTTTTTGTCGTTTGTTGATAGGATGTTTTAAAGAACTTCACATGCTTTTTTCATTATTTTTGGCAATCTTTCCGATTTTGAAATTTACCAGTGGTCCACATCTTGTGGCAAAAGCTTTCTGTTTCCTCAGACGTGTTCTCTTGATTATTTACTTCGACGCAGACATGCCTCCCTTCTACATTTTTATTATAATTAGTATTACCTTTATTTGTTGTAAAGGCACAATGTACATTAATGAATATTTTAACAATAAAATGTAAATGCACCCAATTATAGCCAAAAAGGCTAAATTTCCATTGGCAGGATGTCCGCCTGCCAGAATGAGCTCTGCAATATAACCTGTTAAAAAAAGCAGTAATTATGATTAAACAAATACATATTATATGTTCAATGTTTACTTGTAGAAGCAGCAACATTTATCGCATAAGCCTTTTACCGATCAAAAGAAAATCCGATCAGATCAACTGTATAAACTTTGTGTCGATATTCTTCAAATCAAGTCGAATGTCACCGTTTCCATAAGGCATTTTTGAATCAATATGACCTCAATCGCATAAGAACGTGTGGATGGAAACATGGCTTGTGGTGAGCAAGCATACTTTCAGTGAATTCTATCAGATGTGCTGTTCTAATTGGCAATGTGCACCAAACGGGGCGAAGTAAATTCTGAAATACACTGGCTCGCTTTACTTCTGTGAAGTTTGCCTCATCAGTCTACATCAGTATGGAGGGTGATTTGTGCCATAATTAAATACAATACACACATTGAAATACAATGCACTTATTGAAATACAATACACATCTCGAAGATACAATACATGTATAGCAATAAATACAATACAAAAATGCTTAAATACAATACATATATCGAAAATACAATACATTTGTAACAGTAAATACAATACAAAAATGCTTCGTTTTTCAATGTGACTCAGGAATATTTGTGCCAAAATTAAAACAATACAATTGTATTGTATTTTTGAGATGTGAAATGTATTTTAAAATGTGTATTGTATTTCGATATGCAGTTTTGGCACGATGTAGGCTGGTTCTTGGCTAGATACGCCCTGCGTGGCCAGGATTGGCCAGGCGCCCACACTGGCGGCGGATTTATTTGGACCAATAAACCTACAAAAATAAATAATGGTTTCCGTAGAGATAGCGAGCTGAAATCAGTCTGTTGTCAGAGCACGTATTCAGCGAACTGGAAGTGGACATGTTAGCTTCCTTTGTAACTGTACACAGTTACTGTCGTTTAATGAGTAAAGTGTGATTACTTAGATGCTTTAACTTTTACGGTCATTATCGCTGGAGCACCTATAGTTAATTGCCCCACAGGACGATCTTGCGTCTTTGCATTGACTTTAAATAATCTGTCGTGCGAAAAATTTGTTTTTCATCCAGTGTGAAAGCAGGTTAACTCAATTCTGTAAAATGAGCGATCGTGACGATAGGAATGTTTTTTGTGTTGAATAGCTTTATTTTGTTGCCAATCGTAGTTTTAGCACAGAGTGCACAGTGAGCAAAGACTGCTTTTAATTGGCTAGACTGTATTCAGTTAATGGCCGACTGAAAATGATACTTATGTGACATCGTACAACGATGTGCGCCGTTAATTTATGTCTAAATAGAAGTTAATGATCTACTTAATCAAAATTGTTTTTTTTTTCTTTTTTCATTTAACATTAACTTATTTTGAATATTTGAACGTCAGATAGCGAAGCAGTGCATCGCTGAGGTGTATATTCTCACGCAACTTCGAACGAACAGTGATGAACCATCGGACCATGGTCGGACATCATACTTTTGTTTTATTGAAACACCTGACGGACATGGTCTGTCTCAGGACCGATTTTTCACTGGACTGATAGTCTGACTTGGTCAGACAAGTAAAGTTTATTGAAACAGTCCCCTGGAGATAAATGAGTATCTAGGTTTCTGTTATACCTAGCCAAATGCTAGTGCTCTTACGTTGCTATGGTTATAGGTTGATAGCGGATGAATTTCGCACTTCAAACAGTGAAAGCCTGATTCATGCTTCTTGCGGTCGGCGCGGTCAGCACGGCCCTCATGGTGAAATGACGCAATTGCGGCCAGGGCGATAGAGCGTGGAGGGTCCTCAGAGGCTCCAAACGCCGAGCCGCGCAGCTGGAGGATTTTGTAACAACGTGGCCAGGGTCAGACAGACCGCGTTGCAATGATTGGCTAGCTTCAGGACTCCGAAGTACGTATACCGATTAAAATTAAAAATGGAAAGCTTTAAAGAAAGGCCAGCTGAATATACAAACAGCTGAAATTACGTATGACTTCCAAAACATGGAAGGACATCGGAAATTTTCATCAGACGTGAATAAGATAAAATGGAAAACCTTTCGCAACCGGTTTGTGAAAGCACAAAAAAAATGAAGGGGAGGAGTGGAGAGGCTGGTGAAATCAGTATCTCGGCAATATTTACATCATTATCCTGGCTCATGCTGTTTATGAAACTTAGGGAGACAAAATGAAATGTCTTTGCAGTGCTCTGTTTAACCCAAGGTTTTTCGTATTTTGAACGAATTTACCACAGTAGCGTTAACAAGATTCAGTAGCGCAACTGTAGAGCAGGTCCGTTCTTGGAGCCGCTTTGACCGCATCAAGCATGAAACAACCCGATGTTCGAGGGGACCGTGCGCGCCACCCGCACCGCTGAAACCGTGCCGACCGCAAGAAGCATGAATCAGGCTTATAACGTAGCCGAGCTATCGGTGCGGTTTCACGGTTTTAATCAACACCTGCCAGCCAATCAGACAAGTGTATTCACCCAGACCATCGTATACATCAGAGTACCTACCGGGCGTGACTTAGGCACTCTATGGAATGCCTCGTCCAATCAAATTAATTGGTCGGATCTCATAGACTAAAATTTACATAGTGCCAAAACCGCACATGGAAATACAATCCACATATTGAAATACAATACACTACTTGAAAAACAAAAACGGTTGCATTGTTTTAATTTTGGCACAAATATTCCCGACCACCATTGAAAAACAAAGCATTTTTGTATTGTATTTATTGTTACATTTGTATTGTGTTTTCAAGATATGTATTGCATTTCGAGGTGTGATATGCATTCATTTTGGCATGAATATTCCTGATCGACATTGAAAAATAAATAATTTTAGTATTATATTTATTGTTACACTTGTATTGTATTTTTGATGTGTGTATTGTATTTCGAGGCGTGTATTGTATTTTCAAGATGTGTATTGTATTTCAATAAGTGCATTGTATTTAAATGTGTGTATTGTTTTTAATTATGGCACAAATCACCCTCCATACATCAGATGCTGAGCAGGGAACATGAATATAATCCCGAAAATGTGATTTTAACTATTGCCGCTGTTCCCAAGATTTGGCTTAATGAACCGAGAATGATGTTCGGCATGATTTGTCTCGATTAGCTGCTACTGTTTGCTCACTAGCACTGTGAATGAGACATTAGCTGCCCCACTGATAAAAAAGGGTTTCCGATGCTTCTACCCAGCATCATTTCCAGCCGTTTGCTCTGGTGACTGTCATGAACTGGATTTAAGCGACAAACATCCAGTATTGCATGACCCAAATATCCTCATTAGATTAATATCTGAAGCTTGCCGAGTGGGAAGGGAAACGAAGTATCGACAACATTAAAATATGCGTGGATCGAAATTTATTAAATTTATGAATTTATATTTATGAAACAGCATTTTGAAGTAATGGATTATTTACATATTAATTATCAGATATTTCCACGTATTTTATGTGTCGCTTAAAGCCAGTTCATCACTCATCAGTGAGAACAGCTGGAAATGTGTTGCTAGTTAGAAATCCTCTCGTTTCTAGTTGGAGCAGCAAATGCCTCATTAAGAGTGCGAATGAACAGTAACGGGTAATCGATACAAATCATGCGAACATCATTCGTGGTTAATTAAGCAAAATCCTGGGATAATGGCTATAGCTAAAATCACTTTTTCAGGATGATATACCTGTGATTTGCTCATAATCTGATGGAGATAGTAGTTGAAGCAAACCGGAAATAGTTAAGCTTACCAACGTATTTCAGAATGTACACAGCGCCATCTTGTGCAACTATTCAATTGGAAAGACTTGAAATCTTGAACTTTGGCGTATATCTCACCTGCACTTTGGCCTAGATATGCCAAAATTTAATCACCTGTTGCATGACTTTATTCCCACCTTCTCTGAAAATTTCATCAAAATCGGTGCATTACTTTTTGAGTTATCTTGCTAACGATCAAACAAACAATCCAACCAACCAACAAACAAACAAACAAACAGGCAAATGCTGCCGAAAACATAACCTCCTGGTGGAGGTGAACATATAAACCAGGGACTAGTGACTAGTGTTGACACATTTGGTCGTCGATTAGCCATTTCTTCACATTTTTTTTTCATGAAATGAACTCTCTTATGTTTTGTGGGATTGTTTTCCACTCATTAGCTGCCTTATAAGTAAAAACTGATTGACCAAATGTGGTTTTCCTGAAACGGTTTTCACCGTCTCCTCCAGCAGCTCCTCTAAACTGTATACGACTGTAGTGCGGAGGCGGAGCTAAGCTGTGACGGATTTTGTATATTAGGCAGAAATTTTTGAAAATGATCAGATTGTTGCAACTCAGAAGCCTATATTTATTAAGGATTGTGCAATGATGAAAGGATCCCGGTTTTTTATCAAAGATTTTGAGTGCTTGTTTGTATAAGGATATGACCGGATTTAAAGTATTGGAGTTTGCAGTGGCAAAAGTGGGTAGACCGTAATTAATATGAGATATTATGAGTTGGCCATGTAAAGAACACTTAATATGACAAACTGCTGTGAAGGAGGTATTCCTCAGGCCTCCACTGCAGTTATCCGCGGTCTTTTGATGTTCCTGAGCTCAGAGGTGTGCTTTTCCTTTCTAAAAAAGGCGAAATACAACCCCAGGGCAGAAAAAGGTTGGGACAGTATGAAAAATGCGCATAAAAACAGAGTGGTGATTTCTAAATTAACTTTGACTTGTATTTCACTGCGGACAGTATGAAGACAAGCTTTTTAATATTTTGTCAGTCAACTTCATTTTATTTATGAATGTATATCCATTCCTGTCATTCAGGCCTGCAAAACATTTCAAATACATTGGGACACAGTGTAACGTACAGTTCAGGAACCACACGCAAGAGACAGGAATCCAAAAAACGTATGCCTTTAATGGAGTCCAAGTCAAAGCCAAAAAACACAGGAATCGGCGAGCCACAGTACGAAATCCAAAAACAGTATTGACTAGACAGGCAAAGGTAAGACAGATGGGCAGGTACAAAAACGATAGGCAAAAAGTCTTAGTCGATGGGCAAAGCCAATGGTCATACACAGGGCATCCAAACACAGAACTCGTGGTCATACAAGAATAGGTCAAAATCCAGAAAGACAAAAACAGTACAAAAAGGGCTATGGCAAGAATCAAGGTCGGACTATCCAGTAGAAGCGAAACAATAATCAATGGCATACGAGGCCCTCTGCACAAAGAAATATTGATCAACATTCTGACAAGAGCTGTGAGTGAAAAGACTCCTAATATACACACAGGAAAGGTCACATGCTATACAGAGATCAGCTGTGGGGAATGAGGCTAATTACATCGGGAGAATCACGAGGGAAACCCTAACCACGAAAATTGGCGAGAGACAAAATACGAACGGGAATCACAAAAACAGCCTGTGACATTTAAACAGCTGCAGTCCAGGAGTGCACAGATAAAAAGCGCAGGAGAGTGATTAAGCACGTGCAAGAGATTCTCCCTGAAGCTCAGGAAAGGACAGCGACAGACAAGGGGCGGAGAATAGAACAGGGCGATTGCGGAGAGGTAATTAGTCTATTAGTAGCGGTGCAACTTTACAAATTAAACTAGAGTGCTCATTAGTAAGTTAGAAGTATTATATATACATGGATTAGTTGTGTTAGTAGACTATAATACAAAATACAAATATTAGACTTGTTTGTAATCTCAACAGAAGGGCAAGGAAAGAAAACGAGATTCGAAGGAATATTTTAAACACTGGAATACATTTAAATCACCTGAAGTCAGTGGGCACGCAGACAGGGGCTGTGTTCCAATCCAAAAAAATGCTTGCTTCGTCGCGTTCACTCGCCCTCCAATCGAGGGGGGAATCCCCAAAAAATCCCGGATGTAAGATGGCTTCCACTTGTAGGGTCGTTCCAATCCAGTTTTGCGGAGGGAAGGGCGCATTTTCATTTGCTCAAGCCCTCGATTATCCTCCCTCAAACAAAGCCAACAACGAACATCCCTCCAAGCTTTGATATTGCCCAGAATGCTTTGCTCATTCTCCCTCTGTAAAAATTTCACGTCCGCCATCACGTCACGTTTTCGGCTGGCAAAAGGAGGAATTATGGCAGGGAAATTACCATACAAATGTAAGAATTGGGCTCGAGTAGAGTGTAATTTATGACGGAGTTATATGCAGATAGCGAAGTTTGGGGGTGAGGGGCATCAGTTTCGCATTATTTTTAAGCATGTAACATTACGTTCATTTTTGCTGTAGCTAGCCCATAGCATCCGCGAGGACTGTTGCGGAGCTTATAGCCGCTCTCACATTGGACAAATTTTTCGCTCTACTGATTACATTCAAAGTCAATGCAAAGACTTTGCATCTTTGCATTGATTTTGAATGTAATCTGTCGTGCGAAAAATTCGTTTCTTGTCCGGTTTGAAAGCAGCTTTATTTTCCTATAAAACAGTTGCGAGTGCCGCGGCAATCAAATGAGCAAGCCGTCTTCTTCTTGCCATAAACATGCGATACAGAGTCCGCTGAGCTGTATAGGGCAAAACGTACAGGCAGCTGACTTAATCGGCTCCATGGCTACACAGACTTCCCATTGGCTTGTCGACAAATGTCAAAGCGCGGAGAAAACGTGGCGAGGGTCATTCCAATCCAAAGTCCAACAACCCCAAGTTCCCTCTGTTGCCCTTCCTCGCTCGGGAAGGGCTTACTCGCCTGCTACGTCATTCAGAGGGCTCACTCGAGTGGAGGGAAAAAGTAAAGGGAATATCTTATTTCGGATTGGAACGCAGCCAGGGAAGACGGACTGAACCAACTAGATCACAAGACAGGGGAGACAAGTGCAATGGAACTGAGACATGGAATGAACCAAAAAAATCAGAGTGTTACAATAACCAAAAAGAATAAATAAAAGACAATAATGAACACAAAACCAGAACATAAACATGACCAAAAACCAAAACCATGACACACAGGCAATTTCGGGCATATAATAAGATAAAAAATAAAAATAAAACTGAATCATGATGTGATAGGAAACAGCTGATGTCAGCAGGTGATTGAAATCATGATTTGGTAAGAGGAAATCCTGGGCCTATTTTCCAGAAGCCATCGTTAGTGTAGCAAGCTTATTACAGTGTAGTTATGCCATTGTTACTAAAGACCCCTTGTTCCTCAAAATCTCATTGCGGTAAGCGAGGTAGTTTTTTTTTACAAAAGGTCTAGTGCTATCGTTAGGTCCTCGCTAGGCAATCGTCAGGAAAAAGGCTTTTTCTGCTGTTTGAATCAGTGGCATAACCAGTGCTTAAACTTGGATGGGCACTAAACATGTCTTTAAAACAATTATTAGTCGGACTCGATCGCAATCATTTTTTCTCATTAACTATACATTCAGTCCGAAAAGACTCCACAATATCAGGTGTTACTTGTTCACCTCCTTAAGGCAAAATGAAAATTGTTCTTTTGGACGCAAAATTTTGTGCATTTCTAATCAGTGGCGTAGCCAGACCTGAAAATTGAGTGGCCACATAACATCTCTTTACTACAGTTATTAGTCCTAACTTGTTGTCAGTCATTTTCCTTTGCTAAAACAATTTCCATTTATAAGAATAATTAATTGACAATTAAAGATATAGCTTCTTTTGTGATGTGATCTCAGAGTGATTAATCAATTGGTATAATTCAGTTCAGAAAAATAAGTCATAAGTGGCCTGTAGGCTACTTTTCGAGAGGTAGACCGCTCTGGAACCTCCGCGCTACCTTTTTGGCAGATAGGGCGATCTAACCTGTGCTTCATGATCAATTAAATTGTTTAGATTGAATCAAAGACAGAGATTTGAAATGCTCAAAATTGCGAGTCCAAATGAACAATTGCCATTTAGCCTTGATAGTAACACCTGATAACACCTGATAGTGCGGAGTGTTTTCAGATTGAATGTATAGTCAATTACAAAAAAATGATTTGATCTCACTGACTAAATACACACAATATCCACAGATTGCAATGAAATTTTATATTGGTTTCGGGTACACAAGAACGACTCCGCAACAACGTCGTTAGTTGCGATTTGGTAACAATTCCTCTACGATGGCTTCGGCTAACCTTAGTTTTCCTTCTTGTTTCGGTTTTGGTGAGTCACCTAATGATGTTGTAACCTGCAACTTTTACGATGGCCTTGGGAACATGGGCCCTGGTCCTTCACGAGCAAAGACGTGCCGAGGATTGCCAATGTGCCCTCAGATGCATGAGAGATTTTAAAGGTCGAAAAACTATGTTCCAGAAAGAAAAATAGGAAGAAATTTGAATATTTAATCCTTTACGGTGTGTAACACCGTAAAAAGATTCAAGAAATGTGAAGGAATTTCTGGATGTAAACAGCACACAGCCAGTACTTAACAAACAGCCAGTATTTTTTAGTAAATCTCTTCGTCTTCAGAAATAATTTGTAACCATGAATGATGGTGATTTTTGGAAGTTCTCTTCCGAGTTCAATTTATTGTAACAAGCTCCCAAGCTTTACTCAGTCTCCAAGACTGGGACTGCATTCCTGTTAATCTATTCTCAGTATGCTCCCAAGCCTACTACAGTCAGTAGGATTGGGACCGCGTCCCTGCTAAATTTCTCCGTCCTGCCATCTGACAGTTTGGCTCTGGCCAAGTGTGCACTCCATCCGGCAGCTGTTCGAGATAGCCACTGGCTGGGCACATTATATGCCCGCTCTGCGTTGCTTGTTACATTTGACCTGAACTGTCATTTTGTTCTGGGCTCTGTCCCTCTGTCTTACCATATTACTATCAATAAACTAAACTATTTAATTGTACTCTGTGTCCAAATTTAGCTCCTGGTCTGGGTCATAACTACCTTTGAATTTTGGTAACACTTTACAAAAATGTACAGAAATTTTTTATGAAAGAAGAACTGAGACAAAACCATCAGTGAATGAGCAGTTCTTAAGTTATCCCTGGTCATATTTTAGAGTAGCCAATGATTGGTTAATTGAGGAATGAATTGGGAACTAAGTGTAAATAAACCCTAAGTTAACAGGAAGTTCCTGAGTAACACCCCATTTGTTCCTTAATTAGTTAATTAAGGAACAGATGAGGAATGAATGAGGAACTGACTGCGAGTAGAGCATTTTGAGTACCTCATTGTAAAGGTTTATGGCAGTTAGTTGCTATTTTGTTCGTCATTTGTCCAGTAATTAACTGATCATTAGCAATTCCATAAAATTTCAACAGAAGTTAGTGAAAAAGTGGCCATCAACCAATTGTTGACTAGCAGTTAAATTCTCATTTGTTCCTCCATTTTCTGATCATTAGCTGGATAAAACAAATTGATGAGAGGCTACTCAAGAACTGCTAATTAATTAATCGTTTAATAGCAGCTAATTACTCATTAATTCCTCATATTTTCATTACTAAACTAGTCATCAGGAACTCAGGAATTGAATTTGCTTTGGGTCACACAAGAGATGCCAATTACCGATTGGTTTACTTGCAGTGAGGTCATCATTCATTCCGCACTTGTTACCTGGTAACAGCTCAAATTCTGCGCAACTTATTTTAACGTAAGTTTAGCAGAATTTATATTTATTAATTTTTGCTTCTAAGAGCAAAGCACTAATTACTGATGAAGTGCAAAGAATTTTACGATTGTCAATTTCACAAAGATAATATTTTAAGTGATGCTTATTCATCTTAAGAGTGATTACTATGCAGAACTTCTAGATGTTTATCATACAAAACTGACCACTAATTACTGAATAGGAGCACAGAATATCATTATTGTCTATATTGTTTCACTGTGATAATGTACTGAATTGTGCTTATGTGAGAAGTCTTGTTTACTACACAGAGAAAGAGTTTTGATTATCATTATTGAAATAATGGTCATAAATATTGCAATTGTTAAAAATTGATGGTGTTGTAAGTAGTGTTATTCTTGCACGATTCATTGCACCCACTCAATAAGCCTTGATCACTGTTGATCACTGCTGGTGATTTTACAAATTGCACATAAAAGCCAGATGATAATCTCATAAACAAGGGGAAATATTCTTCTGAATTTTTATAATTACAGTGCAAAATAAGAAGGTTGTATACACCTTCCTGCCAAGGTAAAAGAGTTAATGAAGCCAACAAAAACAGGTAGATTGTAAATATTTAAGAAAAGTAATTGCTTCCACTGAGTAATCTAAATGTTGGAGAGAGGTCAGTGTCATGGTGGCTGGAGCCTATCCCAGCATGCACTGGGCAAGAGGCCGGAAAACACTCCGAACGGTTCACCGTCCATCACTGAGTAAAATGTAGAAAACATGAACTCACAAAACATACTGCAGGGCAAAATCCTTTCATTTATTGTTATTACTCTTTGTGGCAAACGATATGTGAATCCATACATCTTGAACATATGTGGAGCTCAGAACCAGAGAGGTTTAACCCGCAGAATATTGTTTTGGAGAAAATGGAAGTCAAAGTTTTTAAAGTATATATATAAAAAAAAAACAATGTTGTTCACAGGTATGATACATGTCATGAATCCAATTTTGTGTTATGAATCTTATCAACATCCGTCAAAATACCATCCAAACTCCAATTTTCATTTTTTTTGGGGTCAGACCACTCTGGTTCTGAGCTGCTATGACTCTTTTTTTGAAATGGTGAGAACGAGCACATGTGGAAAGATTCAAACCCGCAGAAACTTACGCTGTCCTTCCGTCCATTTTGTCACGCGTCCTTTGCCTCTTACCACGAGAGTTACATATCCTGTTTTCTCCCCGTCACCTGCTCGTGGCTGACCACCTGTTTACCCCTTCCCTACACTAGTCCTCTTCTCAGGAAGTGAAGAGCAATGACCACAAAACATAAACTGTAACGTCCTCCAGAAGTCCGAGTTTTGGAAAGAGGGCACTTCTTTGGTAATGCGTCCTCCTGTGTGTTTGGTGCTGAAAGTACACTAGAGACAGTGATAATAAAAGGCTGTGGAATTTGGGCAAATTCATCCCGTGGGTCCTGTTGAATTTTTTAAAGCACTCAAGCACATTAACTATAATGAAATGCGTGTACCTCAACACTGCTTAAAGGACAACCACACGTCTTCATTTTAAACATCCCATTAAATGAGCGTCTGTGCCGCTATATCTGTGAAAATAATCGTGCTGCATTGTAGATTTTCATGATGACAGTGAAGGTAATGCATTATTTGGTGAGCAGTGGAGCTGAATGAGTACCATGAAATATGTCCTCCTGCAATTCGTTATTGATTAAAAATGATCCTCAGGAGTATGACTTACAAGAACATAAAAATGAGTATCCTATTAGGAAATGGTAATAACATTTCGTAAACAGTTTATAGGCCATCTGAAGATGAATATCACCTGTTTTAACGTTGCAATTTGGAAAGCGGTGGGCTATTGAATTGATTTTATGACTGCGATTAACATGTTTGCGTATGTTACGAGATTCATTAAAGAAGGTGCTTTGTTTCATCAAGTTGTTTGTCTGAGAGGAGCAAATGACAATGTCATCTGTGTCACTTATGCTGTAAATGATATTTAAAATGATTTTTCCCCACTTAAGAACTTTCAGGCAGTTCAAACAGAACCTAAACCTATACCAGTGATGTCAGTATGCCTAAGTGTAATTAATATCAGCATTTAGAAAACACTCCTTTTACTGCATTGTGTTAAAATATGATCAGAGACTGGTGTCCAGCTCTTGATGAAACTCATTGACATTTTAATCGTCGGCTAATTCCCCATCTCTCCTTGCAGACACAGTTTGATCCGTTCCGATTCCAATCTCTCCAAAGTAATTGCCATCGGTGTAGCGGGACCTCGCCTTCATCCACTTAGGCCTTTTCTCCTTTTAAATTTTTCATGAGTCCCTTGAAAAACAATCTTGTTAAGAGCCCTGGCATGACAAAAGATGGAGTTCACCACTTTCTGTCAGTGTCTGCTACTGAATTTTCCTTGTAATTAGTTCATTCCTTTGCCCTCATATGGCGAATGCGGAGAAAAATCTATCTCACACTTTGGTGAGTTTGGGTCTTTTCATTTAAATGTCAAGGTCGGCTAGCGAATCAGTTTCAAGTTTTTTGAATTCACTTACTCGGTGGAAATATATGTGGCCGCAGGTTCTGAGCACACAAGAGGCGATCGTTAATGAGCGTAGACTTCATTTCAAAATTAATTGCATTCTTAAAATACATCAGATTTTACTTTTATACATTGACGATTAAAAATGCAAAAAAATCTATGCATACCCCCATATAAAGGTATATAAAAATGGTCTGATGCTCATTCAAAGTAAAAAAATTCTATATAAATTATTATTAAAATAGTCAAAAAAAAATGAACTGAGGATTTTAATTGATGTTGTTGCTGATCAAAAAAGAAATCGTAAAAATGTGCTGAAATAAGACATTAGACTATGATGTTAGGTGGTTTTAAAGTAGTCAATTAGCTAGTTCAGCTCTGATTTTTGCAGCAGGCCCGGATAATTGGAAAAAAGTGGGAGTGCATTTAATGTGAGACTTTTTTGCCAGTACAGCCAAGCTTGTTCATACCAAACAACAATAACATTCCTAGGAATTGATGAATCATTCAAATTATTCCTGTTGCTGTGCAGCCATTTGGCAGTCCGACTTGATATCAGTGGGGTGCTTGAGATAGGGCAACATGTTGCTATCTCTTCTGAGAAGAGATTATGTGGAAATCAGAATGGGCCCACAGTCCTGCAGCCTCTTTCATCACTGATAATCCTCAAATACCCATTTTCCAAAAAAAAAAACTAAAAAATTCAGAAACAGCAGGATTATGTCTGCTCGCGTGGAGTGTTTTTCTGCATAATAATCGTAAATAATTCTGATATTTATGTGAATGTGAGAGGAGGATGATTAATGATGCTAAAAAATGTCCACCTATCAAAATAACCTGTTCCTGTTTCCCTTAGAGTCATCTTTTACAGCAAATGTCACCACCAGCTGAGACCCATTTGCAATCACAACATTGCCTTCTAAATCATGGTAAAAAAATAACATGCTACTCATGCCCCAGTCCTAAATCATCAACATTCCTGTCCTGTATGGACCTTGTGATGTATCTGGGGAAATGGCAAATGATTATGGGAGGCGTCTTCCACATAATGCAATATGTCCATCGCATGCAACATCATACAAAGTGTGAACAGCTTGTGAATACCAGATTTGAAATTTCTAGAATTAATAACTATACTTCAACATTTTTTTTTTGTACATTTTTTCTTGAAGTATCATAACACAAGCTGTCACACCCGTCTCTATCCAGTTTACTCAAAACTGCACTCTTCTTCTATAATCTAATTTATTTCTTAATTGCTTGATATTTGTCTTGTATTGCGTGCCGTAGTGTGAGAGCAAACATTTTTATGTCCTTATGTTTGCGCAGTGGGACATGGCAAACAGACCATTTGTTCCATTGATAAGGAGCATAATAGATTAGCAGGCTCAAAACACTGTGAAAGTGACAGAGGCTGCACTTAAATGCCACTAAAAACTGCTCTTGAGTCCAGGTCACTTCACAAAGCAGAGTGGTGATTAGTACATCCCGAGTCTGATATTGCGTCCCATTCATTAGTGAGACCTCTTAGCGCCACCGAGTGTGAAAATTATAACTGAAAGCAATAAAAATGTAAATGACCAAACAACAGCTATCATAAAAAGGCCTCAAAGTTTCCCAGTGTTGCAGCTGAGAGACGTTGGGGGGATGGGGGGAGTTCTTTCCTGGGAAGATAAGTTATTAATAGGCTGCAAATGCAATATCTGTAAAAACAAAAGCCGCTTCAATTTCTGCCTTCGAGGGTCCGCGATGCCCTCTTCCGCAAATAAATTGTGTATTTACCACTTGTTTATAGCTGTCTTTTGACACAATGAATCTTTCATCCTGCTCTCCTTTAAACTCCGACGAGAGCCCATTGGCTCCATCCACCCCGAGAAGCCACTGTTCAGACGGGAGATAAGAGGAACTCTTCGCTTCATAAATATTTCATCTGCACATCAAAGGGGGAAATTACACTAATTACTGTACTCTCCATTTGTGCGATTTGGAATCCTTTAGAAGTGAGAGATAATTTGGTTACTCGTCTCTGGTCTTTTATCTCTTTCTCATCAAAGTTTGTCAGACGTGAGCACGTGATAATGGATCTCGCTGCGTTCGGGCACCGGGGCCAACATTAATGGACATGGGAATTGAAAAGTGCGTTAAAGTGGCTTAAATCAAACCCACTGCTTTTTTTTTTTCTTTTTTTAAACTGCTTTAGTGTCTCGCGCGTAAGGTGGGCTTTTCACACATAATGGGGAAGAGAGATTTACTGGCCATGTTTAAAATCAGTGTGGAGGATGCAGGCTGTGATTGTTTTAGCTCTGAAAGAAATGTGTGTTCTCATGAGCATATGCATCTTCAACATCTGAAATCACTAATCCAAATAACCCTATTTAAGGGACCTCATGGCCCAAACTTTGGTACATCTGAGAAATAGTCCTCATTTAGTCGTGAGCAAAATAGTAATTGCTTTGACGTTTGTGAGTATAGAAATGCAGTGCGCAGCACTATGTAAGAGATATATACAGCAAGCCAGTCTTTATTGGGAAATAAACCCAAACAGGGTGAAGCACAGCCCTGATGCTCAGCGGAGGGTTGAACACCCTGAAGGGGTTTGTTTTGTGATAATGATCGGCTCGCTGTACATTGTCCTGCATATTACTTGGCTACTCAATAATTTGATGCAAAATATTGATGTAAAAATAAATCTATTGATTTAAAATTGTCATTACTTCTGCAAAAAAATAAAAAAATACTCCCTTAGATAGTACACTTGGAACAGTATCCCATCCATAGCTACGATCTGTTTTTCGCAGCAGCGGTCTGCTCTCCAGAAATAACAAACCGTAGAATACCATTTTTGACCATTCGATGATCTCTACTCCATTGAAGGAATTGCATTTTTTTCTTCTTTTTTATTACAGTAACATTGCCTCCCTTATAAATATCTCTGAAGAAAATCAGCCTTTCAAAAAATATGACCGTGAAAATATAACAATTTCTTGTCATCTAAATGACTGACTTGTAAAAAGAAAATGGGCTCATATGAAAAGGTCACTTACACACACTTGTATGTGGACAAAGGAAAATGAACACTTGCTCGCTCAACATCTCATTCTAAAATCATAGCCACTGAAATGGAGTTGGACCCAGTTTACTCCTGTTACAGCCTCCGCTCATCTGCCAAGGCCACTCATGTCCTTCTGTGGACCTCAAAGACCAAAACAAAAACAGAAGAATGAAGAACAGCCCGAGATATTTAACCACTTCATGCATGGTAGATCCTGTTCATAAGTGATCGGTTATATGTTGAAGATCTCTACTACGTTGTACTCATGATGCAGTGAGTTTACAGCTGCAATGCGATACACATGCAAATGTCATAAGGTGCGAGTTCTCTCTCGCTCCCCTCCCTAGCAGCTGTGAGCCCTCTATAGGTTTGACTACATTGTCTGGAACATGGTTACAGGCTTATGGAAATTGCAGTTCCGCAGTACTCATGTTGATGTACTCTGTGTGCTGTGCCGTTCGCTGGGTTCACAATCAGATGCTGTCAATCACCTGACGGGCTCTGGGGTCTCGTTGTCCGCTAATTATGAGTTGTCACTTCCTGAACAGGTGAAGAGCAGCAATGAATTCAGTACCCGTCCTGGAGCCCTTTCCCGGCTGTCTGCCGCCTCACATTTGTAAATTGGGAACTTTCGGCTTTCGTTGCCAGTATAGCCCATAGGAGCTGCTGAGCTAATTGGAAAACACACAATTCAGCAAGTGCAGCACCAACATGGAGAAGCCATTTCAATTGTCATCTTGTGATTATGACATCATTGGATTATCACAGTATCACTGCTTTGTCTCATGATTAGACATGGTCAGAAAAAAGCCCAACTATAGACTCAAAGAACAATTACGTGAAGAGGAACAATGTGCCTCTTTAATAAATTTTGCCCTATTTTTAATTGACAAAGTGTCACAGCCACAACAGCAAGGGAATTAATTGGGCACAGAGATGCCAAATCTTAATGACCACCTTTGGGAATGGGGGAAAAGTCATTGTTATTGACAGATGGGCTTTCAATGAGCTCGCTTTTCTTGTGTAAATAATTAGAGTCCTCGTTACACAAAAAATGTCAAGAATATGACTGATGCTCATTGTACTCTTGAGCTCTGCTCACTTTTATATTGTTGATTTGTATGCAGCCCGTTGTAAAAAAAAATTATCCAGTGCAAATCACCTTTAAAAGACGCAATATTGAAATGAACCACATGCTGGTTATGCTGGAAGCAATAACAACAAAACAAACAAGCGATAAAAACTAACAATCATGAGAAAAAACTTTTCAGGAACAAGATGATTTGCATCTGCTTGGAGGATACAGACTCATTTGGCTTTTAGCAGTGTTAGTAAATGAGACTATTGACCTGAATCAATTGCATGAATCACTGCATAGTGCACCTGCCAAATGACTATTCAAGTTAAATAAAAGTTTGTGGAAAAATTAATACCACGTTTGGATTTTGGATTTATCAGACTATGTCTAACACAAGTGGCATACAACTACACCATGAAAAGCTACTGAAGAAAAAAGTAATGAGACAGCTAATTTAAATTTCACAATTGCAAAGGAAGAACAATTTTTCAAGTTCAAACATTGCATTAATATTAGTCCTTAATGTTTTAAATAAAAATAAGGAAACTTAATTTAAATTTAACTGCAATATGGTCTATAGAGCCGTTGTTATGATGAATTATCTCTCAACCATAATACACTCTCAATAACTGTGTTGTGTTCCATCACTGAAAACCACAGGGAATTGATTTATTGAACCAAACACTCACTGGGTCCATTTTCCTGTACATGAGGCTTCATATGTGAAGTTGAAATGCAATCTCAATTCCAGAAGACATTGGACAACCTGTATAGTGTAAATTAAAAGAGCAAGCAGTGATTTGCTAATCCCTTTTAGCTTATATTCGATTGCAAAAAAAAAAAAATACATTGAGGGACGAATTAAGTCTGTTTCATCTACTCATCAACTTTATTGTTGAAAATAATAGCTATTTTGAAATTTCATGTCTGCAACATTATCAGATGTTGAGACAGGCGCATGTTTCCATTGCGCAACATCAAATCTCCTTTTAATAACAATGATCATTTTGGAACTGAGACCATTAATCATGATAGTTTCTAAACCAGATTTTGTTCCCATCCTTGCCTGAAACGGGACTTCAGTTGCCCATTATTGTATTTCACACTTCATCATCTGCCACACGTTTCAGTGGGAGACAGGTCCGGGCTGCAGGCAGCATCCTTACCCACTGACCACAAAGCTTTGCTTTTGTAATAAATATAGTGTGGCTCGGCGATGTCTTACTGGAACAAGCAAGTCCCTGGAAAGACAACATCTGGCCAACACATGTTGTCCTAAAACGCAGGCATACCCTTCTGTGTTAATGCTGCTGGTATTGTTTTTCTCCTGTTTGCCCTGAGAACACAACATCCATTATCTCCAAAACATTTCATTTGTGCTCCCCTGTCTGTCTATTTCAGATGAGCTCGAGCCCAGAGAAGTCGGTGGTGCTTCTGGATGGTTTTTGGCTTTGCATATTGAATTCATAATTTGCATTTGATGACGCCATGACACGCTGAGTTCACTGACACAGGGCTATGTACATTACAGGAGCATGTTGGTTCTTAATGCAGTGTTACCTGAAGGCTTACAGATCACGTGCAACCAATATTGGTAGCCATCCTTGTCTCCTTAAGTACTGAGATTGCTATGATTTCTCAGCATTCACAGAACCTTTACACTGTATTGTGAACTTAAGATGGTGAGACCCCTAAATGTTGTGCAATCGTGCATTGAGAAACATTGTTTTTTATGTTCTCACATTGAATCAATGATGTGAATCATTTTTTGCCTATTTACTTGTTCATCTGAGGCATTTGGGTGGGGTTTCTTAATTTCCATTCATTTATCCCAATGTGTTTTTTTTTTACAGGCAAATATTGTTGAGTATTAAATAACAAATAATGGTTAAATATTTTTTCCTTTTGTTTTTTTTCCTACTACTGTAAATGCACATTTAATAAAATTAACAAATCACTTAATTTTATTCTTACAACCCCAAATAAGAAAAAAAATTATGGGATGTTAGGATAAAATTAAAACTGAAAGCAGTGATTTGTAAATAATCTTTGACCTGTCTAACGTTGAAAATGATAGTTGCACATTGTTTGATGTTTCAGCATACACAATTATTTTTTTTTAGGATAAATTCTAATTTCAATTTTTATTCTTGCCACCTCTTGGCTGTGCAATGGCGCTGTTCGCTGGTGATCATTCTGCTTGAGTTGAGACAGAGAAAGACATGTGCGGGGATTGAAGCTGAAAATTTACTCGGGTGGAAATGGGTTTTTCTGAAAATAATGTTAAATGTGTGTTAAAGCTCAAACATTAAGAGAGGTGAGATGATTTGCTCCTGAGCTATAATCTTTGTCGCATTAGGGGCAGGGAGAATCTTCTTACTTTCTTTTACCCCTTTTTCTGGGAGCAAAGTAAGGTAAAATGAAATAAATTCAAACACTAAATAATTGGCTAGCCAAGTGAATTGCATGATATACAAAGTAAAATAAAGTTGTTTTGTTGTTTTCAAGGACTGAGCTACTGTCGCCTGGTTTTTCTGTAGCTGATTTAGCTTGTAAACTTTAGCAAGCACTCAATGCTAAGTGTATTATGGAATTACGTGGAAATCTAACTATAAACTAGCTTGGTTTCAGACTTAGTGGCTTGCCTTTGATACAGTCTTCTAGCAAATAAATATTGACATTCACCGGGGTTTTTTTAGCCCCCTTCATTCTTTCTCCTGACCACATTACTGCATAAACGCATTTCCAAGCTTGAATATTCATGCGAACCGGGGTTTTAGCCTTTTTCGCATTTCATTATTACCGAAGGGCTCTTCAGATTAAACACATTGCAAATTATGTCATCTTTGTATTTTCCTCCGGTTGCAGTGCCTTGATCAGCTGATAAAAGTTTAACTGCTTGTTCAAGTGCTTAGGACAGCTTTTTGGGGGAGGTACCGTGCTTAGTTCGCTCAAATAGTAAACAACTTGTTTATTCGGTCTGTTTTAATTAAAGGGAACCGAGGCTTTACTCTTTTCTCGGTTACCTTTGGTTGTATTTGTGGCTAGCTAGCCAGATAGTTAGTGTTTCCATTTTTGACTTGGAATCTGATATTTAGTATTTAGTTTGTAGGGCAGCAGTGACATGAGTCGTCCATTTGTTTAGGTTAGAATTTAAACGGAAAGGTTTACCAGAGTGCTCTGCCTCCTCCCTCCTCCAGTTTCTCCTGGGCGTTGTAGCCAGTCTGTTTTATCTGGTTTCTTAGCTCAGCCCTGCAATATTTTTAGGTTTGTATATTAATAGTCCTGGGACTATATAAATTTAAGTTGGCTCATTAGGAGTGCTTATTACATATAGGGCTCTAATTTCTTGGCGCAGCGCAGGTGGCGCAGCATGGCGCAGCTCATGCAGTGGTAATTTCATCCGGCGCAGCCTGCGCAGTGGTAATTTCGTGAGGTGCGCAGCCTTTGGTAGACGAAATAGCACCGAGATGGGTGTGGCGGCATAGTAGGGGGAGGTGTCACATATTCATCAAGACACAGTGACAATTTCATAGAAAAAGTCTCCGCTGGAGATGCGCAGGAAACTCGCCAGCTCCAACCTGGTTTAATTTCTGTGCAGTGGTAATTTGGCTGACCGCGGGCAGTGCGCATACGTCACCCAAACAGGCAGGTTTCCAGAATGTACGGCACATTTCAATGCAATAAATAATTTCAGGAAGCACTATTTAATGTAACTATCTGAATAAGGACATAAATTATAGTACCTACACCGATTGTCCTGATGTCAGATTAAAGGCGGTTGGCACGCGTAAGGGAAACTTGACCTGCTTAATCAACGCAGCTGAATCTGTGATGCAAACTAAGGACTTCACATCTTTCTCAGCCAACCACAAACTGGATATATATATATATATATATATATATATATATATATATATATATATATACACTCCTGATCAAAATCTTAAGACCAGTTAAAAAATTGCAAGAATTTACGTTTTGCACTGTTGTA
Source organism: Gymnothorax reevesii (assembly GCA_029721435.1). Taxonomy (NCBI): domain Eukaryota; kingdom Metazoa; phylum Chordata; class Actinopteri; order Anguilliformes; family Muraenidae; genus Gymnothorax; species Gymnothorax reevesii. Next base: position 2,447,858 of record CM056586.1, read on the forward strand.
TCATAAGAAGGTTCTAAGTAGAGTTTCAAAATGCAAAAAGAAGAAATGTGAGCAAGAGACTAAATGTTTTGAGCAGGCAATTTATTGAAAAGAACAATTTAACTAAAATAGGCTGTTCATCAGCTGATCAAAAGTTTAAGACCATAGCTCAAAAAAACCCCTAAAACAGAAATTAAAGTCTCACAAACAGACTCAGTAATGAGTAGCTTCACCATTATTGTTGATCACTTCAAAAATTCGTGTTGGCATGCTTGATGCGAGTGTTTCCAAAAGGCTTGTAGGAATGTTGCTCCAAGTGGTGAAGATGGCTTCACGAAGGGCATCCACTGTCTGGAACTGATGTCCATTTTTGTAAACTTCCCTTGCCATCCATCCCCAAATGTTCTCAATTGGATTTAGATCAGGGGAACATGCAGGATGATCCAAAAGAGTGATGTTATTCTCCTGAAAAAAATCCTTTGTCAGACGGGCATTGTGAATTGCAGCATTGTCCTGCTGAAAGACCCAGTCATCACCACACAGACGAGGGCCCTCAGTCATGAGGGATGCCCGCTGCAACATCTCCACGTAGCCAGCTGCTGTTTGACGCCCCTGCACAACCTGGAGCTCCATTGTTCCATTGAAGGAAAAAGCACCCCAGATCATGATGGCGCCCCCTCCGCTGTGCCGTGTTGAAAAAATCTCAGGTGGCATCTCCTTGTCATGCCAGTAGCGTTGGAAGCCATCAGGACCATCAAGGTTAAATTTTTTCTCATCAGAGAATAAAACTTTCTTCCAACTTTGAACGTCCCATGTTTGGTGCTCCCTTGCAAAGGCCAAACGGGCAATTTTGTGGCGTTGAAGGAGACGTGGCCTTTGAAGACGTTTTTTGTTTTTGAAGCCGTTCCTTTGCAGATGCTGTCTGATGGTTATTGGGTTGCAGTCAGCACCAGTAATGGCCTTAATTTGGGATGAGGATCGTCCCGCGTCTTGACGGACAGCCATTCGGATCCTCCGGCTCAGAGCCGGTGAGATTTTTTTGGGTCTACCACTTGATTTTTTTGTTCCATAAACCTCAGGATCTTTTAAGAAATGCAAAATGACTGTCTTACTGCGTCCAACCTCAGCAGCGATGGCACGCTGTGAGAGGCCTTGTCTATGCAGCTCAACAATCCTGCCACGTTCGAAGGCAGTGAGTTTTTTTGCTTTTCCCATCAAGAGGTCTTGACAGTGTGATTACTTGACAGAAAATGACATGGAATCCAAATTTTTTCCACAGATTTGGGCTTTTAAAGGATGTGGTCTTAAACTTTAGATCAGCTGATGAACAGCCTATTTCAGTTAAATTGTTCTTTTCAATAAATTGCCTGCTCAAAACATTTGGTCTCTTGTTCCCATTTCTTCATTTAACTGGTCTTAAGATTTTGATCAGGAGTGTATATATATATATATATATATATATAGGACTGAGCACAGAACGCAAGCATGCTATATATATATATATATATATATATATATATAGCATGCTTGCGTTCTGTGCTCAGTAAAGCCGCTTGCACACTGGAAACGAAACCATTTTTTTTTTGCCCGACTGATTACAGGCAAAGTCAATGCAAAGACGCGATAGTCGGACACGGTATTAATATAGCTCCGTGTCCGAAAGTCATAAAAGTTCACATTTTTCAGAGTATTCCAGGAATTATTAGACGTGCAAACTTGGCCATGTTTGTGTTCGACCTTCACAGAATGCAAATTGATGGCTTTCGACTTTTTTTGGTCATTTTAGCCTATTTGTCTGTTTTCTTCCGTTGAAGATAGACAGCAGTCTTTATTCGGTCTTTCTTTTGAAAATTAGTCAGATGGATCAAACAGATTCATGCTTTATTTCCACAGCACAGATAAAATAGTGCTTGTAGTCAGAGAGCAAATCAATTCCATGACCATTGACAGTGTGAATAAATTATCGCCTGCATGATCAAGACTGTCCGACGCGAAGTGCAAAATAGTCCATGTCCAGCAGCCAGCAAAAAGTAAAAGTATTGATATGAGAACAGATTTATTACGAAATAAACAATAAAATATTTCACCAACACACGGAGCATCCAAAAAGATGACCCGCAAATAAATAAATCGCAGTGTTCATTGGATGTTCTGTTGTTAAAATGTTTATTTTTATTCTTTATTTCGTTATCAATCTGTTCTAATCTTCCTCTTTTTTTTTTGGCTGTCAGACACGGAGGCATCGTACATTGTCTTGCACCAGTGTCGACTCACTTTATTGACCAGAGTTTAAACAGAAACATTAATTGAAATTCTCGGTACTCATCTTGAAGAACTGAGCCCTCTTATCAAAACATTCACGTTTAATATCTAAAGGAGTCAGTAGATTTGAAAAATTAAAAACAATAATAGACTGTCGGACACGGAGATATATTAATACCCTGTCAGACTTTCGGAGACAAGACACTGCTTTCAACGCAATCAGTGGAGCGAAAAATTCGTTTCGCGTCCAGTGTACAAGTGGCTTAATACTAGGCTACTATTATTGTCACTTGGGTTTTATCGTTTTCAGTTGGGGGAAAGGAATACAGCCTGATTGCTATGATCTCATACTGAGTTAAGATCACATATTGAAGATAAATGTGTAACGTATCTTGCATTGTTGTCCATGCATGTTAATCCCAAAATTTTAAGCAGCAAAAGGCTGTAATAATAGGAACACGCTATCCATCGTTTCTCTTGCCAATGAGCAATATTTGACTCGGCTGTGTTATACCCAAACACGCCTTCTTGGCCAACTTGCGCTGGAAGGAGGGACAGAGGCCGGACAGAAGAGTACTTGCGCTCGGCTACGCCGGGCACAAAATTGAAACATACGCCTGGACACACCCCGTTGGCGCGGCGCACCCCCCATTCGCCGCGTCTGCGCCTGGTCTACGAAATTAGAGCCCATAGAGTTTGTCTCAATTTGGTATTTCATTTTTGTTAACTGAAAGTAAGCCCCTGTTCAAAGAGGCTTATTGACCATTTACATAGTTTCCCTAAGGTTTCTATTGTGACCGCTGCTTAGGGCTTCTCAGGTTAATAAATTAGCTTCTGTCTTGGCATTAATAATTTTCTTTGTTATCTAGGGTGAGCGAGGTCATTAGGTTGGGGGTTCAAAATGTGGCCATAACTATGCGACAGTTGCAGGATGATCGCATTTTGGCGGCGCGATATAGTTCGCAATGAGTAGATTTCCTAAAGGAACTAAGTAGTGTGTTATCTAGAGAAATGGTGTGTACGCCAAAGCTGGGTGGTGCGGAGACCCCAGAGCAGGCAGGGAGAGAACGTTGGGTGACTATAGGACGTCAGCGCAGGAAAGGGCGTGCGCACCATACAGTGACAGCTCCTCCAGTGGTTGAGGTGTCCAACTAATTCCAGCCCTTGCAGGAACTCAACTTGGCCCCTGACCTTGAGAGTGGGGGGACTGATGAGCATTAGGGCACCCTGTTGGCCTCTACCCTTCAGAAGATGGAGTGAGTGATAGTGGAGGATTCAATACTTAGAGGAATAGATAGCTTAATCCATTCGCATGACAAGGAGTCTTGTACGGTGTGCTGCCTGCCTGGTGCCCCGGTAGGAGACCTTCTGGATCGTGCCGACAAGCTCCTGGATCTAGCGGTGAGGGATCCAGTTGGCATGGTCCATGTTGGGACAAACGAAATAGGTAAGGGTAGGTTTGAGGTTCTGTTCTGCAAGGCAAATTTGTGGAATTAGCTGGAAAGCTTCGGAGCAGATCCTCCACGGTAGTTTTATCTGGGATTCTACCACGTGCAAGCAAGGGGAAGCAGAATTTTATCTGGAGCTTTAAAACGTGTCTACGAACCTGATGTAGGAAAGAGGGGTACAGGTTTATGGGGCACTGGAACTACTTCTGGGACAGGGTTGACCAGTTCAAGCCAGCCAGGCTTCACCTGAACCGGAGGGGTACCTTTTCACTGGGTCAGCGTATGTTGAGGGTGGCACAGGATTATTTAAACTGGGGACTTGGGGGGCAGGGAGGTTAGAGAGTGTTACACAGAGAGAAATGCAGACTGCCTTGATGGAAGCTGACAGCGTTACATGCACTATTGATGTCATATTTTTAAAGCTACAAAGCGTAGTGAGGGGCTTGGAGCAGAGGGCACATGGGGAATCAAAGGGGAAGAGCATTCTTGATAACCTGAAATGTTTTTATATAAATGCAAGAGGCAAAAAAATAAATTTCCAGAACTTGAGGCCATTATGATTAGGGAGGGCTATGACATAATTGGGATTACAGAGACATGGCTTAGTGAAGGAGATGAATATAATATAGAAGGTTATAAGCTCTTTAGGAAGGATAGATGCAATAGGCGAGGAGGGGGCGTAGCAATCTCAGTGAACGAAAACATAAATGTGCAGGAAATTCCTGAAATTGAACATTCCTTGCCCTGTGAAGACTTCTGGGTCAGGCTCATTGGCAAACATGAGACTGGTTTAAACATAGGAGTATGCTATGGACTGCCAGCTTTGGACAGTATTGTCAATAAAATGCTCTTTAAGAGGATTATGCAAGCTTGTAGAGGAGGAGGGACTATTATTATGGGAGACTTAAATTATTCTGGTATCAATTGGGAAATGGTGAAAGGACAGGGTAGGGGGGAGGAAGAATTTCTAGATGTTATCGATGATAATTTTTTGGTGCAGTATGTTAATAAACCTACAAGACAGAAGGTAATTTTAGACTTAGTGCTCTGTAATGACACAGATAGAATTAGCAAGGTTGAGGTACTGGAGCCACTTGGGACAAGGGATCACTCTACTGTTAATTTTGATGTATCATGGGAAGTGAAAAAGGTGTCTTAAAAGAAAAAATTCAATTTTAGGCGAGCAAACATATCGAAGCAAAATAAAATGGGAGACACTCCTGGATTGTGATTCTGTAAATGAGATGTGGGAAAGATTTAAAGCTGCAGTTGGTAAGTCTTATAAAGGTAACTTTTAGTCATTTTTGCTATTGTACAGACAGTATTACATAAAACTAGTACTCTGTAATTAAAAAAAGGCTCCTTTAAACCCACAGACTGCTCTTACAGCAATTTAAAAGAATCGTTCGGTCCGACAAAAAAGAACCAATGAAAGCCAGGATGGTGTCTAACAGCCGTCAACAGACAGCTTCCTCCCCTTTCATTCTCAGTTCACGCCAGTGCACAGTCAAGTTCAAATCTCCAAGAGTGGGCTTCAGGAACTTAGAGGAACTAATGGCGCAACAACAGCTTTCATCGAGGAAAGAAATACCGATACCTCAGTTACTGACATCAGCACCCACGGCTAAGACAAGTAAGAAGAGAAACCCAGGAGAAAAAAAGTACAAAAGGACGAATTTGACAAAGCCCGGGATTAAACCAGAGTGAACATTGGAGTGGCTTTTCAGAGGTGGAGGCGACTTTTCTGCTTGACAAGTAAACCCCTGCTTTATTCGTTGGTTGATTTTTGCTCTGCAGTGTTCTGCAAATAAATGAGTTGGCATAGCTCACATGCACAGCTGCTACTAACCCCAACCCTAACCGGCATCAATTCAGTTTTGCTCTGCAAATAAGCGAGTGAACGTCGCTTACAAGCACAGTCGCTGTTCGAATAGCCAGCGTCTTGTAATTGTTACAGTGCTCCATAGTGCATGTGATGTTGCAGTCGAGCTAACGTTAGCTTGTTTCCGATGCTAGGGCTAACGTTACTGGCGTTGTTTTATTAGAAAGTAGCAGAAAATATCTTTATGAAGTGACCTTGCAGTCTTATCGGTTGTGTTGTTGTCCTCATAAATATGTGTAAGCTTTCTGTGCTCTCATAGCTAAATGCTCTCTTACATGGTTTACTGGCCATTCAGCAGGATTCACAACAGTTCCTGTACTAAAAAAAACGGGTAACTTTCTGAAATAGGCATGTGCTGGGTTTTAAATGAATACATACTGCTGTGGATTACTTTTCATGTCGACATGATTAATTTCTGCACGTTTGCTGGCCAGCAGTATTCACTGTTCACAATAGTAATCTCTAGCCTCGGCAATTTGGACGCATGCATAACAGCTGGCGTGCCTTCACGTGCACGGCAGCCTTCTGGGGGAGGGTCTAACGAGTGCAGTGGAGAGGGAGGGGGAGGGATCTGAAAGTTGCATTTTTTCAAATTTTTATTCCAAGTCCCCTCTCTCCTCAAAGTTACCAACTGCAGCTTTACCGGGGCTTTACTTTATTCACAATGCAAATTCATTCCACAGGTGCCCAAAAATAAGCTGAAAAAACAGAATCCTCAGTGGATGACCAAAAGTATTCGTAGGATGTTGAGGGAAAAGAGGAATCTTTATAAGATGTACTTAAAGGATAACAATGAGAACACTAAGGCTGAATACTGTAAAATGCGGGCTGTGGTCAGTAAAGAGCTGAGGAATGCTAGAAGACTGTATGAAAGACAAATTGCAGAGGGGGCAAAAACTAACCCTAAGCGCTTCTTTCAGTACTGTAGCAGAAAAAGGAGAGTTAAAGAGCAGGTTAAGTGCATAAAGAATAAAAATGGATCGCTGCTATATGATAACAAGCATATTGTGGATGCCTTAAACAGTTACTTTGATGAGAATTTTACCTCAGAGGGGGTCTTTATTTGGCCAGAGGGCATGTCAAATACTCAAGATTATTTAGCGGAAATTGAGGTTCGGGATAATGAAGTATTAGACAAGTTGCATAAACTAAAGGCAGATAAAGTGGGTCCTGATGGCTTATATCCTAGAGTGAAAAAGAAAATGACATTCGCACACTCAAATGCTCCAAATATTTAATAGAAGACAAAGTTTCGAGCCACTGCTCTTCGTCAGGTCTTCTTTTACAAAGGGTTTTCTGCCCCCCTATATAGGTGCCCACCGACAGCGTCATCGATGGTGGGGGGGCCTACAAGTGAAATGATTGCATTCACATTTCTAAATCTCCTAGCTAAAATTCAAAAAACTTTATCAAAAAGGCAGAGAGAATAAAAAAGCAACATGAATTCTTCATACAGGTAAGGACTACAAAAGTAACAATACCACAAGTGTATGAACCCCTTACAAAAAATGATTCATAGGGAAATCTTCATTCATTCCCTTTGGAGATATAGTATCCAGAGTAAAAATCCAAAAAGACTCTCGCTGCAATAGCAATTCATTTGTATTACCTCCGCGTCTAGGATATTTAACATGTTTGATACCCAAATATTTTAAAGACGCCACATTATGTTTTGCCAACATGAAATGTATGGCCACCGGGCTTGTGGAATCCTGGTTCCAAATACTAGAGCGATACTCAGGGTTGCGCGTTTTTAATGCTCAGTTGGTTTTGCCTGCATATCCTAAGCCACATGGACATTTCACATAGACGGCGGTAAACGGTACCTGCGCTCACCCTCAATCGTCTTGGACCCCTCATCTCATCATCAGTTTTGATTGCTGTCCGGAATCTGTCACGTACAGGCTGTAACCAGATGTGGCACTCTTGAGCTGCCATCGTCACTCGTGGCTGCCCTAAGCGGGGTCGGTCAGTGACAGTGCCTGTGTTCCATTCTCAGATAGACAGCCGACTGATTGTTGAAAGGTGACAGTGCAAATGACGCACCATGTCTCCGCGAGTGAGACCTGCCCGTAACATGCCAAAGGCTCTTTTTCTCTCTCCTGTGTCACAAGCCGTTCCATTTTCTTGATGCAGTAGAATTTTTCTTTTTTTTTTTTTTGTTGGCTTTATGTTGGCTATTGACCAAAGCAAAATGTCAAGTGTCACTGTACACATCACAAACAGGTCAATGTTTGTTATTACTGAAGTACTTGGCGCATTCAGGTGATGCGCGTCAGGATTACAATACCACACACTTTTCTTTATTTCCTCTCGTGCCTCACCGGAAAAGCAATAAAAATCAATCAATTCTTCAATTTAGCGCAAATACAGTACATACCTCACCTGTGCGTGTTTAATGGCGCTGAGTATATTTTCAAAAAGTCAGGACAGTAAAGTATTGATCAATTTGTGATGTTTCCTCTCCTTTCCACAACACTCTATCAAAGATACGGGACTGAAGACATCGAGAGATTAGGTGATTCTGGTGTTATTCTGTTGTATTTTCCATTTAAAAATGTACCACCTTCTCTGTTGAGCACAAGTCAGGACTGCAGGCAGACCAGTCGAGCAACTGCACTCTCTTCTCAAGCAGCCCTGCTGCATGCAAATGCGGTTTTGCTTGGTGTAATTTGCATTGATTTCCCTGGAAAAGATGTCATCTTGAAGGCAGCATATGTTGCTCCAAAATTTCAGTGTACTTTTACCCATGCCAAAGGCACTGACACAACCCCATAAAAGTATGGCCTCTGGACTTGCTGCCGATAACGTCAGAATGGTCATTTTCTTCATTGGTCCACATCACACTGCATCCATTTCTGCCAAAAAGGCCTGAAATATTGATTTGTTTACCCACAATACACGTTTCCACTGAATGATTGTCCAGACTAAACATTAAGTATCTTGTCTTCATGCTGCCTGCAATGAAATACAAGTCATAGTAAATGAAAAATCCACTTTGTTTTTTATTTGCATATACCTTACCATCTCAGCTTTTTCTCAGTTGAGGTTGTATTTGCATTTCACATACTGTCCCGATTCTTATGAGACTGAGGTTTTTTCTTTTCTTTTTTTTTTTTAACTGATGTAACTGTTTGAAGAAACTAATGACAAATGTATTTACCATTACCTTACATATAAATGCATATCAATAAGCAAGTTCTCACATTCACCTTCCTGGAGACTTGCTTCTGCTCTGTGTCTCCCTCTCCAGAAAATCATGGAAATGCTCAGAGTTATATCAATAGAGTGGTCTCAAATAGACAGCGTTATGTCCACTTGAATGTTCACTGAACAAGTAAGCCAGATACTTCGACTAGTCGCTGGCGTCCTCCGTCATACATACCATTGCTATGTCTACCAGACAGTTTAACAAGCAGGGGGTCCTTGAACAGCTGATTCTTCAGTATGTTTTTCAGTTTTCCTTGGTTTTAAAGCTTCAAATAAGGGCGTTACGAGAGTATATGATTTTTGAAAATGTTTTCTGCGTTATGATCCAGACCAGGAATCACGTGCGGAGGAAAGTGCGGTCCAATGGCGGGGTATATTGATAGTAATATGGTAGACAGTGGGACAGAGCTCAGGGAAGAATGGCACAGTTCAGTTCAGGTGTTAAAGAAAAAGCAGTGTTGGCGTCGCCAATGACTGGCCATTGGCTTTTCGGGATGACTGCCAGATAGAGAGCACACTTTGCCAGAGCCACACTTGTCGAAAGCAGGATGGAGGAGTTTAGGAGGAATGCAGTTCCAATTCTGATGATTGTAGAAGGATTAGGAGCTTGTTTCTAATAAACTTTACGGCGCAACAGGCTGGGAAAGGATTAACAGGAATGCGGTCCTAATACTGGAGAATGTGAGAAAGGCTTGGGAGCTGGTTCCAACAAACTGGACAGCAAATCAAAAACGCAACCATCTCTCCTTCGGTGTTTAGGAAGCACTTTCATGAGGATGCGCAAAATAAAGGGCTTAATGAAGAGCCCTGGAGCCTGTTGCATCCGCAGCCTGAAACTCAGCTTCCCTCGCATAATTAAACCTTGCGCCATCCGCCAAAACACTGTAACGAGATGCTGACGCACCGCGACCACACATTAAAAATTTGAAGAGCAGATCAAACTCTCTTCCATCCACTGAGGCAGAAAAAATAATAGGCAAACTAAAATCTGAAACATGGAAAGGCTCCTCGGGTCTCCGTAGTACCTCTAAGTGGGCAACAGTAACAATTAAGTGCATATTTGGCCTGTCTCCTTAAATAAGAAAGGTGTGAAGTGTAAATTATTGCTGAAATTTGCACTGATTCGATTAGCACTCCTAATGTTGAGTCAAATGGAAATTGAAATGAATGAAATTCCCATTTGCACATAATGTATTGTCTTAATTCAAAGTATCCGTAGGGAGAAAAAAAAAATTTCAGTATATTTGTAATATGTTCCAATGGTGTTTCCTGAGTCACATCCTGTGTGCTCTGTAGAGGAATTCAATATTGTAATTCAATATTTCCCCTTGTATGCACTCCCATCCTGATTAACCATGTTTTATTTCGCCCATGGCGTTCTGAGGGATTGTGGTTTTGCGCAATGATTTTTTATGGTTCATTTCAATTAAATTGAGTAGTTTCATTAAATATTGAGGTCTTAGATGCTGCAAATTGTGAGTTTGGCATTTTTGCCGAAACGTTTCCCGTTATTACATTCAATAATAAATGTCAGAATTAAGTTTTTTTCCCAAGGTGGCTTGGATTAAACAAATGAGACCAACAAAGGACAAACAAATGCAGGAAAAAAGCTCTGAAAACCAAACTGCCGGAACACTCCTTCTCAGCCCTGCTTACACTGGTGGGTAACACTCCATACACTCCCTGAATAATTTTGATTGTATATTTTCAATGTGCAAGTCTTGCGCTAACTGCATTTCTTGTTTATGTTGGATTACCGTTAAGAGTGATCATACATGCAGATGGATGTACGCACTCATTTTCAGAATGTGTCACACTTGATATTTAATTTGTGTCACTTCCTCTCATTCATCGGACTGTCTGCAGTATAAATAATAGTGAATAGTAAATAAATTACAGAATACTGATTTCACAATCCAGAAGGGGCTGGCAGCCATAATGGATGGTCCAGTGGAATAACTTTAAATTACATTCTGTTTAAAAAAAACATAAATGAATAAATAAACAAAGAAGAAATGAACAGTATATTTAGAAACTCATGTGAACACCTTGAAATATACATGATTTATTAAACATGACATTCCTGTGACACACTACTTTGTTAAATATTTAACAAACTCAAACAAATAAGAATGAACAGGTTTTAAAAGACTTCACAATTCATGTGAATATTAAAAAGCAATTATTAAGTGGGTCAACAAGTACAAAACCACGGCAACCCGTAGCGCATAATAGGCATTCATTCCACTAAACATCCCTATCAAATATCGCTCGTAAATGTCCATGAGTGAGTGAGTGAGCGGGCGAGTGAGTGAGGGAGTGGCCACAGTTTGCACAAACCGTGGTGGCAGATTTTGCATGCTGTTGGAAAAAGGGAAGAGAGACAAGTATTTTAAATGATACATTTGTGGTGCCATGTTGTGTCCTCAAATAGTTGATAACCAGCGTACATGGTGTATGCGTGTCATCCTCAATTTCTCGTTGTTGTTTCATTGACAAGCCACATAAAGCACACACACACACACACACTCACACATAAGTTCAATACCTATCAAGTATATGAAAAAATGCTCCTGATATTTTCAGAAATATGTATGATGAAACAAAGACAGATTTGCGACTGAGGCCTGAGGCATTTTCTGAGCCCAGAGGCTATTATTCAGTTTTCAATTCGAAGGTGTCATTCCTGTATAGGCAGGCACAAGCGGGAGCTATGGGACGTTTGCAGTAAATGCCATGTCAACAACAGCTTGTATCCAAATACACAACTATTCTGAATGCCTGTAACATCGCTCCATTTCTGCAGGAAACAAGAGCAAAGAAAGTTAAGTGTCCCTGCCCAGTAAGTTGATAGCTGGGTACAGGCTAACTGGGGAGGAGTTGGGCTGCGAAAGAGGTTCTGTAAGCTGCTTAGTGGCATTTAAGACGGTAAATGCCGCATGTCAGAATCCATTTAGTATTGGTTCATCATTCAGGGCTATCGCACTACCACATGTGTTTGCCTGCTTTACTCCAGCCCTTCTGGCAAAGAAAAAAACAGCAACGAATGAGCATTAGTTAGTATTGCATATGAGGCGAATGAACTCACAGAGACTATGACTTCACCGTCATCCCCACTAGAATTAACAGCAAAAAGAATTTTCAATTATTTTGCAGCTATAACTTTTTCAGGGCCAACAAGCTCCTCTCATTTTGCAAAGATCTTTGAAGATCAGAAGATTCCTGACAAAATAAGAGTGCTTTTAACATTATAAAATTCTTAACTTTCATAAAATTCATCTTCAAAAAAGAAAAAGTCTGACATCACTTCATCAGGGATTAAATTTTGATGCTGTCTTCTAAGTCAGATTTGATTTAAACTTGCCAGAAATGTCACTGCTAAGTGAAACATGAATGAAAGTTTGAGACGGAGCTGCTGTTAAACTCGAGTGTGCTGGCATTCATGTGAACAATGTGCAGGTGTGTATTTGATGCTGAGGTCAACTCACGGGCAGAGATGTTTTCAAAAAACGAATTCTGGTTCATTACCTTTCTCTACAAATAAATGATCTCTAATTTCTTTATTTGCTATGGTAATTGTTAAGACAAACAGAAATATTAGGAAAATATTGCATCTGTCATTTATAACTCAAGATCTTAGAATGAGGGCAGTGACATTGACGAGGTAATTTTTGTCACAACCCTGATGAGAATCCCGTCATGTCACCGCCCATCCAGCAGCTTGCATGTCTTTTAGATACACCCTCTTCTTTGATTGGTTTACGCTCATGCTTGCCTTCCTCACCAGCTGTAATGCCTTTGTGTTTTCCCATTTCCTTATATGAGTGTTTTCCTGCCCCGCCCACAATGGTCTGCATCACTGGAGTACTCAGCTGCGGCCTGTTCCCGTCTCCATCATTGCAACTACACTCATCTGTGATCAATCATTCAATTAGCCTACTAAGCCTCTATAGATCAAGCGCTCAGCCTCACTCCTCGCAAAGTCTTTGCATAGACTCATTGTGTAGACTTGCCGTTCCACGTTGTACTAGTATTTTAGCAGACTGACTGTTTATTCTAGCTAAACATTCATATATTTTGGCAGTGTTGTGTCCCCAATAGTGTTTGTCCTGAATTACCTCTGCCACTTACATAACAAAGAAACCAATTTATTCTCTGCACCTGGATCCTCTCGCCTTTGCATTTATTCAGAATATATATTATATATATATATATATATTATATATATATATATATATATATATGTTTGTATATGTATATATATTTGTTATTATGACAGTGCAAGCTGCTGGATGGATGCTTCCTATATGCCCTTTAGCTATGAGTCATTGTTTCCTAGTAAAGGTTCATTGCGTTTGGTAAATATTATTTTTAATAGTAGTTAAATATGGGAATTCTCTTCCTAATTCAATTAATAGAAGGCTCCCAAGCCTTCATTTCTTCTCCAGGATTAGGGCCGCGGTCTTAATCATACTTCAGTCTGTTCCCCTGCCCAGTTTATAAGAAACTCTTCCAAAGCCCTCAACAGTCGTTAGGATTGGGACTGGTGTTGCCATCTGATAGTTCAGCTCTGGTGAAGTGTGCACTCTATCTGGAAGCTGAGTCCTCAAACACCATTGGCTGGGCATGGATACCCACTCACACCCAAGTCAGTACCATTTATATTGAACTATGTCATCCTGTTCTGTCCCCTTGTCAGTACTGTATTAGAAGCCCTACTATTGGATTGTTTTCTGACTTTGCATTTGGACCGTGGTCTGGACCATAATAAATTTTAATGAAAACATAACACAGAGGTATGGAAAGAGTAGCTAATCCTCCATGAGGGGAATGGGTATAGTCTTAGTTCACACGTATTACTTGTCCATTAGCATTCAAGAACTATATTTAGGGCCTGATCTACTAAAGTTTTGTGCGTATAGAAACGCGTGAAAATGCCTTATCACCCGCAAATTAACCTGCAATCTCATCTACTCAGGGCGTGCACTGAGGATTGCATCTACGAAGTGTGCAAATTTGCACATTCTATACATTTAGTACTTTTGGCCCTAATGAATATGTAATAAGGAGCGTGTCTCTCCCAGCATGCTAAATATGAGAGGAGAAAATGCAAATTCAAAATTTTTGCACACGCATAGTTACTCATCAAGCATGAAAGCAATTTCAGTGATAGTGATTGCATTTGCTATTTAATACCTTTGAAGAGTAGGTACTAATTGGCTCCACGTAACTGCGCACAGACATGGCCGCCAGTATTGCTGCAAGGAGAAGACTCAGGTGGCCATTACGCTCAGAAAGGCTGTTCTCTATCCTTGTGACAATGTTTGGGATGTCAGAAGAGAGAAAAATCCGGACATATCACCCATCCAGCATAGCCATTTTGGAGCAGTTAGATGAAATCAGGGCTAATTTGGAGCCAGTCACAAGAAGTCATCCCATACCTGCAATGACAAAACTTCTTGCTACTCTCCATTTTCTCGCAACTGGTTCATTCCAGTGTACAGTAGCTCTCACTGCTGGGATCTCCCAAACCAGTGTCTCGCGTGTACTGTCTCAAATACTGGATGCCATGTCACGCAGGATGGGCCGGTACATAAAATTTCCATCCACACGGGAAGCACTGAATGAAACCGAACACGGGTTTTATGCGGTTGCTTGCTTCCCAAGAGTAATCGGAGCGAGTGACTGTATTCGTGCAAATTGTTACCCCCTCAAACACTGTTACAAACTTGCACCTTTTTTGCCATTTATTTTAACTGTAATCTTAGAATCAGGTTCCATGTATGTTAACTGTAAACCAGTTAAAAGCGCACAGGACTCTATTAACAGTTAAAATAACAAGGAGACAACGCATTAATTTAACTGTAAAATTCAGTCCATTTATAATGTATAACAGTGCATTTGCTTCCTCAAAAGCACCTCCAACTCCATCGAGTCAAATTTCATTTTGCACTTGCATTCGTCCTTTTCCTCCAAACTATCCGCGGTGGAAATGGTTGCAGCAAAGTCCTCATTTAAATTCTGCTGTTTACACCAGCAGGCATTTAGGCAATTACTCTCAGTCAATCACCCGCAAAATGTAAGCAAACGAAACGCGCAAATTGGTACCACGAGCTCACAATTCAGCCCTTTATCTGGGATCTTGGTCTGGTCTAATTGGTCTAATATCAGTATATTTTCTATAGAGATACTATGCATCTAACTGTACATATTAGATTTGTTTTAAATGCATGCAAAAATCATTTGAAGTAGATGTGTTGGAACTATTACAAAAAATGTGTTTATAACATACTATTTATATGAACTGAAATATTCCCACCAGATAAATGAGCACATCTTTGATCTACAACTTGTTCTGAATTCATTAGCACCTAATATATGATTGTGCTCCATGTGGTTTCTGCAATACAGGAACTGTCATATCACACTATATTTAGTCTTTGTGCAAAAGGAAAACCTGTTTTTTTCCTCTCTCTCTAAAAATGGTCTGAATTGAAGGGATTTTTCCCCTTGATGATGTTTCATTTTCAGTCTACACATGCAAGAGACTCAAGTGTATATATTCCAAATAAGCAACTGTTTGCTATGAACTATTCTTTGACAACACCAGGTGAAAATCACAGGTCGGCCGAATAGAGTCGTCCAAATCATTTCTGGCCAGGGACAGGGCGTCATGATCCAAACAGTGCCTGCTGGGACAAGATCTAAACTAACTGGCATGAAAGATGGTTTATTAACATATGAAGACCACAAAAGAAAAAAAACGAGTCCAAATTTTGCATTTTTGTATATATTATATATTATTATAATATTTATAATAGTATATGATAATATTATATATAATTGTAATATTATACATATTTCATTTTTTTTGCATATTTTTTTCAAAATCTGTTTCTAAGATCATTTTGAATTTTTAATTCATAATTTCTCCACAACGTGAAAATGTGACTCTGATCATTTTTCCATTGTGGTCTTCAAATTTTTCAGTGCAAATGATATTTATTTGTAATGTTATCCGTATTCAATCTGTGTTGCAAACTGTCATTTGGGGCAGTTCCTTTTGGAGTGCTTCTCCTGGATTAAGTACAACTCAGCAGCAGGAAAGGCTGTGTTTTGCAGAAGCTGTGAGTAAAGTGACCAAGACTCCAGCTCCTACCAAAGAAAGTGCAGCTAGATTGCAGTCCACAAGGAGCAAAATGTTTCCGTGGCAACACACCAAAAAGCACTTTCATCTGTTCAAGAGCATCGCCCCCTATAAATGCGTAAGTAAATTCAAGTATCAAAAAGTGAGTGTGACTTAAATTAGCAGTCATTGGGATGGGAAGGAGAGGTGCATTAGTATTCTCTCTGTTGTTCTTCAATGACAATTAACCTGCGGTAAGTGCAGACACTGACACGAGAAACGACAGTTTATTTGATCCTTGTGCCTCTATCAGATATTTATTCAAAGTGGGTCTCATATTATTATGGTAATTATTGACTGTCGGTGGCATGTCTGCATGAGGCTAAAGAAACATTCCTCAGAAATGAATTAATAATCATCGTCTCTGACATGCCTGAAGGGCTCGTTTTGATGAAGTAAATCAACTTCTTGGTGTTTTTACCAAACTCTGCATTCCAATCATCATTTAACAGATTTGCAATTTGTGTCATCCAAATTTAGTAAAAAATTATACTAAAAAAAGTATAATTCGAGATTATGTCAGTTATTCCAACAAGGTTCTCGCAGCCAGACGAACCATCAAACTTAGAATTTACATAGAGGTAAGACAAGCATGCTGTGTGTGTCCTTAATTGGCGAGACGTCCACAATGGCTGATCATTACACAAGCACGAATTTGCAATATCTGCAACTGTGTATGCACATGCATTCACACACTCATAACCTCACAAAACAACTTGACCCCATTGCAAATTTGGCAGCTGGGCTAACCCATACCTCTGAGGAAAGAACTCTGCTGAGCACCAATGATGCCTCCCTCAATATTCTATATTGAGATGGTTCATGAGTTACAATAGAGGGCACGGCTGAATAATAGGGGGTAGAGCTAACCAACACCAATGAAAAAGGAGCTCTCTGCTGAGTGCAATGATGCCTTCCGTAAAAGTCTACGACAAACAATGCATGAGTTATGAAAGGGGGCGTGGCTAAATGGTGGGTGTAGATGTGTGCCTGCATGTGTGCGTATGTGTGTGTGTGTAGATGTGTGTGTCTGTGTATGTGTGTGTCTGCATGTTCTCAGATGTCTGACAATCTGAGATTACCTCCTTCTAAGAAGTTAGGCAATGTTATGTAAATCCATGTATGAGTCACGTGCCTTATTGTTGTAGCCTGTGATCACTGCCACACCCCCTCTTTTCCAGTTGACATGAACGTTTTATCAGGTGTCCTGTCAGTCATTACCAACTTATTCAATTCTGTGTATCCATTTGGCAGTTATGCACTTTGTCAAGCACCTTTTTTGCAATAGGCCACTCCCATTTCCACACCCACTTTCAGCCAGTTGCCATGAACACAAAAACACAAACACACACACACACACGTGCACACACGTGCACACTTGACCTCCGTGCCACATTTCACGGTTTTTGCCTCCCAGGGCAAAAACTATGGCTCCTAAAGGGTGGGGAAATTTCTGTAGACTGACCAAAAGACCATAGAACCAAACCGACCCACAAAGCGAGCTATAGAGCTCCTAGTCAAAATTATCATGAGGAAGCATTTTAGGAAACTCTAAAAGCTGATGGCCTTAACAGGACCTATTCATAATGTGATGGCCGTTGTATATTCGACACTGGAAGCAGCGGCCAGGATTAAAAGGCAAAAACAGCTGAGAACAGGGAGACTCAAACAGGAATAAAATGCGAGACTCGCGCTGCCACCGGACCTGGCAGTCGTCCGAGGTAGAAAGCAGGCGAACTCAAAGGTCTAAAAAGAAAAGGGAAAAATAAAACAAAGATTCCCTTTCTGACTATCGCTAAACCTCAAATATGCAACTGAAGTCCCTAACAATTCTCTGTCTCGAGACCTTACCGGCTAAAGCGCAAATGTAGCACTGACAGTCTAGCATCGGACGCGAGGCGGAACTATTGCTTAAATAAAGTCCGGGCGACGCCCCCAATTAATGCCAGCTGGCCCAGGAATCCGATTGGGAGCAAAACGATATTGTCCCAGACAAGAGCAACAAAAAGAGCTCTCAAAGCTTCCAAACCATGACACATAAAGCACATCCAACTGAGCAATTTCCCTGGATTTATTCAAACATACTGTAGAAACACATTTCTTTTGGGTCTGGGGCGCAGGGGACGTGTCCCACACACTTTGGAGAAGATGGCGATTCCTTTTGATAAGGAAAAAAATAGGCTACTTTGGGTACTCTAACTGATCATATCCCCACTAGCAGAGCCATGTAAAGAGATGACACTATCTTGCATTTGCGCTGCTAATAACAGTTACATATCAAAAATGTTTGAACATTTTGCGTAGTTTGACATCATTCATGAACTAGACTACTCGCTTCCATAGGCCGTCTCCCATTCGCCCAGTTTGTAACGTTAGATCATTTGTGAGCGATCAACCAACTGATCTGCTACTGCTAATATTCAACTCATTTTCACTTACGGCATTGGAACGATGGTAATATAAAAGACGAAGAACTCACCATTTTTAAATTCTAAAACATTTATTGGAAGCATATTTTAGTGACATCATGCAGATCTATCTGTCGAGTTACCTAAGCCTGGAAGTGTGCAGTTTTTAGCAAAGTCCATACGGGAAAATGAATGGGTTTTCACACAAATTGGCCAAAGGAAGGAATGAGCGACACAACGGCAGCGGAAAACATTGGTAAATGGTTGGATGAGTTAAAATTAAGTTTTCTGTTGACTTTTGGTAACTATCTGTTTCTTTACAGCCTGACGTTAATATTTCAAATTTTGCAATCGATATGCTAGCGCAGAAATCAGATGGACTGTAACATGTTGCTAGAAGAAAGTGGGAGTCATAGTTACAGGCAACTCTTTTCACACCATGCAGTTTCTTCAATATCTGATTTATTCTATGCAACAGGTTGTGTGCATAAAATTCTCATGTGTTTCATGCATTTACATAAGTTATCCGCATTGTTGTTGTGGCTGTGAGAACATTTGTGATCTCCAGTCGATAAAGCTAACTAGGATTAGCCTTGTGAAATCGGTGACGCATTAGCTAGCTAAGTGATTTGCTTTGTAGTTTGTCCGTTAGTTTTCACTGTCATCATGGGGATACCAACAGATGTACTTTAGAAATATAATGGGTCTTAAGTCTATACATTGGCAACCCACCTGCAACATAATCGAATTCGGGGTCTATCAAACAGTTATTACTTGTACGGAGCATGTTTTTTTTTAACGATTTCCCGAAACCCCACTTATTCTTATTATGCTTTTTGAAAATGTTATTTTTCACTCTAATAATAATAATTGTCTGTAAAGGCAAACTAAGTTGCAAATTATTGTTTTCTGGTTGCAGTTTGTGTAAATTAAGAACCAGTATCTCCTCACATAATTTGTAGCATTACAGTAGCCTATAATCAATAAATGTTAATTTTAAACTTATAGTGGAGAATGCATGTTGTATTGGAGGTTTGTTTGGGAATTTCATACCAGACAATGAAGTAGACCTGATCATTTGATCATGCATATGAGTGTACATGTTGATCGGTGTTAAATCTTGGCCGTCCATGGCTCCGCAAACTGTCAGCATCCCATTCTATTTTTAGAGAGGCAAACCATTAGCCCAAACAATGTACTACTGGAGGCATGTCTGGCGCAGGCATTTTGCTCATCAGTTTGAGGTTGTTCCATGGGTGAGTTACCGACAGAAAGCCAACACTTTTGCCAATTTTGATCAAAAAACCCGTTATATAGGCTAATTAATTCATACCCTTTTATTCATTTTAACAACAATGAATGTTATTTTCTTAATATTCAGGCGAGGTTAAAATATGATGGTGCATGGTGGTCCGACAGTGGGCCAGAAGTGGTGGTCCAGTATCTGGAAATCTGATTTTGCTATCCGTGCTTTAGTGCAAGTTTTGGACCCCCCCACTTTAAAAATATAAAATATCTCCTGCCCCCCTGTTTGGCTTTTAGGTGTCTGTGGCCATTGATATCAGATGAGTGGATGAGAACCAGGGGTGTGTCACATCAGCATGGAGACAAGATGGAGGATGCTGTGCTAATGAAACAATCCCAGGATGCACGGCTGTTATGATCGATACCAGCACTTCATCTTCAAAGCCTGGATGTACACAATGAAACAGCGCAAAGGTCAGAGCAGGATGAGATCACTCCCCCTGACACAGCTCCCACTGCTCTGACTGAGATGTATGATTCCATTTTAAACACTCCTCAGCTTGTCCTCTGCTAAATTAGCCTCCAAAAAAACCCAGCAAAACAAAATTGATCTGAATTCTAAGATCTGACCAGCAGAAACCTCATTTAAAATGACCACTGAAAATTTAGAGCAGACCTAAAGTGCTGGGACAGTGATGTTCTTAATTGTGCTATTATCAAGGTACTCCAGCATATTGGATTTGAAAATAATCAATATGAGGCAAAATTAGAGACTGTCAGCTCGCATTTTCTAGAAATTAAGAGTCCATATTCCACGCATATTTTAACTGTTTTTTTTTTTTTAAGTATCACTGTCACATCTTAATTTCATTGTTTCTACTAACATTTGTCCGACATCCAGCAAGCAATATAATGTAACTGATGAGAACTGGCCATTCAGTCATAAAAGGCTCAATACTCCCCACCACAGAAGTACACCAGCTGTATCTCAAAATACCTCTCTCTGTGACCACTCTTTTAGTGTAAAAATATTTCCTCTGCAGAATATGTCTTCTGACATTTTATCTGTGTTTGGTACACATTCGACAAAGAGAACTTACCATAATCTCCAGTAGTTCACTTTGTTAATTCCTCCTATTAATTTAAAAGCCCCAGTCATATCACCCCTAAGTCTGCTTTGGCCGAGGCTGAAGAGATGAAGCTTCCGAGGTGTTTCCTCATGTGGTTCATCCTTTACACCAATGACCCAATTTGAACTTTCTCTAGTGCCTTTATACAGTATCTTCCTGGTAGTGCGGACCCAAGACCTGCTCTCAGTACTCTTAATGAGATAGACAAAGGTACTACTTACAAGTATAACATCCTTGGATTTGTTCTCTGTACCTTTGGCTATATATCCCAGAATCCTGTAGACCTTTTCCTCAGTGATAGTGTTATAAAGGGGGGTTTTTCTTTATTTGGCAGGAAGTACTGCTATTAGTTGAAAGCCATTAAATAATAACAAATGCAAAGCTGTGTTGTTCAAAAAGAGCAATCTTTATTAAATAATCAAATAGATTTATGCATGTTTATGGCACATTACTTTCCCTTGGAGGCTTGTGCAATGTGAAGACCACGTAAGATGCGAGATATAAAAATGATAATTCAACAATGTGGGACAAAGAGAAAAGCAAGAACTGGTATGCAGAGGTGGGAGGCCAGATCCACTGCAGGGGGGCCATTCAATGGTGAGACCCACATGCTAGCAGGAAACATAACTGCTTTAACCTTTCCTACACCGAGCGTGGAGGGGTTTGTGGGGATTTCAGTCGATTCATCGCGTAATGTGTCTCCTTTGAAAATATGTGGGCTATTTAAACTGTTAACAAACTGGAACTCATGGTATTAAAACTAGAGCAAGACAGGAGTCATTAATTTGTATTTTCCATCACTCGAAGAATATATTGTAATGTGGAAAACAGCCACTAAATGGCAGTATCGACCTTTTTTTTTAATTAAGCCCAGTCTGGAGCTAGGTTTGGGCATGTCTGAGAAGGGAAAGTCCCAGAGAATTTAAAAAAAGTCTAAAAGGTGGGAGGGGGCTACAAAAGAGTATATTTGGAGAAAAAATTGAGAGTAAAGTAGAAGGAGAAATTGCAAGGAGAAGGATACATGTGACCAGACCTGACACTCTTTTCAAGACCCGTGAAGCTTTTTGTGGATTTTTGCCTGTGTTGGAGTATTTTCCTCACCGGCAACATGACCAAGCAACCCCATCTCGAGGGACTGTAAATATTTTTTTTCTTGTATATATCAATCTTGGTCAGTAGTATAAATTGTTGGCTAGTGTTAGTCTTTGTTGAATTAAATCTGTTTTAGTTTTAAAATTTTGTCTGTCATCCATTTCTGTTAATTAAGCCCCTGTTAAAAGAGGCTTATAATCCATTTATATAGTTTCCCCAGAGTTGCTATTGTGACTGCTGCTTAGGGCTTCCTAGGTTAATAAATATATTGTGGTTCCTCAGCTTCTGTCTCGGCATTAGTAATTTTCTTTTATCTAGGGTGAGCAAGGCCATTAGGCAGGGGGTTCAAAATGTGGCCAAAACTATGTGACGTTTGCAGGATGATCGCACTTTTGGAAAGAGATTTCCAGGGTGGGTTTGTCTGCCACCGGTGCCACCTAATTGAGCATCTGGAGAGCAAAATCCTTGATCTTCAGGGCCGGTTGGCGGCGCGACATAGTTCGCAATCAGTAGAGTTCCTAGAGGAACTAAGTAGTATGTCGTTTAGAGAAATGGTGTGTACGCCAAAGCAGGGTGGTACTGGGATCCCAGAGCAGGCAGGGAGAGAAAGTTGGGTGACTGTAGGTCGGCAGCGCAGGAAAGGGCGTGCATGCCGTACAGCGACAGCTCCTCCAGTGGTTGAGGTGTCCAACCGATTCCAGCCCTTGCAGGAACTCGACTTGGCCCCTGACCCTGAGAGTGAGGGGACTGATGAGCAGCAGGGCACCCTGTTGGCCTCTACCCCTCAGAAAAGAGAGTTAGTGAGAGTGGGGGACTCAATACTTAGAGGAATAGATAGCTTAGTCTGTTCCCACGACAAGGAGTCTCGTACGGTGTGTTGCCTGCCTGGTGCCCAGGTAGGAGACCTCCTGGAGCGTGCAGACAAGCTCCTGGCCAGAGCGGGGAGGGATCCAGTTGTCATGGTCCATGTTGGGACAAATGACATAGGTAAGGGTAAGTTTGAGGTTCGGCAAGGCAAATTTGTGGAACTAGCTGAGAAGCTTAGGAGCAGATCCTCAACTGTAGTGTTCTCCGGGATTCACCCAGTACCACGTGCATGCAGAGGAAAGCAGAATTTTACCTGGAGGCTTAACACGTGGCTACAAACCTGGTGTAGGAAAGAGGGGTGCAGGTTTATGGGGCACTGGAACTTTTTCTGGGACAGGGGTGACCTGTTCAAGCCTGACGGGCTGCACCTGAACCGGAAGGGTACCTTTGCACTGGGCCAGCGTATGTTGAGGGTAGCAATGGATTATTTAAACTAGGGAATTGGGGGGCAGGGAGGTTAGTGAGTGTTACACACAGGGGAAATGCAGACTGCCCCGATGGAAGCTGATGGCATTACATGCACTATCAATGATTTACTTTTAAAGCAACAAAGAGTAGTGGGGGGCTCGAGGCAGCGGCCCTATGGGGAATCAAGGTGGAAGAGCATTAGTAACAACCTGAAATGTTTTTATTTAAATGCAAGAAGCATAAAAAATACATTTCCAGAACTTGAGGCTGTAATGATTAGTGAGGGCTATGACATAGTTGGGATTACAGAGACGGCTATGTGAAGAGGATGGAGATGAATATAACATACAAGGTTATAAGCTCTTTAGGAAGGATAGATGTAATCGGCGAGGAGGGGGCGTAGCACTCTATGTGAACAAAAACATTAATGTACAGGAAATTCCCGAAATTGAACATTCCTTGTCCTGTGAAGATATCTGGGTCAGGCTCACTGGCAAACACGAGACAGGTTTAAACATAGGACTGCCAAACTGCCAGCTTTGGACAGTATAGTCAATTAAATGCTTTTTAGGAGGATTACGCAAGCTTGTAGAGGTGGTGAGACTATTATTATGGGAGACTTAAATTGTCCTGGCATCAATTGGGAAATGGTGAAAGGACAGGGGGGGGGGGGGATTTCTAGATGTTATAAATGATAATTTTTTGGTGCAGTATGTTAATAAACCTACCAGAGAGAAGGCAATTTTAGACTTAGTGCTTTGTAATGACCCTGATAGAATTAGCAATGTTGAGGTACTGGAGCCACTTGGGACAAGTGATCACTCTGCTGTTAATTTTGATGTTTCACGAGAAGTTAAAAAGGTGTATTCTAAAACAAAAGTTTTTCATTTTAGGGGAGCAAACTTTGACAGGATGCGCTCTTATCTAGGTGAAATAAAATGGGAGACACTCCTGGACTGTGAGTCTGTAAATGAGATGTGGGAAAGATTTAAGGGGGTTTTACTTGAATCACAATGCAGATTCATTCCGAAGGTGTCCAAAAGTAAGTTGAAAAAGCAGAATCCTCAGTGGATGACCAAAAGTATTCGTAAGATTTTGAGGGAAAAGAGGAATCTTTATAAGATGTACATAAAGGATAGCAATGAGAACACTAAGGATGAATATTGTAAAATGCGGGCTGTGGTCAAAAAAGAGCTGAGGAGTGCTAGAAGACTGTATGAAAGACAAATTGCAGAGGGGCAAAAACTAACCCTAAGCACTTCTTTCAGTACTGTAGCAGAAAAGGGAAAGTTAAAGAGCAGGTTAAGTGCATAAAGAATAAAAATGGATCGCTGCTATATGATAACAAGCATATTGCGGATGCCTTTAACTGTTACTTTGATGAGAATTTTACCTCAGAGGGGGTCTTTATCTGGCCAGAGGGCATGTCAAATGCTCAAGATTATTTAGCGGAAATTGAGGTTCGGGATAATGGAGTATTAGACAAGTTGCATAAACTAAAGGCAGATAAGGCGGTGGGTCCTGATGGCTTATATCCTAGAGTGCTCAGGGAAGTTGGTTAGATCATCTTTTAGCCGCTATCCACCATCTTCAGACGGTCTTTAGAAACTGGAGAAATACCAAATGATTGGAAACAGGGCAATATAATACCAATATATAAGAAAGGGGACCGTACCGAGCCAGGAAACTGCAGGCCAGTCAGTTTAACTTGCATTCCGTGCCAAATATTGGAATCTATCATGAAAGATGAGCTGGACTTATTTCTTGAACGTAACAGTATCTTGAAGGATAGCCAACATGGTTTTCGGAAGGGAAGGTCATGCCTAACATGGAGGAGTTTTTCGAAGAGGCCACCAGGACTTATGACCAGAGCGGGGCTTATCACATCATATACTTGGATTTTCAGAAAGCATTCGATACAGTACCGCATAAAAGTCTAATTTTTAAAATGAGCTCCATCGGAGTTATAGGAGGTATTTTGAAGTGGATTCAAAACTGGTTACAGGACACAACACAAAGAGTGGTGGTCAGTGGTATCTCATCTAAGCTAGGTATGGTGGGGAGTGGCTTCCCCCAGGGATCGGTGTTGGGACCCCTGCTGTTCCTCATCTACATTAATGACCTTGATAGGAATATTGAGAGCAGATTGGTTAAATTTGTAGATGATACTAAATTGGGTGGGTTTGGCAAATAGTTTAGGGTCCACTAAAGTGATTCAGGATGATTTGGATAGAATCCAGAATTGGGCAGAAATGTGGTAAATGAAATTCGATCTAGCAAAATGGAAAGTTGTACATGTAATAATAACATTAGATGGGATTACTTCATGGGAGGTTCAAAACTGGAATGTGCTGCACAAGAGAAAGATCTGGGAGTGATTGTTAACCAAACCCTCACAGGTTCTAGCCATTGTGCCATAGCAGTTAAAAAAGCTAATCGGATGCTAGGATTCATTGCCAAAAGTATTGAGTACAAATCTAAGGAGGTGATGCTTCTTCTGTACAACACGTTCGTTAGACCACACCTGGAGTATTGTGTACAGCTCTGGGGACCATACTTTAAGAAAGATATAGAGGCTCTAGAGAACGTTCAGAGAAGAGCCACTAAGCTTATTCCAGGTATAAAAGATGAAAGCTATGAGAAGAGGCTGAAGATCCTTTATCTCTTTAGTCTTAGGAAAAGGAGACTCAGGGGTGATTTGATTGAGGTCTTTAAATATTTTAAAGGGCTTAACAAAGTTAATTATGTAGGATTCCTTCGACCAAGTGTTGTGAGTAGAACTCGGGGTCACAAATGGAAGTTGACCAAAGGTAAATTTAGCACTGATATTCGGAAATATTTCTTCACCTAAAAAGTAATTTCAATGTGGAATAGCTTGCCTGATTATATTGTTGAGGCAGAGACCTTGGGGGTTTTCAAGAGCAGGCTTGACCTAAATCTAGATACCATTGAGTCATTCAGTATCTGAAGGGATATATTCACAATAGTATAAAGAAACTGGCGAGCTTCGTTGGGCTGAAAGGCCTGTTCTTGCCATTCATGTTATGTTATGTTATGTTATGTTATGTAACGTTACGTTATGTTATGTTATCCCTTGCTGTCGTAAATGTCATAACAAATTGGGGCCGTAACAATATTCACATGTAAAAATACTCCATTAACGATTCCCTTACCTTCACAGCTCGGTCCCATTTTGTAAGTTTTTTTTACAGGGTATATAATGAAAGTGAGAATTCAGGAGGGAAAGAAAGCAATAATATGCATTTATTTCCTGAAAGCTGCACTGGCTGGGATTCATACCCATGAAACCATAAAGCCACAACATTTCCATCAAAAGGTAGTCTGAGTGAATCAAAATGTAAATGAGTTCTTTGGCACACAGCTCACTCAGCAACAGTTGTTTTTATTGACACGCACCCTAATGCACCATTTGACCCATTGTGATGCAAACACCTTTATTTCAGATCAGAAAAATAACCAAACTGGGCTAAGGACATAAATACACTGTTTGTGATAGACAAAATTATGAATACCATTAGTCTCACGCGACTCCATTTGTAAAGGCAAGAAGCTAGAGCTCTTGGTGTTCTATATTTCTCCCAGTTTTGAATCCACTCGGAAGCACCTCCTGTTCTTATTTAAAAAAAAAAAAAAAAAAAAAACTTTATTTATTGGCTCTTCAAGGTAATAATTCACCAGCATTTTAAAAATGATTGCACTTGTAAATTATTTAGTACATGTATAAAGCAGGTCATCAAAAACAACAAAACAAGATGAGAAATATGACCAAAAATATTGAAGCACTTGTTCATCGGTTTTTTGGTCAGACAATACAGTCCTGCTGAACATCCTAGACAACATCCTGTACACACATACCAATCCTCTTACCCCTCCTGAAAGTGTCATGTCCTTCCCTCCACCCTACAAGGATAAAAATAAAAAAATACAAAATACAAATATAAATATACATCACTCTGGAGCTGCAGGGAGATGTAATTGCTTAAAAAAAGAAGTAAGTCTGAATCACGGAGATGTTTATACTTTTTTTTTAGTGTGTGCTAAATTTTCCCCCTAATTTATGTAATTTAAAATGGCTTTAATCCAAAGGCTGTGAGAGGGGGGTGAGGAGGATTTCCATCTAAGCAAAATTAATCCTCTTGTCAACAAAATGACATAAGCAATTAGATCCTTCTTCATTTTGGTCACAGCTCCTGTAATTTAAAGCGTCCTCATTTTAATAATGAGTCTCTCAGGTGATACTTTATCTAATGATTTTCGAGAATCCAAGAATTATTTTAATAATTCTTGGTCTGATCAAAAAATGTTGAAGCCTCCTCAAAAAATTCTGAGCGGTTTATTAGGCATCATGTTTATTTTGGAAGCCATGTTGGCCATATCTCGGGATATTCTTGTTTTCAATTAACAATTGTGAAATGATAAATTCTACAATTGTACATGCAATAGCAGTTAAAATGACAAGCTTGTAGTTTTCAGGATCAGTGTAGGGATTCATGATACTGTCAGGATCATAGTGAAACAAAGAAAATGATCTTGGAAGTGCCGTGCCGTGCCAACGGGGTGTGTCCAGGTGTATGTTGTAATTTTGTGCCCGGCGTAGCCTGGCGCAAGTACTCCTCTGTCCCGCCTCTGTCCCTCCTTCCGGCGCAAGTGGCAAAGAAGGCGTGTTTGGGTATAACACAGCCGAGTCAAATCTTCACCAGTCAAATGAGCTCCTCTCCTCACCTTTAATTTATTGGAATATAGAAGCCACTGTCCTATATCTGCATGATGCATTAATGTTGCATTTTACTTTGCTGCTTCAGGCATGTTTTCTGCACCGCTTACGTCTATATTAAGCATTACGCATATGAGTTAGCTGGCTAGCTAGGGCATTCGCAAATTATTACCATTAGCGAACTTGAATGGAATTTCAAAACGAAACTACGTCAGATCATTCAAACTTATGAAGTTGGAATGAAATACGACAGTTCCTCATTGGGAAGAAAAACGATGGATAGCGTGTTCCTATTATTACACCCTGTTGCTGCTTAAAATTTTGGGATTGACATTCATGGACAACAACACAAGGTACGTTACACATTTATTTTCAATATGTGATCTTAACTCAGAACGACATCATAGCAATCAGGCTGGATTCCTTTCCTCCATAAAAAACGATAAAACCTAAGTGACAATAATAGTAGCCTAGTATTAAGCTGCTTGCACACTGGACGCGAAATGAATTTTTCGCACAACAGATTGCGATGAACGCAGTGTCTCTTGTCCGAAAGTCTGACAGGGTTTTAATATATCTCCATGTCCGACAGTCGATTATTGTTTTTAATTTGTTCAAATCTACTGACTCTTTTAGATATTAAACATGAATGTTTTGATAAGAGGGCTCGGTTCCTCAAGATGAGTACCGAGAATTTCAATCAATGTTTCTGTTTAAGTTCTGCTCAAAGTGAGTCGACATTGGAGCGGGACAATGTACAATGCCTCTGTGTCTGACAGCCAAAAAAAAAAAAAAAGGACAATTAGAATAGATTGATAACGAAATAAAGAATAAAAAGAAACATTTTAACAACAAAACATCCAATGAACACTGCAATTTATTTATTTGCGGGTCTTTTTTGGATGTTCCGTTTGTTGGAGATATATTTTAATTCTTTTTTTCGTTATAAATCTGTTCTCATATCAATACTTTTTGCTGGCAGCTAGACATGGAGTATTTTGCATTTAGCGTCGGACAGTCTTGATCGTGCATGCAGTAATTTATTCACACTGTCAATTGTCATGGAATTGATTTGCTCTCTGATTGCAAGCACTATTTTACCTCTGCTGTGGAAATAAAGTGTGAATCTGTTCGATCCATCTGACTAATTTTCAAAAGAAAAACCGAATAAAGACTATTGTCTATCTTCAGAAGGAAACAGACGAATAGGCTAAAAAGACCAAGTCGATAGCTATCAATTTGCATTTTGAAAAGGTTGAACATAAACATTGCCAAGTTTGCACGTCTAATAATTCCTGGAAAACACTGAAAAAATTAAACTTTTTTGACTTTCCAACACGGAGCAATATTAAAACCCTGTCCGACTATTCCATCTTTCCATTGGCCTTGTCTGTAATCAGTCCGGCGAAAAATTCGTTTTGCGTCCAGTGTGCAAGCGGCGTTACTGAGCATAGAATGCAAGCATTTTATATATATATATATATATATATATATATATATATATATATATATATATATATATAGAGTTAGTGGTTGGCTGAGAAAGATGTGAAGTCGTTAGTTTGCATCACAGATTCCGCTGCGTTGATTTAGCCAGGTCAAGTTTCCATTATGCGTGCCAACCGCCTTTAATCTGACATCAGGACAATCAATATAGATACTATAATTTATGTCCTTATTCAGATACATTACATTAAATAGTTACATTAAATAGTGCTTCCTGTAATTATTTATTGCATTGAAATGTGCCTGGCATTCTGGAAACCTGCCTGTGAGATTTCGGTGACGCTTGCGCGCTGTGCGCCGGTCAGCCAAATTACCACTGCTCAGAAAGTAAACCAGGTTGAGCTGGCCAGCTATCTGCGCAACTCCAGCAGAGGCTATTTCTACAAAATTTTCACTGCGTCTTGATGAATATGTGACACCTCCCCCTACTACGCCGCCACACCCATCTCGGCGCACGTCCGTCAACCAAATTGCCAAAGTGGCTGCGCACGGTATTGCACCGCACGGAATTACCACTTCGCGGGCTGTGCTGGACGAAATTATCACTGCGTGGGCTGCGCCACGCTATGCCACGCTGAGCCACCCTGCGCTGCGCCAAGAAATTAGAGCCCTAAGTGTGAAGGTCGGTCTTAAATAGCTCAACACTACCACACAGTGGAAATGAACAGCAGCAGCATACAATGATTGTGGAGCTGAGACTGCGGTCCAGATCTTAATAGGCTGGCGAGTTTGAAAGCTGGAGGCGTGGCCTTACAACTCTAGTACCTCTACTAAGGACCCATCCTGAGTAGGAACCAGTTGTTCAAAAGATTACATGAAATGGAACAGTCCTACTTGGAAGTGTCATGTGGTTAGCATGGCTCACATCGTAGCGCAGTGTCAGTGTTACGGTGGAGGATGTTAGCTTTCTGTTTGTGTAGTTTGTGGAACATCAGCACTCCGAAAACCTCAGAGCGAATGATTAATTCAATACTCTTTCCAACAAAACAGCCATTATTCAACAACTATGCAGTCAATTTCTTGCCTAAAAAATGATCAGAAGTGCTCTCCTGCACTCTAGATCCTTTTAATTGTCGTCTCTGTATTTAGGTTCCTGTTTTTCTTTCCCTTTGTCAAACTGTTTCTTGACCTTCTCCCATTCAGCACCCAAGGTTATTACTGCATTCTAATAAAAAAGCTTCCCTTTGTCTTGATCCTGCATTTCTGATCCAGCAGCTTGTGTGTCTTTAGGATAAATTGTTTCTTCTGACTGTTTCACGTCCTGCATGTTTTCCTCACCCGCTGTATCGCACTCATGTTCCCTTTATCTCACTTGTGTTGGCATATATGTACCCCTTACTTTGAGTGTGCAAGTCGCTGGATTGTAACTTGTTGTTTGCCGTTTCGCAATCAGTAAATATTTTCCACTTAATGCTTATTGTCTTTGGAAAATATTTGTAATCTTTAACGAGAATAAAACACAGACATTCTCTTCCTGGTCTTACTCTTGGTCACCAGGATTGGGACTGTGATCATATAAGTCAAACCTAAGTCAATCCCCCCACCCAGTTTATTTCGAACAATATTCCATGCCTTCTATGGTCATCAGGATGGAGACTCTGTTTTGCTTATCTCCAGTGTCCTGCTGTCTCACAGTTAGTATGCACTCCATCTGGCAGCTGTCCCAGATAGCCACTGGCCAGACACAGGTACACCCTCACATCCCAGCCTGTTCCGTCTGAGCTGAACGGTTTCATTTTGCTCTGGTCCCCGACCCTCTGTCAATTCTTTATTACTGTCAATAAACTCTACTCTTGGATTGTACTCCGACTCCGCATTTGGCTCCTGGTCTGGATCATAATAGTTTCTGAGGCTGTAGGTTTTTATCTGTACGTGTCTCTGTTTTGTAACTCGTGAGACACAGTGAAACATAAATACAGAATAATTTGCATTGGCACCAGAGCCTCCAAGTTGTAACTTGAATTTCATCATTTGTACGTCTACTTAGCATTTCTCAATCAAAGTATATTTGTGAATCTCTACTGATTTTCATGGATTCTATTGAGATTATTCTGCCACGATGTATTTCACAGAAAAAGCACAAATGCAGGGAGCATGTGACTCTTGCCTCATAACACAATTTGAATTGGCACAACCCGTTTCCAAAAAAGTTGGGACGTTGTATTAACCCTCACCAAACCCATTTCCAATTATGTTAAAATTATTTTCCTCTGCCAAAAATGTTTATTTTGGGCCATTATTTGAAAAACAGTGGACCAAAAAATTTTGACACATTTGGCCCTCCTTTCCAAATAGTAGCAAATCTGCTACATTGGGTTATAATGCTAATAAAAAAATTAAAGTGACGGACCATTCAAGTTATTCTGAAATGTTTATTTGGCAACAAGAAACAAAACTGACAGGGCGTCCAGGCTGTTAACCCTTTACTTCATGTAGAAGATGTGCTACGGTGGTTAATAGAGGGTTAAATGTAAATAAAAACAGAATGATTGGCAAATCATTGAAACTCTATATGAATTTGACAATAGTCTAAAGACCATATCAGATGTTGGAACAGTAAAATTTTCGTTACATGCAATTCCATAAATATTTGGAATATAAAATTTCATATTTAGGTTTTTTGAAAAATATATGTTTGTTTTGAATTTTATGCTCAACATACTTCTTCCCAGGTACCTCGCAACTCAAAGTTAAGGCTCACATTTGCTCACCCAGCAAGCTAGTAGCTCAGAATTCAGCCCAACCTGACCCTCTTATTGTGCCTCTGTTCCTTTCACTCTACTGAGTACTGCTTCCTGAACCAGGGTTGGCCAGTTGTAGCACAGTGATCTTTAAGAGATATTCCATGAGAAAATGGCACTTTTTGAAGAATTTGAGTAGCTGACCCCCCTGGAATTGAACAAAACTTTGCAGATAGGTAGGTAGGGCAGCCTCACAGAAAAAGCCAAATTTTTAGGTTTGTATTTCAAGAAATCCGCCAGTGGCGCCACCTGGAAGCCACTAAACTGGCTCAGTTTTGCTTTTGACACCACATTTTACATGAATTATTATGACTTAAAGGAGCAGTGTGTAGAATTTAGATTGATATTTTGGCAGAAATGGAATATAACATTCATAACTACTTTCTTAGTACTGTATAATCACGTGAAAACAATAATCTTTGAGTTTCATTTTGCTTAGAATAAGCCCTTTAAACCTACATGGGAGCGGGTCCACCTCTGTGGAGGCCAACATGTTGCGCCGCCATTTTTTCTACCGTAGCCCAGAAAGGGAAAAAAGTTAATGAATAAAGCACTGACACAAGAGAGCGGCTCTCACGCTTTTGGAAATTTTGTGGCCACCGTAGGTTTTTCTGAGAAAAGGAATGATCAGTTGGTTGCAATCTATAATCAGACCACGAGATAGATCTAAATCTTACACACTGATCCTTTAAGGGTACACATTACCAGATGTGTTATACTTTTATCATGACCTGTCACACTTCAAGTCTGGATAGACATCAGCACCGCATCAGCGCCACGCTGGGTAACTATGTTATTGAGCCGGAATTATTTGAGAGATCACGGTAAAAATTGGAATAGGAATAAAATAATATTCCAGACATATGCCAAACTATAGAATGTCTTATTATGCGTTTACTGACTACAAAACTATCATTTTCAGAATACATGGGTTATTACCGAGTACGAGTAGAGTGTAGTCAGCAACGTACAGCACGTTATAAAACGTGACCAGTCCAAAATTTTTAAATGCCAAAAAAGAGATAATGTTAAAGGCGCACCAATGTAAGTACGTCTGCAGACATGCATCAACAGTACACTTACATAAGATAACAGTCCATAATTTGAACTCTGAAAAAAAAATCTTCATCACACAACCGTGTACATGAAGACAGAATGTATAGTACAAAAAACAGAAATGATGCAAAGTTAAACACAAGCAAAACAAAAAAGCAAATGCAAGAGAAAAATGCTGCATATCCACATCAACATAACGGAAGTGCTCCCAGCCGCTATGATGAGCGTCAACTAGAACAGCTTTTACTTTTGACCTGAGCAAGACTAGCTAAGTTAGCTAAGTCAGCAAAAAGGCTTTCTAGCTACCTAGCTAGCTAGCAAACGTTTGCTTGCTTAGGTGGCCAGTTCAAAAGCCAAGCTAGCTAACAGCTATATTAGGGAAAATAAAAATCCTTGCAGTTCAGCTCTAGCTAAGTGAGACAGGTAAAATCGAGGATCCCAGACATGTCAGTGCGTAACACCTGCATGATCGTGGAAATTCTCCCTGTCCTGGGTGAGGTTTCAAGATTTTTTTTATTTTCATACTTGAGTAGAAAGCTTTGTAAAATTTCGAAAATATTTTATTTAAATTTTTGCATTCCATTTATAATTTAATCAATGAAAAAATAGTTATTGAAAAAGATACACATAGATTTCTGGTGGGAGCCCGAAGAGGTCGACATGTATGCTATTATGCATTTTTTTTAATGTTCCTAACTGTAAAACATATGTTTCTGTGCTTTGGACATGGAATTTGTGGGCTGTATAAACAGGTTGTACAGTATGTATCTTGTCTTGGTGAGAGTGCTCTCGATCACTGGTGAAATTTTTAAAAGAAAGCTTGTGTGTATATCATTTTTTGCATGAAGCCCATTGTCCTGCAATATGAAAAACATGCTTTTTTAATATTGGGACCATCTTAAGGGAAAACTTAAGGGAAAAGTAACAGTCTCAGGGGTTAAGTAATTTGTGGAGTGCTGAATACACTACAGGCCAGAAGTTTGGAAGTAAGGCCAATACAGGTCAAAAACGTGGAAGAAACTTCAAGTTTCTGTTCACAATGCCTTTCTTAAAAACCAGTATGAAATCTATGGATTTTGGGATGTATTTACTGCATGATTAGACTTTTCTTTCTTTGATATGCACCATTTTCCTCTATTTACCTTTAGGTACTGTTTACATTGCTGTCACCAGACCATCGCTGAATAAATATAAACAAAAGAAAGGAGGGGCTTAGTTTTTGGGTTGAGAAGATTTGCAAGAGTCACAACTTCAGTGAAAAAGTAAAAAACAAATCACAGTTTACATTATTCACTTTATGCCATGGTTAACAGCCCACCGGATGCCTACGACAATTTGGCAGGCACTAGGACCATGGGCCTAGTAATATGGACCTGATAATTTGAGTTAAAATTTATTCTGTTAAGTGACTATTTAATAATCATGTTTATTTTGTTGTAAAGTATACCAATGAAACTATGATCTTTTTTTGTACAAATTTGATCTCGCCTCCAAACTTTTGGCATGTAGTGTATGTCAGCCGATTAGTAATTTCCTGTTTGATATCTCTGTGAACAAAGTAACATTTTAAGCAATAATGAGATACATTTAATTGAACCCTGTGGGGTATTTGTGTGCATTTGACCCATCCTATAGTTAGAAGCAGTGGGCAGCCACAGAGCAGAGCCCGGGGACCAACTCCAGTTCTGAGGCCAGTTCCTTGGTCAGGGGTACTGGTCGGAGTGTTCCTATGAGGCATGTTTTTGTGGGCGCAGTACCCACAGAAAACCCACGCAAACACGGGGAGAACATGCAACATGAAATGGAGCACAAAAGTGGCTATAGAGAAATAGGAAGTTAAAGAGTTTATAGTATATCCCTATGTGTTGTGGTCCAAAGTGCAAGACTGATGGAGTCATGAAAGTGAGACACTGGTAAATTTTCTACAAAGTCCTTCTGGGATGATCCAGTGCTGAATGATTTGGTCTTTAAAGAAAGCATGGCATTAATGAAGATTAAAAATGGGAGCTCTGATCTCTGCTTGCCTCTCACTTTACATACTGTAGCCTCAGAGGGCAGATTTCTTTGGGTGCTGAGGGTGCATTTTCATTTCCTTAGTGAGCCAACCTGCACTTGGATTATCACTGTAGGGAGATTTATCTTCTAGATATATACTTCTGCTGAAGAATTCATGTGAGATTAAAGTCAAAGGAAAGATAAAAAAAGAGCCAGGGCTCTAGATAGAGTCTTAGAAACAACCAACATGGGCTGGAGTGATTTAAATGCACCTCCCTGCTGGTTCACTCAGAAGAAGAAAAACTCACTGACTGATCCTGAACATGGAACAAACTGAATGGCAGCCTGTGGACCAGGGAATAGCAGCTTGTCAGCAGTGGCAGCTGGTGAGCTGACACTAGAGGAGTTAAAAAAATCCCATTAACCTTATGATTGGCCATGTCCTGTTTTCAATCATTAAAAAAATATACTGGCATTATGAAACCCCATCAGCTGAGTCGAGTTTTCCTCATTTAGGTAAGATTAAAGGTAAAACGCTATATTTTTATTAAAATTGCATTTTGATTTCATTCAATTCAATTCATCTTTACTGCAGACTCTGGGTCCGTAAATGACAAGGAACAAATGACATGCAAATTACACAGCAACAATAATAATAGTATAAAAAAATGTTATTTAGCCGAAAAGCAGACATTTATACCAACGTGCCAAAGTTTTGGACTGGTATTTTATTGCAGTCATCCTAGGATTGAAAAAGATCACGATGTTGCTTGATTCATTGGTCCGACGTATAAATTTAAACAAAGTTTCTTAAAATAGCACTAAATTGTAGGCACCCCATTAAACATGAATAACTGACTTGGACTAGCCCATCTAGGCCCTTTCAAAAAAAATTTGCATGGCATCATTAGAATCACTTTCGACCTTTTTGGTACTAGCTTTCCTATAGTTGAACCTCAAGTGGGCAAAACACAAAAGTTTGCAAAAACATCTAAACAATGACATTTTCACATCAGTAGTCTGCATTAAATTTGCGCAACAATATATGTGCTTACACATTCATGAAATATTATCATGATCAATCAAGTCTTCTCTAATCCGATGCCAAAGGTATTTTACTTTTCTACAGATATTGAAAGTAATATTTTCCAGTACAAAAGCTGGAAAATCTGACCAATTCGGTGCAATTGTTGAAATCTGGCAATCTATAGGTAGTACAATTAGATTGTCTGCACACATAAGACGGTTTACAAGTACTATATTGCTAAACATTCAACCAGTTTTACAATCTTTCAAGCACTCTGACAATTCTTCCATGTATATATTTAAAAAATCAGGAGAGAAAAATACCACCCTGGTGCAGTCAATTGTTCACCTCAAAAGTGCCTGATAAAGTCTTTCCCCACTTCACTTGTGTATTTTTTCATGCAGTCAGTGTCATTAAACATTGTGAAAACAGGTTGCTCATTTTTGTTTTCTTCCTTGTAATTTTAAAAAATCATGAAGCCCAGGTTGGATAGAGAGGATCGCAGGATGTACTGAAAGCAAATGCTGAATTTTACAGAGTGGGATATCTTTGTCGTGAAGTGAATTAAACACATCTCTGAATTGAACGTACTGTTTAATTGCCATAACAGTGAGAGAGAAACTGTGTGCTTAACTGCCAGTGGATGCCAGTGGCGTGCTGTCAGGACAAGTAAGACAAGCAGTGCTTGACCAGTTAAGACCGGAAATGGACTGTAATAAAATTATATGAGAGCTTTTTGGAAAGCTGCTTGCTGCCTCTCACCTTGGGCAACTCCAGGAAAGGAGAGAGTCCAATCCCAATCAAGAAGTCTGGTTCCAGAGCCGGGGATATGTATACAAGTGAGTCTGGAGTCTATAACTAGTTGGTACCACTCAACCAACTGCACATGCTCCGGGGCCTTCTCCGTTAGTGTGGTGATATTCCATTTCCCAAGAGCCAGTTTCCGTGACTTAGGCCCAGAACGCCAGGGACTCCTGCTCTGTCTGCCACAGGGTCTACACTGCATTCGGCCCGGCTCCTCTCCTCGTGGGTGGTGGGTTCGCGCGGTGGTGACTCCCTGCGGCCTCTCCGGGCTCCGGCAACCACGAGCTTGTCTATGAGCTCCCAAGTGTCCCTGTTCCAGCCAACGTTCACCTAATTTCCCGAATGCACATCATAGGAGTTTAGTGATTCCAGTTTCTTAACCCGTCATCATTTAATTTCCCTGATTAGCAACAGTCACTGAGACTTACTGATAGACTGTCCACTTTCATTTTCATTGCAATATTGTACATTGCTTCTGAAAGTCTTGAGGCATTTTACCCTGCTTATGGCAGAAAAATGTGGAACATCAGTGGCATTCTAAGATTCTGATCTCATATAGGTCTTGAAATGGCTCAGACTTGCACAAGTCAGTTTGCGCGGCTCACTGTAATGAAACGCTTCCAATGAAAAGTTTGGTATGGTTTGAAACGCCAAAAATTTCTTCCTCTTCAGATGTATTCCTCTGAATGCTTATTAAATTCTGGGGAAATCAAGTAACCCTACGATTAATGATACTGCTGACAAATATGCTAAAATGAGGGATGTCGGCAGCCATAGTCTTGTGCTTCTGACCGTCCTGGTCCACCTCACAATTATAAGACAACCTGGAATGTACAGACTTAATGACCCCACCTTAAGGTTTCATATTTATTCAGTTTACACAATTACAGTGTAACATAATACCTAAGCCTTTTTAATTCTGTTCCGCTTTGAAATTATCATATTAATATCTTTTTGTTTCTGTTCATCAAGGCGCAGGGTTCTCTGTGCAATATCTGCAGTGAGTTTGAGACTGAAGATTGAAGCAGGATAATACAGGGCTCTGCGTTGTCACTGAAGTGTCATTGTCAGTTTGTTTGGTTTTCTTTACATGTGACCAGGGGCGTCACCAGACCTAATACTTTACTGGGGCACAGCTGGGGCACAAACAACGCGAGCAAAACATTTTCACCCTAATTTATCATAAAAAAGCATAAATAGTGCTTCAAATTATACATTCATGTCAGATTATCTTGTTGTCTGGATCTATGATTAACCACCTGAAATGGACTGATGCATTTGGCCTACTTGTGCACCTTACTCTAGACCTCTAAACCTGGTACAAGCAAAAAAGGAATCGCAATGAATCTTTATGAAATACTTATGTAGTATTTACATATGTAAATTGAGCATTTGCAACAGTACAGTGAAACAAAAAACTAAAGCACCCCTGTAACTGGGTTTTAAATGATTTCTATTTCAGTAAATTAGCCTGTGCTATTGCACATATAGTACACAAAACTATCAAAAAAATACACAAAACA
This sequence comes from Gymnothorax reevesii, assembly GCA_029721435.1. NCBI lineage: Eukaryota > Metazoa > Chordata > Actinopteri > Anguilliformes > Muraenidae > Gymnothorax > Gymnothorax reevesii. The sequence goes on from CM056586.1 coordinate 2,486,362, forward strand.
ATTAAGCCATATAGTAGTGCATTAATCAATAATCAGAGAATCATTTTTTGAGAGGTAAGCTGTAACGTCTCATTTTTACAAAGCAGTTAATCAATGTCGGCTATAACAGTAGGCTCTCTTTAAGTCTTCACCAAAACTGTATACTCTCCTTTGTTATCCTCAGTGTCTCATAACCAAAGTACTCGATGAGCCCGATTCTCTGTTCATACAGAACCCATGTTTTAACGTGAAATAGCTCATATATGCTCATTAAACATTGATAGCAATCTCCAGAAACCGAGCTGACAGTGCTAGGCTAACCATTATGAATCAACGTTATGCCTATGATGAGCCAGTTAGCTATAAGGCAGCAGCTAACATCTGCACTTGGCTACTTCAATTTACAGCCAGAGCGAGCTGGCGAGCGGCAGCTGAAAGTTTACGCAAAGTTGTGACATTTAAATTCCCATGGAAATGGCGACACAGAGGAGAAAACAAACAATAAGTACAGGCAGTTTCCCAGTACTGACCTGAAGACGGGTGGAGAAAATGGCGGCGAGAGCAGTCAGCACTGACAGACACCGTTGTGTGTGGGACCTTGTGTTCCGAAGTTCTGAAGTGAGCACTAGCCAATCACAGCCAAAGCCACATGAATATTAAGTAGCCACAAGCCATTGTGTACTATACGGAGTGAACTGAATAAAGTAGCAATGAGTTACAGTCATCATATTAAGTAGTTGTGTGCCTATGCACTTTCTGTTACTGTAGATTCTCTTACTGTATATTATGTGGACATGTAGACTTAAAACGTGATTTTTTTTTTTATCCCCTGGGGAACATTACACTGGGGCACATGCCCCAGTAAAATACAGTATGTCTGGTTCCGCCGATGCATGTGACATGTTTCTTACATCTCCTTCAGTTGTTTTTTTTTTTGCCTTGGTGTGGCTGAGAACATCCAACTGACTGAGCATGCACAGTGGAAAACTAGGTTCTATTTTTAAAATAACCAGGGCATTTGCTGTTTGCCCTGTTGAGTACTGATTGCCGTTTGTGAATACGTCCTGTGTTCTGAAAGTTGTGTATGGAAGCAGTGGTTGGAAAACATCTGCCTGTTTGTACAAGATTAATGTATCAATCTTTAAATATGATTTAGGCAGTGCAAGTACTCCTGCTAAAAAATAAAATTGTCCACAAGAATGTCAAGCTCTCAAATGACGTGGATGATAAAGGCTTTCAGGCAGGTAGTGATGGTTTGTCAAAGGTAACAAACCCTTTGATAACCTCACCTTTCTACGCTTAATTACCTAATCAAGCCGCAGTTAGCTTTGCCTGATTGGTAGAGACTAATTGGTGGAACAATTTTCAAATTTGATTTTGATGACATCACATATTATACATTTTACCACAAAAAACAAATGACTTGCAGACTTGCATCTCTCATTTCAGCATTTTTTTCACACTGAAACAACAGATGGAAGTCAGCAAAAAAACAGGATTTTTTTTTTGCATTTATTTAGATTATTGCCACCCCTACAATGTCACGTCAATTATATAAATGTAGCCAAAAGGGAATCACTATGGCAATATAATTTCATTATACGCCATGTATTGGTCCTGATTATTCAGTAAATGAATTGTTTGATTGTTAATCAGGCCAATTGAAATTGTAACAGCTTGAGAGCAATCATGCTGTGAAAGGTAAGATTACTGAGGGACTTCAAAACATCTGATGACATGCCATCACAGGCAGGACATTTCATACTTGCACCTACAATATCCCTGGTGCATGTAATTCGAGATAAAGGACATTCACAGGACATAAGTGGGAAAATAAGTGGAAGTGTGTAGTGGCTGGGCACGAGTTGATAGTTATCTCGCAAAGGGCCTTCAAAAATGGTCAAAATGCTGGGTTTATGGGGGCCTATACAAAATCTCTTCATGGTGATGTCAATGATCATACCAGGACAGGGTGTGATTAGGTCGACAAAGCTTTCTGAAGCAACAATCACTCACAATTTACCAGACACGAGTGCTGTCAGCAAGAGACGTGCTTCTCTTTTGCATTCAATCTTTCCCATTGTAGGCTGGACGTTGTGCAATATATAACGTAACCTTTAGCATCCTGGGAATGTGCTGTGGAGGAGTCCGCATACCTTGCATGACATTCCAGCGTAGACGAGGGTTATACTTCGATCAGTTGAACTGAGGACAGCTAAATTGCCATTCCAAAGTCAGGGGAAAACAGCTAGCAAATGCATTTGTCATGGTTTTAGTTATTGGTCATGCTCATGTTATTGCTCTGAGTTCATTATAATTGTCTTTTATTTATGCTTTTTGGTTATTGTAACACTCAGGTTTTTGGTTCATTCCATGTCTCAGTTCCATTGCACTTGTATCCCCTGTCTTGTGATCTAGTTGGTTCAGTCCGTCTCCCCTGTCTGCGTGCCCACTGACTTCGGGTGATTTAATTGAATTCCGGTGTTTAAAATATTCCTTCAAATCTAGTTTTCTTCCTTCGCCCTTCTGTTGTGATTACTAACGAGACTAACATTTGTATTTTGTATCATAGTCAACTAACACTACTAATCCATGTGTATAAGATTACTAACTTACTAATGAGCACTCTAGTTTAATGTGTAAAGTTGTGAACAGTTTGCAGTTCTTTTCACCCTTTTATTTGTTCTCCTAAGGACTGCACTGACTTCCTATTTTCCAGAATACAGTATTTATACAGTGTCAGTGTTTGTTGGTGTGAGTGAGAAAACTACTTAGTTACCAAACTATCTCTGTTGTTATTAATTGGAACATTTGCTGAGGCGATACAGTTCATGTTTATAAAGCGCATTGAAATTGAATTGAAAGAGAAACAGATGGCAACCAAGTGACAATTGAAGAAAAAAATCAATAGATTTGTTAGATATCATTCTCAAATTAAATAAATTCTTATTAAACTTGTAATATTTGGCAAGAAAAAAAGAAATACTGAGAAAGAACAGAGAGAGAGAGAGGAGGAGGAGGATAGAAAGTACGCTGTGTTCGCAACAAGCTTTTCGGGAATGGCTTTGCATTTTTGTCGCAGGACGGATTGGCAGCAGTGATGTCATCTCCTCTCTGGTGTGATTGATTAGCCACATCAAAGGAGCCCGTGTTGCTAGTAGAGAAGAAGAGAAAATAATGCAGATTTGCCTCTACACTCTTACCTCCCCATATGTTTCCATTACAGCCCAGCTACATTGGGCTTTACAGACAATTCTGGTGAGGTACCATCTCAGACACTCATGAGATTGAGCTCTGATTATTCGCCAGTCAGCATCTTACGATGGATGCTGTTAAATTACATGCCTGTCTCATGTCCTTGCCAAGGACTGATCCTGGCTGACTAAACTTGTTGATAATCAAAGCAGAGAAAGTAATATTTTCTTTGAATTTTTCATACATGAAAAACAGTTAATCAGATGTTATCTAGTTAGCACGAATCAATTTTTTAGTGAACATACTGGAATACGATAAAAATTATTCAAAAATGGGATGTTAAAAATATATATGTATTATTGTGAATGTAAAAGAATATAATAATAATGATAATAATAATCATCATCATCATCATCATCATCATCATCATCATTATCATAATAATACATTACATCCAAACATTCTCACAATTTTTGGGTTTTTTTTTGCAGTTTATAACAGTTAGGCTACAGCTGCAGGAGAAATGGCAGTTTGCATTTATGCATTTCAGTGCTTAGCTCTAATAGCACAGAAGAAAGCTGAACGGTGGGCAGGCAATACAATTCACTTAACAGTTTGCTCTGATTGATTTCTTTTCATCATATACTATACTACACAGCGAGTGTAGCTGAGATGGAAATGAGATTGAGGGCCAAAGAGTGCGTATCGATTGGCTATGAATAAGAATGTTGTCCATTTCTCTGAATAATGACAGCTGAAATGAGCAAGTGACATTGTGAAATAGTCATGCCCCATTGCTTGCGCCTACATTCAAAACTACAGAGAGCTATTGTGCTGTTGGCTTTATGGACCTCTTTATAATAAATTTATAACAGCAGGTTTCTTTATTAAGTCATCATCTCTCATGAAATATATAAAACAATAATATAAAAAGCCCAAAGTTGATTGCAAGGCAGCCAGAGAACCTGTCAGTTTGATTGGCCATTGGCAGAGGAGCCCTCATTGTGACTGCAAGGGCTCTATTATTGCTCTGAGAACCCCCTGAGACTCCCCAGTGCGCTCTCTCTCTCTCTCTCTCTCTCTCTCTCTCTCTCTCACCTGCCTGCTCCTCTGTCTGCGTATGCTGTACCTTCTGATAGATTTGTACAGATGGATAGATTTGTGTGCATTTGTGTGCACTCGTACAAGCGTGCCTGCAGGTGTGTTTGTGTGATCATTGCTGCTTAATGCTGGTTCTTTTAAATCAATCTTGGTTTCTTGACCCTTTTATATTCATCAATTCTTTATTTGGATCCCCGGTTTCTAATCTTCTTGGAGTCCACTTCATAATAACAATAATATTTGATTTTTATTAACCTATTTTTATTTTTGAATAAAACTTAAAAAAATCCATGAATCAACTCAAGCTTCAATACTACAACATTAGCATGTTAGCACAAGATAGAAATTCAATGTCCTCTCGAAATAGCAACAATGATTCCTACGGAGGACTGCACTTAATGGTTGGACAAAATTGTCAGTCTGATATTGGTAATCCTTCAATAATCTTCTGAACATTTCTTAATGAATTGAAAACTGTTGCTTATTAGTTTTGCAAAGAATAAATTAAAGTCACATGGCCACAAACTCTGACATGCCAAGCTCTGTGTGTCTTTACCAGTGTAAGACCAACACAGTTGTCATTTTCCTGTCCAGCAGCCACGTTTAAACAGCAAATGTACCTTTTTTTTCACAAAATAACAGAAGAATACAGATCAAAAGTGCAACATTGTATCGCAAACTGCTGACCACTGAGAAAGTCCGTCAGCTAATCTTATTCCTCACAGCTGTCTTTGCTGTCACCATCTGGATGAGAGTTTGGGCCGTCTTCATCTTCGCTCAGACCCTGATAAAATGAGTGATGGACAGGCGGTACAAGGTTGAGACTATCTTTCAAATCCTTGACTTTTGAAGGGTTCAAAGAGTTAGACCACTGTTGCACTCACGCTTTTTGTCTTCATGGAAGTGAGGATAACTAAAAATCTCTGTACAGTAAGATGCATCACTGTGACATCTAGACCGCTTATGCCCTGAATAGATTTTACCTTTAACTTGTGAAATATGGGCCTAACTCAAATTACACTCAGTGACTCAATAATTCTTTTTTGTAACCATGCAATTTGAAAGAAAAATATTTCTATTATTACATGAAAGCTTATTGTTGTTGCGTAGGTCTCAAGGAACACATTTTTGAGGATTTAGTTGTAAGTCTATTTTATTAGCATTCAGGACCTGTTTAGTTATACCAAACCATAAACCTTTGATTTTATCCACATTCAATGGACAGTTCGTGAATAATTTGTCATCTGTTTCATTGAACAGTGCATAGAATGATGACATGATTTTTTCTCTTGACTTGAAACAGAAAAGTAAGCTATCTAATTTATTTACATCATTGTTCGGTTTATCTATTGGTATATTATTTTTATGGCATATTTTAGTGCAATATAATTTAGATATTCAGACTGTGGTATACCCTTTTCAGTAATGAGATCATAAAAAGTCTAAAAACAACCATTATTCGGAAGATGATGAACATCAGTAGTCCCATATTCTCTCCATTTAATCCAGTTTATTTTTTTATTGTTTACCATTATATTAGGGTTATTCCACAATGGTTGAAATCCTGAAAAATAAAATTTTTTATATTGATAAAAAAAATCAATTAATAACCCAAAATAGCTAATGTACTTGAGCCTATCTTGAGTGCCCGTGCCCACCCATTTTTATTTTAAAATCAGCAGTTAAGCTATTGGAATAGAAACCAAAGCAAGACTAGAAAACAACTTTGTTTTATTTTATTTTTATATCTGTATTATCTGGACCTATTGCAACTCTACAAAAAAACATTGTTGTGATCTATCTATCGATCTATGCTTGAGATTGTTTTCTGGTTTTTGGTGAAATTTCACTTCCCACTAACAGAGGCGGTGTAAGACCTGAAAATTTGGGGGCTAATATCCATCCCTTTATTGACAACAATTAGTCCTGGCTAATTCTAGATGGTTTTACTTTATTAATATGTTTTGCAATTCAAGAATGATAGTGGCAGTTGAAGACATGGCTTCTCTCCCTCATGCGATTTGTAGCAGCTCAGAGTTTAAATCGGGATATTTAGGACGAATAGAGAAAAGGACTATATTTCACTATAACAAAATTAATAAAGTCTAAAACACCAAATATGACTGTAATCTGGATTACATAATAAACTAATGATGTAAAGACACCAGCATACCTCTATGTATATTCAAATATGTGATGGTAGATACAACTTAGTAAAGGTAAATAACTGTTACCCAGTGTCATTCTCCAGTTAACACAATTATAATTCTCAGTTTAGAAGTCAATAAACAGCAGTGCAATATTTCCCAGATAAATGTCCACAGTGTGTATTCCTAACTAACTAGCTAAATAAATGAAGTCCCTAACTATCTGATTAGCGGTACCGTATTGAGAGATGTGGCCGTTGGAGCTCAGCTGACGAGTCCCACGCAGTTCAACGATGTCCATCTCCTCAATGTCCGGTGGCGACGTGAAGGAGAGAGAGGGAAACGACGAGAAGAAAGAACAATACTGCCTCCCGGAGGCTGCCAATGAAAGCAGCGGTGGTGTCCGATGAACAGACCAGCACACACGGCCCGGTCCCCTGGTAGTGTCCACGATGCTAAGCAGCCAGCTAACTAGCTGAAACTCACTGGCTAGCCACTTAGCTACTAGTTCACTCCTCACACTGGCCGATGCCAGACGGGTCCTCCACTCAAACACAACAGTCCACCATCCACAGACGGGATCTTGAACCAACACAGAGTTACATCAACTAACTATTACTTAGACAAGGCACTCGAAATGCTTCACTTGTCCACAGACGAACTGAGTTAGCTACCGCTTTGCAGTTTGAAGAAGCAATCTCGCGCACTCTGAAAAAACTAGTCTCTCTCTGCACAACTGTGCAGGCGCACATGAACCAATCAAAGTATGAACCAATCAGATCAGAGCAACATAAATCTAACTTGACAGGTTAATAACAACAACTGAGAAAACAATTACAGATCAAAGGCCTTACACGGCATTATGACAAATACTAATTAAATATAAAAGGAAAGGAAACTTAAAGGCTTTATTTGAAACTCAGAACCTCATAATGATATTCTGCTCATAGCATATATATTCTGGACCGTCATATTACGATCCAAAAGTGACAAAATAATGGGCTACATTCAGTACAGAAAAATAACTTAATCATAATTAGGTCTATGCGGCAAAAGCATTTCAGAACTCTTCAGCGAATTAAGATAATTTCGGCGACAAGTACGTACACCTGTTTTTGCAGCATGGTCACGCAACTTGCTGTAAAAATAGACAGCTGCCTGATTGGAAAATGTAAACGGACGAAACCACGTACTTGTCACCAAAATTACCTTCATTCACTGAAGAGTTCTGAAATGCCGTTGCCGAGTGCCGGTGCATAGACCTAATTATAATTCAATTATTTTTCTGTACTGAATGTAGCCCATTATTTTGTCGCTTTTAGATCACCTGGGGGAGACAAGCTCTGTCTTCAATTGCCACTTGATTATTTTTGAATTGAAAAATGTGTTAAAAAAGGAAAACCATCTAAAATTAGCCAGGACTAATTTTTGTCAGTAAAGAGATAGATATTAGCCCCTGAATTTTCAAGTCTAACGCCGCCCCTGTCGACTAGCAGTTAGAGGGTGAGGAAGGTAAAGGCCCTTTTCAATTTATCCTTTACTTCAAAGAAAAGAAAAAACTAAATAATGAATAGTGTATTCAATCTTACTAAGCATTTAATATATTAGTCTAAAAACACTTATTTATATCACCTTTTTCTCTCTCTCAAAAAAAATTCTTCGCCTGATATGGGATATTTTGGTAACACTTTATAATAAGGGGACATGGATGATGTAGTTATCATGCATTACTTTGTGCATGATTCACTCATGAGTTCATCATGATTACTCCATGATTTCATACATGAATTTATCATGATTTATCATGAGTTAAAATGAATTCATGTTTACTCATGCCTGAATTCATGCAATGACATCATATCAACTAAGGCATTACTTACTGTAATTAATTCATCATAAATCAAAAGTAATTAAGCACGATCATGATGAGTTCATGGTTCATTAAAGACAGTCATTTCACTTTTCTTTCCCAAAAGCATTTCACAAATTTGTTGTCATGAAAGCCGTTTGTCCACCACTTTAGTTGAGGGGCACAAACATGATCAACTCCTGGGAAGCTAATGCATGAAGTAAGAAAGAATTAATTGATTAAATCAGTATGTACTAGTGCATGTTGTAGTACATAACTTTACTGTAATATTTTATCTTTATAATCAAAAAGTGATGGTAAGTCCAAGTAAAATATCAACTACTGTTCTGCCAAAAGTGAACTGACTATGTCTTTGTAGCCCATCAGCAACTAACCTTCAGTTCATGATGTTCAATATTCCATAGAGACTAACATTTGTACATTTATACTGAATGTTGTGATGAAAGCTACCATACATCCACCTCTTTAGTTGAGGGGACACAAACATGATGAATTCATGAGAAATTAAGCTTTAATTCATGGTATTCAATGACAAAAATGACAAGCTAATACACCTACCACTTTAGTTAAGGGGCCACAAACATGATTAATTCATGAGAAGCTAATACATGAAGTAAGAATGAAGTAATGGATGAAAACGTCTATTTTATTCTGCCAAAAGCGAAACGACTGTCTTTAATGAACCATGAACTCATTATGATCGTGCTTAATTACTTTTGATTCATAATGAATTCATTACAGTAAGTAATGCCTTAGTTGATATGATGTCATTGTATGAATTCAGACATTAGTAAGCATGAACTCATTTTAACTCATGGGGCTCTAATTTCATAGACCAGGTGCAGGCGCGGCGCATGGGAGGTGCGCCGCGCCAACGGGGTGTGTCCAGGCGTATCTGGCAATTTCGTGCCCGGCGTAGCCTGGCGCAAGTACTCCTCTGTCCTGCCTCTGCCCCTCCTTCCAGCGCAAGCTGGCAAAGAAGGCGACACAGCCGAGTCAAATCTTCACCAGTCAAATGAGCTCCTCACCTCACCTTTAATGTGTTGGAATATAGAAGGCGACCCAGCCGAGTCAAATATTGCTCACTCGCAAGAGAAACGATGGATAGCGTGTTCCTATTATTACAAACTGTAGCTGCTTAAAATTTTGGGATTAACATGCATATACTACAAAGCAAGATACGTTACACATTTATTTCCACTATGTGATCTTAACTCAGTACGAGATCATAGCAATCAGGTTGCATTCCTTTCCCCCACGAAAGACGATAAAACATAAGTGACAATAATAGTAGCCTTGTATTAAGCCACTTGCACACTGGACGCGAAACGAATTTTTCGCTCGTCAGATTGCGTCTTGTGTCCAAAGGTCTGACAGGGTTTTAATAAATCGTCGTGTCCGACAGTCTATTATTGTTTTTAATTTCTTCAAATCTACTGACTCTTTTAGATATTAAACGTGAATGTTTTGATAAGAGGGCTCAGTTCTTTAAGATGAGTACCGAGAATTTCAATCAATGTTTCTATTTAAGCTCCGCTCAATAAAGTGAGTCGACACTGGCGCGAGACAATGTACAATGCCTCCGTGTCTGACAGCCAAAAAAAAGGACGATTAGAACAGATTGATAACGAAATAAAGAATAAAAAGAAACATTTTAACAACAGAGCATCCAACGAACACTGCGATTTATTTATTGGCGGGTCATCTTTGTTTGATATCACGTTTGTTGCTGATATATTTTTATTCTTTATTTCATTATAAATCTGTTCTCATATCAATACTTTTACTTTTTGCTGGCTGCTGGACATGGAGTAATTTGCATTTCGTGTCGGACAGTCTTGATCGTGCATGCGATGATTTCTTCACTCTGTCAGTGGTCATGGAATTGATTTGCTCACGCACTATATTATCTCTGCTGTGGAAATAAAGCGTGAATCTGTTCGATCCATCTGACTAATTTTCAAAAGAAAGACCAAATAAATACTGATGTCTATCTTCAACGGAAGAAAACAGATGAATAGGCTATAAAGACCATGAAAAGTCGATTGCTATCAATTTGCATTTTGTGAAGGCCGAACACAAACATAGCCAAGTTTGCACGTCTAATAATTCCTGGAATACTCGGAAAAATTAGAACTTTTATGACTCTCGGACACGGAGCAATATTAAAACCCTGTCCGACTATCGCGTCTTTGCATTGACTTTGTCTGTAATTTGTCTGAAATTACCACTACGCGGGCTGCGCCGTACGAAATTACCACTGCGCGGGCTGCGCCTCGCTACGCCACCTGCGCTGCGCCAGGAAATTAGAGCCCATGGTGTGCATTATGCATTCATGCATAAAATCATGCATTAATTATGATGAATTCATGATTGAATCTTGCATGAAGTAATGCATGATAACTACATGATTCAACAATATTTTTGACTAATTTCTAGTTTTTCTATTTTCCATTGAACGAGTGAAATTTTCTTACCGCATGGACAAAACTAGAAAGGAGTTAAATTATATCAGTGGCACAATATTTTTCTGAGAAAAAAGGCACTGGTAATAGAAAAAACATGTTTTCATTGTAAATACAAGTTTTAAAATGCAGGGCAGTATCCTCTATTTTCAGCAGAGTAAACAAGTTGAGCACAGCTTTAGACGGAAGGTCCAGAGACCGGGTCACCTGAGCAAATCCTTTCTTTGCCACAAATTGTTCTTTTCTACTACTGGGCCAATTCTCCATAATAATACCAATCTGCCGAGGTGCGAATGCACCTGGCCATTAAAGGGAATGGAGATTACACTCTGATTAGTTTATTTCAGTTTTGGCCCAAAACACCCCCAGGACTAATTTAGAGACTGAGGGCAATCCCTTTTCAACCATGGGCCTAACTTTGAGCTCTGATTATCGGCTATTAAAATACCAAAAATGGATTTGGACACGCCCTAATTGCTCTTGAGCCACACACTACATCAGACCGTGTGCGGAGATTGTTAAAATATAGCCTTCTGTCGCGTTCTCTCGAGCTCAGCCTTATCCTCCTTCGCTGTTATCTATCACAAAGACAGCGGCCTGGCGGGTGCACCCGCTGAGGTGGCCAACTCCGCTCCCCCCCCCCCCCCCCCTCCTAAGCCACATCCCCCTCACCAGTGGGAGAGAAGCAATCCCTTCACATCGTCACATCGTGTCTTTATCACTTACCCTGATCTCAGAAGCCAGAGTTCAGATTAATTGCACGTTGTTATTGTTTTCCCCGAGGCTAACGAAAACCGTCCACCCTCCTGCTCCATACGAGCCGTCCTCTAGCCCCCTTCAGAGGCAGATAGCAGTCACAATGGCAAGCAGCAAGCATGACCCACCTCCCGCTTGCATTCCACTGACAGAAATGGAGTGACATCTTAAGTGCTTTGAGACACTGCGCTGGTGGTAACAATCATCATGCACTACTGATGTGGGATGAAATTCTCAATTAGCACAGGGGTCTTGGCTAATGAGTACCATGTTATGCCTGTGAATTAATCTGATTTAAAGCCACCCCCTCTTTTCACATGCGCTGTCTAGGTGTCTAACTGTGATGCATATACAAAAGTACATGGGATGAGAGAACAGTTACACGCTTAAACTTGGCTCTCCACTAGAACACTTTGGTTATTTCTCATTTAATGACTTACAGTTTTTCCGCCTTGAAATTAGGATTTGATCTCAGACAACGCGCGCAAGCAATCAAAAGCACATACTATGTGAATGCCTCTTAGATGGTTAATTCTTAGGGTTAATGGTTAATTTGATTACTTCAAAATACTCTAACCAAAATGTATTTTTTCCTTATGAAATCAGTATTTTGAAAATCTGCATTATTTTTACCTTTCTGCCTCACTTTACTGACATAAAGATTCCCCGTGCTGGATGACACCAGAAAGAAACATTCTGAACAGGCCTGTACTACAGCTTTGCAATGTCACATTGTCCAATTACGATACGAAGAGAGCCGAAAATTTCCAACCCTTTATTTCCTCAGAACCATGTGAAGTGAACACTGGTTAACTGGGTAGGTAGAGTACAATGTGATATGATGAGGGTAAACTGACTTTCCAACTGCAAATAAAAATCATTGAAGATGAAGAATACAGTAAAATCTTCTTCTATGATTATTGGAGGTCGGCAAACCAGTCATTTTTCATATCCGTCTGCTAAAGTGCTAAAATAGTGCTTTGAATCCTCTTATTTCCATTGAAAACTCCTTCATATAAAAAGCATAATGCCTGAGTAACTAAAATGTATAAATACAATGCAAAACAATGACGGATTAGCAATGATGGAAGTAGATTTTGACTTGTACGATCTAGTACGGTCTAGTACGATAATTTCCGTCAGAATACAATTATGTTCAGCCTCTGGTATGATAGCTTTAAGTCTCATCTGGCAATGCTGAGCCAGCCAATCCAATTATCAAAACATAGCTAGCTACATTTAATCATTAACTAGCGAGCCAGATTTTCAACATGTATGACGTCTAGATTCTAATTCTGACCAGTTATCTACTGGAAAGTGTCACATTATTGTCTAAAAATGACTATTATTTATTCAGAGTGTGACTTCAGCATTCATTTTCAAACTGAACCTTTCTACTGCGCTTTATCATTGTGAGCTAAGTAAATTGAGCATTAACATATCTGTAACTGTGGGCCAGTCAGAGGAACTTTAAATGTTTTTCCCCCAACGCAATCTGTGTCAGTTTGAATTGCTTCTCACCCTTACCCTGGTTTCCACCCAGAGCTCTGCACACTCTTTCCCAGGGTAAATTATCTTATTTCTTTATTTAAGAACCTTATTTTCGTCCCCCCTTTGGTGGACGGTTGCCTTCTTCTTCAGAGTTTAAACTCCGGCTGCAAAGTATCTACGTTGTATTAGGCAATCAGTTCCTGGTGCCAGTGGTCTTGGTGAGTAGCACTTCTCCCAGCTTCTTCATCCTAGTTCAAAACTGTGTACCTGCCCTGCATGTCCTGATCCATTTGGTTGACATCCCAGCAACTGACTTCAGACTAGTCCCTTCATCTCACACCACAGCTGACATTCCGTATTCCTGTTTGCACCCACCTGACCTTGGACCGTCTGTTGACCATCCTTATTGTTCGTGTTTATATACTGCGCATTTGCTACATTTGTTCATTGTTTTTTCTCTATCTTATATTTATTGAAGGTGCAACTTGTATGATCTGTGTGTGACTCTTGTGTTTTGAATCTGTGGGGGGGGGGCAGTTTTGAATTTGACGCTTGACTTTGATGGAGATATGTGAGCTCTGCATTTTGGGTTTGTTGTTAAATTTTGAGTTTGGAGTTTTTTTGAGAATGAGCCAAAGATTTAGAAACCTATAAACAATTGTGAAAATCTGTAATATTCGCATTTCTCCTGTGGAAAAAAAAACCTTGCTGACAAAAGTAGACAGCACATGATGCTTCGCTTGAAAGTGTTTTCCTCCCTCTTACCTGAAATAGAAATCTGCGTAAACTCACTGCAGTTTGATAATGAATGTTGATCCTGAATACGCTTCAAATTTTTCTTTGGTATCATTTTGCTCCGCAGGAGGATGAAAGGGAGTCTTTTTAGCAATGGTATGGCAAACCAAACTAATGAATTCATTACTGTAAATGATTTGTCCCCTGCATCTCATGTTGGACGTAGGCTGGGCGAGTGGCCTTGTGGTTGCTTGATGGGCAACTATGCAGGTGCTGGTTGAAGCCCTGGGTGGGCCCTGGGATTCTGACTTACATCTGAAGGAGGGAAAAGTTGGCGATGGGGGGCCTCACTGCTGTTTTTCTCTCACATCCTGCTTATTCCTAAATTTCAGCCAATTTTTTCTCCCTGATAGTCCATAAAATAATAATGAGTTTTTCAGTGACCACTCCATTTCAAATGCGGTTCAAAACCTCTCGAATGATTTGCATCAGTGCAATGGCCCAAGCCTGCAAATCAACACTAAATAATGTCCAACACTTTTAACAACATATAAATAATTTTTAACCTCATCAAACCCAGCATCTCCTCACGGTAACGCTGGCGTGACAGGATGTCAATAAATGTAAAAATTCACTTATCTACAATTTGCAAAACACATCAATCTTATCATGCAGATTCTTTTTTAGAGATCCCTTCTTGATAACCAAGTAGTTGTTCCTGTCAAAATAAAATGTTATAGCCTAAATGAAAACATTTAAACAGTGGTGTTCACTCGCCTGTATTAATTGCAGGGCAATATAATGCCATTTCAGCTTTGTATTTGTAAGCCGTTTATTTTTATGTGATTTTCTGAAGGTAAGAAGCAGACATGTCAGGTTTCTGTGCCGTGAAAACTCACTTTACCTCCGTCTAGAGCTTCAGTGGTTCACACTGTCACTAAAAAGGATGCTGAACATAACTGGTGATTTTCATGATTTCTTGGCATTTAGAATTTTTCAGATAACAGTGATAGTGGTCAAAACAGGCAGACTTTCACCCATTAGACCCTTGAGTGGAGGAGGTATGTTTTGTGTTTTAAGACCCCAACAGGCATTCTAATGCTCTACCTGACCATTTAGAACAGGTCAGGCAGAACATTGCATTGTCGTCCTCAGAAAGCAGTGCATTTTCAGTATGTAAGTGAATACACTGTTTTTTTCTCTTACTATAAATGCTCCAAATTACTTTCTTTAAAGTAATTAATTAATACATTAAAATAAATAGATTTTTAATTTCAAGAAAGTAGTTCAGACAAGAGTCTTAAACAAAAATTACATTTGAGCCATACCTTTTGCGCGTAGACCAGAGAGGTGTCACACTTTGGGTGGCAGCATTGGCATTGAAGTTGACCAAACCTCCTCAGACAGAATGCTGCTGTTTTTCTTGCTCAAGCTTGCATAACCCATAATGCCTGCATGTGGTCACCTTCACACAGAGGACCAACTGTCATTAAGGGCGGCTGAAGAGGACGCAGTTGTCCTGGCGTGTGTGGAATATGATTGGAAAAATCTGTGTAAATAAATATTGTGCTGCTTTTGTATGATGAGGAGCATAAATCCTAATAATAAATTGCCTCTCAAAACAACACCATTTGTTATTTTCACAGTGAAACACAAATGCAATAATTTCCTTCAAAATCAGCTGCCATCTCCATATTTATGGAGGTCGCCAAACTTTTTTAAGAGCTGAGTTATTGTACACCCTGGCTCTCAGATACAGATGGATGGAAGCAGAGCTGTGCATTGTACGTAATGTCCCACGGCATTGCAGAGCACCAACCATTCATCTTAACAAGTTCATCGATTGCATTTTTTTCAATGTAAAAAACACTGGAAAGGTGTCCAGTGGCTGGACTGAGACATTGATGAATGAGGGGAGGTCTAGCCCCCACCGATTGCTGCAGCAAATGTGACCGTGACATGGCCGCCAACAGTTTGAATACAACGATGTGTATACTGACCGCCCATCGTGCCCGTCTGTCAGTAGGTGCAGCAGTCGGCCCTTTGCTGAGTTCAGAGGTACTTTATCAGCCGCCCTTTCATGCTGACAGCAGCCAATCAATCACCAGTGTCCTACAGATTAGCAACGTTCATCACCACAGTCTGCATACGGGGGCTGAACGAAGACAGAGAACATTCAGTCAGAGCCGAGGCTTAGCTCAGGTGTTCCTTTTTACTTTAAGTACTTTCATTTGAAAAAAGCTATGGGGAGTGACTGGATGACCTGTGATTGTAAAAAAACAAATTAAAAAAAGGTTTTTTAAACTCGAAAAGTATGCATCTTAAAAAGGGCACAATTTTGTATTGTACAAACATATTAAAATAAATGTGGCTCATATGTTACTTTTTCACAATGAAACCAAAAATAGCAATACTCCATTCCTTTTTATATAAGAACATCTATTTTGGGGGCTGAGCCTGAACACTGATAAGTCTTTTTGAGGATTTCAGCCTCAAATGTTCTTAATTGTTATTATTTACTTAGTTTAAAAATTGGTGTAAACATACACTTTTTCATTCATAATGGCGAAAGACATATTGTATTTTCAGCCTAAGTAGCATTTTTGGCTACCAGTAAGGCATTCTCACAAACATTGCAGTTTACTGACCAGGCTTTGCATTCTTTCGTCTTCGTACAAGTTTCTTACTTACTCGTTCTAAGCTTCAGAATATTCTTAACATTCTGACGTTTTGGGGCATTTTTTGGCTTCAACGCTTTTATAAGAAAGATTGTTCTATTTCTAGTACTTAAATCACTTCTCCAACAATGACTATAACTTCAACTACTGATGATAGTGATGATAATAATAATAATAATAATAATAATAATTAAAATGAAGCGGACAGTTCATTGGCACTTCATCAGTTACAAAGGCAATGGTTCAATGTTATTAGTCTGTTAATATTTGTCTTCAATTTAGGTCAAAATTGGTGCCTTTCCTATCAACCTCACAAAATATCAAAAATGGCAGCATAAAGACATGTGAGGTTTTTCTTTTAATGTGGAACCATAATGAGGTACCAAAATTTGTGTTTCAAAATTAAGATCAGATTTTCTTTCTTGGTTAGGATGACCTTGAACAGACTTATGGAAGTGATTTTAAACTACAGGACTGAAATAGTCATGCATTGACGCTCCAGATCATAGTCATAGAAAAGGGACTGCCTTTTTCCTTGAGTTTATGCAGTTGCTGTGAAGACACAAGATGGATTACATTCCCACATGGAAGGCAGATTTTTGTTGCTTTATCTCATTTGGCGCCACACTTTCAATGGTCTAGCAGGCCATTGTTATGCACTGAATACATGGTGGAAATGTAGGCACAATAACATTCTGAGTGACCACGAGCGTGGTGATGAAATTGCAGTGCCATCTGGTGGAGTTGGATGGTACTGAAATTCTGGCGAATAGTATAACGTTAAGTGCCATTAATGTAGATTCACGTCAAAGACGTTGATCAACGTCACTGGCGCCAAATGAGTTATAAATCACCTAATTGTGATTCATTTTTCACCTGTGGGTGTTCCAGTACTCTGATAGCCTGACCGCCTTCGGCATTTTGGACTGTGGCCCGACCCTCAGAGGAATTTGTGTGTGGCACATATAATGTAAGCACCACATTCATCAGTTACAAAGCTGTAATTACCACTAAACATCAACATGTTAATGGATGCACACACAGAAGGACAGAACAAGCCCCGCCATTGCGAGTTCCGGGCTGCTCATTGAGTCGGTCTCCCGTGATCTGGAAAAACCTTGCGAATTTATCAGGGCAAGTATTCTTGCAACTGAATAAAAACCTTTAGATTCTGGACTTTTCTCAACCAAAATAAATAAATAAATAAATAAAACTTGATCTTGTCAGTTCAAATAACTCTAATAGTTAGTGTTTTAAGATTCTCACCACTCTTAATTACTTCGATTGAGGTTCAAACTCAGTTTCTCCCAAAAGTGACGTATGTACCAGGTTTTTCCAGATCACAGGAGAGGTGTGTGTCAACGTATTGCTGTGCAAACCTAAAGAAACACTCACTCTCAGTTTTTGTCGAACCAAGTCAATCCATCCCCACCCCCCATTCAGCCTGAATCCCCTGAGGAGCTGTTCCTCTGCTCGCATTGCTGTGGACCCTGCGACCAGTCCAGTCAGCAAAACAGAAAACTCGCCACAGGCGGAGACAGACGGCGGGGTCACTGGAGACTGACTGTCGGGAGACCCCAGAAGGAACGGCAGCGATTTGCTGACAGGCACAAAGAGAGAAAACAAAATGGATTCACATCACTTTCTGCTCGGGGGGTACGCTGATACATTCTCATCAACACACTTGAACTAAGAGCCAAACAGAGGCCTCTCTCAAACTCAAAGTGTGTAATCTTTGTATCGAAGATAAGGAGTGTATACTGCGGACCTGCTTTACTTAATTTCATCAACCAAATCTCTCATGTGAAGGATTTGTTTCTAAACTTTGAGCCATCTTAAGGCTGTGTGAGCATTTTTGATGAAAAGGTTTGTGCTGTGACCTGACATTGGGGTACACCAGCATCACTGCACTGGAGAAGAGTAAAAGACCTAAAACCACTGCCTAGTAAGGAACAGTTGTTGAACCCCCAACCAGACTGCATCTTTTGAAAAATGGCTACACATCTTACAATAATGACTGTCTTTGTGTGATGATGGGGTTCATTTCAACACTGCAAGTATATCTCTAGAATTAGCCCACTGTGCTCATTTTAATGTCTGTAAAATGTGGCACTACTGTTGGAATATCTGATTGAGGTGGCAGCAGTGGTGTGGAGATTGTTCAGAGCTTGTGGAGTTACGGGTGGGGGCCGGGCAGTGTCCATTCCCCATACCCCCCGGAGGACAGAGAGGGTCTCTACAGGAGGGAGCGCAGTGGGGCGTCTGTTCCAGGCGGGTCACTGCAGAGGTCGGGCCGCAGGTTCGATTTGTCTGGGGATAAATGATGGGTCCACATCTGGAACAGTTGGCCGAATAAATCACAAGCCATGGTCCATACA